>JAFMSR010000008.1:25623487-26024358 GCA_022818135.1 Saxidomus purpurata
CGACATCTCCTCTGAAACCACTGGGCCTGGGTTGTGATTTTACTTGTATATATAAAGCTCTATCAAACATGTTCAAAGAATTCCATTCCATGCAGAACTCTGGTTGCTGTGACAACAATTAGAAATACCAGAGCTAAGATATTTGGCATATGAGTGTTCAAATCATGCACCCTGGGTCAAAATTGACCCCACCCAGGGTTTGTTTGACTTTACAAGATCTACGCTAAAACCACAAGGAAATATTTAAAAATCTACTATGAAATCACAAGACCTTGAGCTCAGAACATTGCCTAGTTGACCTCTACCAAGAGTGTACAAATTATGACCCCTTGGTCAAAATTGACCCTACCCAGGGTTCACTTGATTTTGCATAGGCTTATAGAGGAAAAACTTTAAAACACGCTCTCTGAAACCACAAGGAAATCTTTAAAAAAAATCTTCAATGAAACCACAAGGTCTTGAGCTTAGAGCATTGCCTAGTACTGTTGACCTCTACCAAAATTGTTCAAATCATGACCCCCATGTCAAAATTGACCCGGTGGGGGGAGGGGTCACTTGATTTCACATAGGCTTATTACATTGAAAATCTTCTTATCTTACATCACAGGATGTTCAAGACAGGTGATGTCAAACAGGACCCCCCCATTGGTCAAAATGGATCCTTTCTGCAATGCCATTGTTGACCTTATATGATAGCTAGGAGAGCAATATGTGGCCATCTTAGACCTGTTGTTAACATTTTATTCTTCATTTTGTAATAAAACGAGAGTTTTCGGAAAGTAGTTGCTTGATCTAATAGTTTCTGTTTTGCTCAAGGGAGAAATTTCAATAGAAAATTTTAAGTGGAGCATAAAATCTAGGATACGGGAGATAATTACTTCTCTGCAGGAAAGTGCTACAATGCCTATTTTGAGCTTCTGGTTAAGCCATGTTAGAGAATTGACAGATTAAGCAAGGAGCACAAACATTTCGTTAAACAAAGGCAATCAAAGGCATAGTGTAAAACATAATCCATGTGAACTTAAATTCTGTGAGACTAGTGGCAGGCATTGACCCCAGGGGGAGGGGACTTAGAGAAGTAGTATGTCAGAGTTGCCAAGGTTTTTTCATGTTTTCATACTAAGGCAAAGTATCGACAGATTTTACAATGTTATTCATACTCTTTAAAGAAGCTAGCCATTAAGCATATGTATCAACATACTTATCAACCCTGAGGCCTTCTATTAATAATAATAATACACAATGAATCTATAGGAAAAGTAATTTTTAAACCAATGGCTCATCCATGAAAAGGCGAAATGTTGACAAAACTTCTCCATCAGGTCACAAAGTCTGGGCTGAACCCTAAATGGTTTTTGGTTTCAAACACTTGAAATCTAAACATATAAACATAATTATATTATAGCAGTCCCGTCAAACCAAGCTCACCAACATTTTCGCCAGATCTTCTCAAATTGCTATTTAGATTTTTACTTGTTGTTTTTCACCAGAAAGTGTGAACGAGCAGCTTTAATGGTCAGTCTCCTGAGATATAGGAAACTGGGAATTAAAATGCAGTTTCTGCTGGCAAACCTCATACTGTTTCTGAAAACAGCTTTAATTAACAAGACAAATTGTCAATAAAATACATCCCAGTTTCTCTTGGATAATGTTTAATAGTTAGTGTCAAAAGAATGCCGAGATTTTATACCCAGCAAATTCAAGTATTGGTGTCCATGCACCAAATTATGCAGGCACTTTTCTGCTGAAATGTAACTTAGTAGCAAGCATAACAACAGGTCTGATTTCTCTGACCAAAAGCTATTTACAGGTTATTACCCTATAAAAGAGGAATGACTTCATGGTCAATCACCCAACAAAGTTCTTATTTGTTATTCTGTATATATAATTGATACATAAGTAGGGTTACAGTATATTTATTCAGAAGTTCTGTCATGGTTTTGTGATGATTACCCTATGGTGAAAGGCCATCAAATAGTGGACTTCATCATCTGAATCCTATAACACACCACACAGAAAATTTCTCTTCTACCAAAACATAATTATGCTGTATAATACTAATAGCTGCCAGTGTATAGATTGTAAAATGTTCTCAGAGAATTTCATGCAATTTGTGACAGGATATTTGTTTCATTTAACTCTAGTTCGTGGAATAATGATATCTTTAATCAATTTTAAAAGATTTTATCCCCTGAAAATGTCATCCAATTATCCGTTCAAAGTATTGAAATACATTACCATAACTAGTTACCTTTGCTCTTTGGTTCCATTAGAGATAAATTAGCATAAAAGCTCTTTCATAACTGTCTTAAGTTTTCAGCAGACTGACTCTAAGGAGGATGGAGTGGCTACAGTTGCCGACACGTAACCTCTCTTTTAAAATAATGAAAGATTCTTAGTTTGAGCTCCAATAATGCCCGTGTTTCTTTATCGGAGAAAGAATGAGGAGTCTTAAGTACTTGTCCTTTCCAAGAATGATGGTTAGGTTAACTGCCTGTCCGTACATGACTCAAATACTGGTGACCCAAGAAAATGGTAAACTTATTAGAAAGTACAAAATTACCAAGCAATATTCACTGTTTTACGTCTTGAGTTTGGAATAAAAAAATGATAATGGTGAAAGAGGTGAAAACAAGCAGATAATTCTGTCAGAAATTATGGTACTCTCCATTGTAAAATTACCTCCCTTAGTGACCCCATTGTTGGGTCTCACTTGTGAGCTAAATAATTTTTTTAGAAGTAACCAAAAAAACTCATGCATTAGGAACCAGAGTTGGTTTAGATGAAATTTCATAAAGATTTGTTAACTAGTTCGTTAGTTATAGCAAAATATGTGTTAGAAGTGTTAGAAAATAGGACCATCACCAGTAAACTATAGAATCTGTATAGTGTTTCTTAGTGAAAATTTGATAATTCTGCACATATCCCAAGGGGTGAATCACTTGCCTTCAGCAGGTTAAGAGTTAATTCCCCTTATTTAGGTAAATTTGTTGCTGACAGGTTGTATCAGACTCTGTAATTGACAGCAAACCATGTTTATTGCAGAACCATGCTTGACTGGCCTGACAGCACAGCTAAATCTGAAAACATGTGACATTTGCAGACTGGTAACTGACATGCAAGGATTTAGACTGGTCTTCAGATGTGGGAAACTTGCAGACTGATTCATATGTGTGCAAGGGCTTTTGGACTGGTCCACATTACGACTCCTACGAACTGATGCTGAAATGAGGTGTTTAGAGCAGCATGGATTTTGAAGGAAATGCTGTAGCACAAAGGTATGTATCAGAAAACCTAGACTAGGGTTTGATAAATTTCACTTGAAATGAAATATTCTACATGGAGTGATGTAATAAAAATTTCTTGAGCAACCCGTGACCTGCTTCCATTGTTGATTGGTTAAAGTTTATGTGAAATCAATCAACCTTTTATGAAGAATATTAATCCAGCAGAGATAACTATAGCACCTTTGCAAGATAGTAATTAATGAGGTGTATGCAAAAGATGAATATGTGTGATTGACAAAATCCTATAACAGGCAAACCACACACTTGTGTGTCAAAAAGCACATAACAGGGACATCGGTGTCCTGTTGACACATTTCTAGTCGAATTAGGATCTTGGGTGAGCCAAGCTACCATCTCTCCATATGGGAGTGTAGTTGACAGTTGTTACAGGAATCTAGTACTGGAATGCTAGGGTAAACTGTTAAAAGAGTTATCTGCTTGGATTTCGCAGGCTGTTCATGATACTAATAGTCACTGGTGGCAAATAAAGAAGAACTTTCCTACTACGGAATAAGAGTTTAAAATAGGGAAATACGAAGTTAGAGCCGACATAATTTATTCTGGTACAAGAGAAAGAGAGTAATGTCAGATTTTAATCCATTTATAAGATTGTTCCATGCTAAATAATAGTCGCAGTCATGGTTAAGGCTCTCTTGGGAGTCCAGTATAAATGTGTCTGGTCCAAATTGACAGTCAGAGAGCATAAGTCAAAAAAAACCTACATTGATCAATATCAACCTGTCATTCTATGGGTAAATTGACATGGCAGTTTTGGAGATAATAATGTTATTAAGCAAAAGGGGGCAGCTTTCATGTACTGGATGTTAATATTTTATATTCAAACATGGCTGAGGACTTATGCTTTATACTATATTCTGCAATAAATGACAGATAGAGTGCAGATCCATACCACGGGAGAAAGTTGATATGATGCTGATAGCTTCATTGATAGCTTCATTGAATAGACATCAGAATAAAAAGTAGGCGAATGCATTTCTTTCGCTTTTTATTTAGTGGTTTTTAGTCATGTAAGATTTAGAATTGAAATCACGTCCATTCAAAAATTGTTTATTGGGTAATAAACAATTGTTCGTCTATAATTGTGCATGAGTATTCAAATACAATTTACCCATGTGGTTTCAGGTGAAGATATTTCTCTGTTATAGAAAAAATTTGAGGACTATTATTTGGCAACAGCCAAATTTAATTTGATAAAAGTTTGCAACTTTTAAGCAGTACCATTCTAGTGGCAACTGATTCTGCCATTGTGATCAGTGTAGATCATGATCAGGCCCCCACATCTGTACAGTCATGATCTGCACTGTTTGCTTTTCAATCTGTTAAGTTTCAGTGAGCACATCTTCAAACAATAAATGGTACTGTCCAAATTGAAAGGTGGACAAGTCAATTTTAGAAATTTAATAGGGAAATGGTTAATAATCTTGAATTGCAACAGCTGCTGCTGTCTACCTGCTATACTGTTGGGAATTTTTGTGTCTGTCTAGTATGTTACCAGTTTTAGAGAAGTGGAAAGTAAAAGGACTTTTATTTGTTTAGCTGCATGAAACTGAAAATGTTTTAGTGTACAAAGACTGAAAGAATCAATGAAACCGTCAGCTTCAAATGGGGGGATTTATTGACTGCCCTTGACAAATGAAGAAATGTTTGTTTTCTTAATCAATTTTTCGAGGATTGTTTGAATTTTTAGAGTAGTTTGAAACTTGAACCTTTGGATCAATATAGTTTTAACATGCTGGTGGCAAGTGATATTGCCACTTGTATAAATATATTAATCAGCCTGCTCAACAATATGGTGTGATCATGATCTGCAATGTTACCTGTTATGGTCAGTAAGTGGTCAGTCAGCTGCCATATGAACAATTACATTGGCACTGTTCTGATTGAAAGATGGACTGACCTGTTTTAGAATATAAGCAAAATTAGGGTTACTGTACTTTTGTTATTAGTCATTATACTTCACTAGGCCATCATTAAAAAAATGTTGGTTTGCGGTGCTCCGACCCACAATTTTGGGGTGGGTAGGTAGGTAGGGAATTTTTTTTTTTTTTTTTTTTTTTACAGATGACAAAGGCAAGTAGTTCTATATGAACCAGTCTGATGTAAGGGGCATGCATATTTTAGATAACAGACTGGAATTCAAAATTAACCATTTTATTAATTTCAGATACATGTGTACACATTAATTCTTTCAGAAGTCTTTTAATAATGGGTCTCTCAGAGTCCCAGGGTTTGCAATACAACACGGTGGGTCTGTATAATAACTTTGGCATTTTTTTCAAGTTTAATGTGTAACATTTTCATCAATATCAATCCCCCGTTAATGTCAAATACATCAAACCAGTGCTTTTTCTGGATTTCCGTATAGCAATTTTATAACCGAAGTCACCTTTTCTTCACCAGTAGCTCTATAATATTTGGACATTAAACAGAAAATGTGATATCTTCCGAAATTGGAAGCGCTGCCATTTTGACTTTGTATGCGTAATGAAAAAGCATCTAATTACATTTTTATACAGTGAATAATCTAGGTTTTGATTTATATATTAGTCCTAAGACCATTTAAAACAAGAGTCCCTTTCCAAAAGTCAGAAAATAGAATCGGACATCCTAGAAATTACTTCTTTCATGTCAAACTTATACGGTAATGTGTTAATTTTTCTCCAATATAATTGTTTCTAAAAGTATTGAGTTACTGAAAATATTAATTACCTTTTACGTAGATTTAAAATATTTATTTCGTAAAAAATCGCTGTAATTAGTTGATGTTTAGTTCTCCAATTATCATTTGGCACTGCCTGAACGTCGGGGGGGAGGTGTGAAAATACAGCAATTTCATAAAGTACAAAATAATTACATGTCAACTTTGAAATTTGAGCTATGTGACACCACTGTTTGAGTAACGTTTGACAAAGTATTTTCAATTAACTAAATTAACATTTATAAGTTCCAACTTTCTTTGATCTTGATAAACGTTAGTTCATAACAAATCTTGCGCTACAATTTTGTCTAAGAACAATTTTTTTGTACAATGTATTTACTTTAAAGAATTACCTTTGCCGAATAAAATAATTTCAAATCGACTTAACTTTTACTCATTAAAGCCGCAGGTGTTACAAGTTGAATCAATTCAGGTTTTGTTTGATCCAAGCTTCTCACGTGGCATTAAAAAGACCAATATTTTGACAGGTCTGATTATTTTGGATTATAAAAACTAGTTTGGAATAGACAATGTATAAAATGAGTAAGTTTTATTTGGTTATGCACTATATCAAGCTATACAAATTTGATAAATGTACAAAAGTAAAAATATACGGTATACAAATTTTCACGTGAAATAATCTAATTTTATGTCCTGTTTGTGTTGAAAAACTTAAAGTACCGCGATTTTACACCCATGAAGTGCCACTTTTAACGATTTATGCAAAATGCTTCTAAATACGTGGAAACGCAAGTCTGTGGCGATATTCTTTATACAAACGCGCGACATATACCCAAGTCTCCAGCACTTTCAGTCCTTTGATTGTTATTAAATCATTAGCTCTTTCATTTTTTAAAATCCCTTTGTCATCTAGATTATTCACTAATAAAAAGTGAAAAACCCTGGACCAAATTTTCGAAATGGGACCAAATTAAAAAATCCAGTAGTATTATAAAAAGATAGTAGGCTAATTTCGGTTATGCTTATCACCGCAAACCAAAATTTTGTAATGGCCCTACTGGACAAAATAATAGTATAATAATCTCTTATATATTACATCAGAAGAAATATATATAAACATACTTTTTCATTGACATAATATTGCACTTAATACCAAAACTTCTGATTATCACCAAGATTATACAGAAAAGAACATGTAGAAATGAGAAAGATTTTGTTTGTGCAGCATTTGATTATATTTATTAGTCCCCTACCCATTTAACCGGATGTGACTATTATGTTAAATCTCTGTCTGTCTGTCTGTCCGTTATGACCCTGGTTGCCTGCTTAAAACAGGTTTGACTGAATTTTGAATGAAGGTTTAGAAAATGAATAACTGCAAACTATACACCCCTGAAACTTTGAAAGTATGTTGCTTTCAGATAGTTTTTTTCATGTGCCCTACATACATCCTGATCGAGTTCCTGGAAGGATTCTCATGAAACTTTGGTCGTGTGTTCTACATATCAAACGAATGTGTGATGGCAGAGTCTTTCTGCGCTTTCGGCGCTTTGATTTATAAGATGCTTGAATTAATAAAAAAATGTTTACCGGTATATCGATGGATTGACCAACCTATGAATTTTACAAAAATTAGTGCCCTTAGATGAACCTTCATAGTTTTGTAGCATTATATGGATAAGGGTAAGTTGTGGACTGTAAAATGAATATTCTTTACAGAAATTTTCTAGAAATCAAAATAAGCAGATTTGATATTTTTCATCCTTTAAATAGATATTGCTTTCAACAAAAGAATTCAGCTTTTTATAGGGTCTTTAATCTTAATTATACTGGTTAGTGAAAGAAAGATGTTTCACAGTTTTTCCAGAAAGTGCCAAAATACCATATTGTTCTCCAAATCCTATCAGAACTCCAAAATGGTCTTTTCAGGTTTACGTTATGTCTTAAATTAAGACATGGACATGCCAAACGTAAGCCTTCCTTAAGCAGATTAAGTGCTGTAGTGCTTATCTTGATGAAAAAAAAATAGTGTCTGCAAAATACACGTTTCGTGTTTATGTTGTTTTTCTTTGTTTCACTTGGGCATTTTGATGGAATCAGTGGACATTAGCCAATATTTATATGCCACCATCTGAGAAAATGATCTTGATTTTCCTGACTATATTGGGGAATATGGTACAGCCTTAAAAAATATGGTTAAGATAATGAGTGCGGGTATTGGGAAAAGCATAATTTATAGCAAAATGTTACAAATATTTCCCAGACGCTAGCTTGTAATTGAGTGGCATAGCAGCAGATTTGTTTCAAACAAATTGATTCCTATTGATTATTTCCCGCCATTTTTCACAGGTTTGGAATAAGAGTGAGAATGTACCAGTATTCTACCAACAACTGCCTTGAGGGATTACGGCTTTGTGATCTATTTGGATATGAGCTGACATTCAACTTGCGACGACCAATTTGCGGAATTTAGCAGAGTTGGAACTAAGCAGGGTTGGTATAGTTTATATTTTATATATCATCATTTTTAGAATTAGTACTGTTGGTATTTATTGCTAGTAAATGTAGTATTATTAGAAATCTTTGATCGCTAAACAAAAACTTCTCCAAAAATGAATTTATGCCATTAAATAGATGGTATTTGTAATATTAAAATATGATGTACAAATTTATAGTACATGTGACTTGTGAACAACCACTGAGTTGAATTGGAAAGGATTTTTATCACATTTTAGTGTTACTTGTCATAATTTTCTTTCTAGTTATTCAAACAGCAATAGTTGTTTTAAAGTCTTTAAATTTAGAGATAGAGTAAACTTTTTTTTATAGTAGTGGCATGTGTATAGTACAGATATAAAACATATGAATATAATTCATATTACAATTAAAATATAAATTGAACAAATTATTTAAATTCGGTATTACTTAATATTTATGAAGTTGGACATAGTTGAAGTTTGGAAAAGTTATGGTATCAGATGATTGTCTTTCCTAAAAAAATTTATTAATATATAGATACATTTGAGATATATACATTTAAGTATAACCACGGACCTATATACACATGGATTGGCAACTCTCGTATCTTCTATACAAGTTCAGCCTTTATCACAGAGGCGAGATTTTTGTGAGATTTTAGCATCGATGGATAATATCCGAGGTTTGCCGAAACGAAACTCGCAGGGTCCACCGTCCCCATCTTGAAAAATAATCAAATTTAATCGTGTCTTCTTCAATATTTATGGCTCAATAGTTTTGTTTTTTTTTTTAAGAAACATTAGTCTCATTCCAACCTATATCGTTTTTCGTAATGCGTAACTTTTATCGATTTTGTATGTTGAAAATTTTGTCAGCGCGATGTAGAATGAAGCTTCCCGCCGCCTCCATCTTGGAACGATCGGGAAAAAGGGTAAACAATAAATCAAATTGAATCGTGTCTACTTCAATATGTATGGCTCAAAAGTTTGTATTTTACTTTGTTTATGCAACTTTTGTCTTATTTCAAGCAAATCTTTTTTCGTAAAGGCGGGAAACTGTTATCGATTTTGTTTGTTGAAAATTTTGTCAAGTCTGGCGGCACCTGCCGAATATCACAAATCGGAAAATTCCGAAAAATTTCCGAAAACAGGGCGGGGGGCGGGGGGGGGGGGGGAGGGAAGCATGATGGGTAACATTTACTCCGATATCGCATTATCGATTTTCGGAAGTTGCCAAGCCATGTGTATATAGGTCCGTGGTATAACAGCATTAGCGTTTAAAAACAGCATTAATTAAATGCAAAATTGCAAACATATTTTAATACTATGTTTTGTTAGTCATGTTTGAGTACAGGCGTTAGGAAGTATAAAGTAAAAAAAAAAGAAAAAAAAATGATGAAAGTTGGACCAAAAGTATAGAAAGTATGGTCATAATAGTCAACTTAAATTTGTTTCTTTAATATCTAGAGTATGTTTTAACCATAGAGAGTTTTCATATTGTTTAAAGAAGAAGAAAAAACAGTGATCCCTCGACTACTAGTCCAGTGCATTACCACTAGTCTATGGATCCACTTTTTGTATATCTCGATCACGATTTTGAAATCTTTTTATATATGACACATGCTGATTTAACAGCTGGTTGTTGCCATGGTGACAGGTAGTAACTGACACAAAATTTAATCACCAAGGTACTATAAATAATATAAATAAATGTCGGTTTTAGCTTACTATGGGAAGAATAAGGAACTTGTGTGTTGGCATCCATTTGCAAATTATTATAATGTAATATCTCAGATTATGGCAATTGTTTGACAAAGAAATTTTGGTTTAGTTTGTACATTGTATATACTTTACTATCTTACGGGTTTCAGAAAATTAGGTGACCCTTCTTACTACAAATTACTTAAATAGAAATTTTGCTTCGACTTTTGCTTTATATCTCAGTAGCTAGGAATGAGATTGATTTGAAATTTCATTGAACTATGCCTTCAAACAAACTGTCGAGTTTGAATTGTAAACTGGGGAAATGGTTGGAAAATCAAATAAGTAATAGAGTACTGTTTCCGAGAATAAACAAATGGAGCAAAGTTCTCTTACAGATTTGTGGCATGGCCAATTTCAAATACTACAACTTATACTTCAAACATAACTGTGATCTATTTCATTCAGTCTATTGGTTTTCTTCCTTGTCTTTGATCTTCTAACTTTTCATTGGTCTTTTTCCTTTTCTTTGGGTTTCTTTTGCCTGTTTCTCTTCTTGTCATAAGTCTCCGCCTTTCAAAGCACACGCACCGCAGCTGTTACTTCCCCTTTCAGTTTACAGCAGAGCCAATCCAATCAAATTGCTATGAGGAGTTTGCCTTACTAAAAGTGGCAAATGTGATGTTTTTTAGCTCATTTCTTCAAAGCCCCAGTCCCTTTTTGTTGTTTGAACTCTAAGGTAAAACTTAACATTTTGCAATATATATACCAAGCAGGTGTTTAAGTAGATTTTGAATTTGATAGTGTTTGCATATGTTAATTAACTATATTTCTTGTCAAAACCACTACCATGGCAACTGCTATTGATTGCAGGTATGGTATGGTATGGTATGGTATGATGAAAATAACAGCAGTTCATGACCTTTTTTCAATTTTTATTCACTATTATTATATTGTATGATTTTCATACACAATTTTGCAATTTGTACAATGTGGTGGATATGTATTTTCAGTTATGTATAATTATTATGATATTTCATTAAATTCAGCCAGTTGAACTTTATAATGTATATTGCAATCTTGATTTAGCAGCCTTTTGCACTAGGCAGCCGGTATCATTGAATCCTTACTAGCAGATTTAGATAAACACCCTTTTTAAGCAGGTTATAAATACCAATTTCATGTGGCCACTTTTGATATAGTCTGCAGGCTGGCTGTTTGCGACCATTAAAACCGTATATACGGTCGCAAATATCAAAATCACTAAATAGTTATCCCTTTTCTAACGCACAATGTGTCTAAATGCGATAATTAAAACGCCGTTTGAAGTTTGCGACTATATATACGTTATTTAATAGTCGCAAATTTAAACAATGTCACCAATCAGAAACGACGTTACATCGGTACTATGTTAGAATGACCTTTATTTGTACCACTGACTGCTTTTTAATTCGATAAGTACATTGTATAGCATAGTATCTTTTTCAATGATATTACAAAAATTAAGAAACGCTTTCTGGCAACTATTTAAGAAATAATAAATGCCTCCCTGTATTTTATCGTTGAATAAAATATAGTCAGGAATTTGGATGCGTAGTAATTAAATCACGAGTGCGTAGCACGAGTGATTAATATTCGCATGCAAAGACTGACGTATTTTATTCAACGATAAAATATAGGGAACAATTATTATTGATCAACCCGTTATTTTCTTTGAAAACAATCCCGAACTTTATTTAACGCGTAGTAGTACACCATTGTAACCTTAAAACGCGAGATGACGATTGGACGCGCTTGTTTACATACGGTCATTCGTCATTTACCGCACGTCCGTTGCTTGGATAAAACGGCGTATTATGTAAAATAAAATACAGGCTTTCCCTATATGTTTATATAGGAAAAGCAGCCGCTTGTGTTAGAATTTTCGTTAAACGACTTGAATACAAAAGAAAGGCATATGTGAACATTGTTTTAGAGTGAATAGAACATGGTTATATCATTATCCTACCAGATAATTAATTTTACGACTTGTCATGCTAGTATATCTGTTAATTCAAAGTGATACTGGGACTTTAAACAGTGGATTTTCATCCTGAGGAATGAAAATTTAAAACCATTCTTTAGATATAAACGAGTAGAACAAGTACTCTAACTTATATTTATTGCCTAACACACCCTTTTAGGGGTGAAAAGTGATCTCTCTCTCGGGGAATTTTTTTGTCTGTCTTTAAGAATTAATGCCTGCAATTCTCCAAAAGGCATCTGTAGAGAGGTTTCTCCGAGGAAAGTGGAACATATAATTGGTTTAACTTGGTCACAAGTGAGAAAATGAAAATTGGTTTAAAGTAATTACACAAACCTATAACCAGCACACTCCGCTCGGAGAATAACACAGGAAGTGAGAAAAAGTACCTTTACCTTTGCCAGAAATTTCTTTCTTGAGCATGTATTATACTGATTTGTTTTGGCTGAAAGAAATGATGTAAGAAGAGGTACATCTCCTGTGAGTTTGAATACATGTTCCCTATGTTGTGACATAAACCATCAACCATAGATTGCCCCACAAAAAGAGAGTCACTAGGCCTTTCTTTCCTTGTGTTGGGAAAACCGTGATGTAACTCAAGTTCTATTTTCTAGCTATGTCACATTGTCATTGATACTGCTTCAATGTCTCAGAGCTTTTGTCAATCTTAGTCCTTCATTCTCAAGAGAACAAGTGTTTTATATGAAACTTCTATTTTGGTAAGGGCTGTCCCTTTTACTGCTGGGAACTATTATCAGAATACTTGTGTTGTTCAGTATTTGATAGCCAAACATAAAACAAGTTAAGGTTTTTGACTCGGGACATGCTAATTTTAAAAGTGCACCATCTTGCACTTATACTGTATTGTATAGAAACAATGTAGAAGTACTATGTTGCAATATTTTATTGTAGGTCCATTTAGAAGAGATGGCAGATGTTGCAGTTATGCCGCAAACAAATGATCACGGTACAAACTTTGAGCAACAGCACGTGCAGCACGTATACGATGAGATAGCAGCCAGCGTGAATGATACGCAGCACAAAGCATGGCCGAACGTGAAACGGTTCCTGAAGAAGTTTCCACCTGGCGCTCTTATTGCAGATATTGGTATGGAAATATTTTACATGTAATAATCTGATTACCTTACTTGTTTTGATACATGTGGATACCCACACAGATTAATAAAGGGGTCTGTTGTGGATGTATAAAGGGGTTTGCAGTCATCAAATTGTTTAGAAGTATTGTTGTGAAATATTTCAGCGTTGTACAGTTCTGGATGTAGCTTCTATAACGGCCTAAAACCTATTCCTGATACAGTAGATATAACCTACTACTGGCATTCAGTCCGTATATTTACTATTTCTTACTCAATTAACTCCCTTTGCTGCCAAGAATGTAAGATGATCGAGCCCTGTTAGAATAAAAGGCTGAAAGTTGCTTGGAGTTTGATAAAATCTGGTTTTAAATTA
The DNA here is from genome assembly GCA_022818135.1 of Saxidomus purpurata. Classification (NCBI taxonomy): domain Eukaryota; kingdom Metazoa; phylum Mollusca; class Bivalvia; order Venerida; family Veneridae; genus Saxidomus; species Saxidomus purpurata. The sequence goes on from JAFMSR010000008.1 coordinate 25,637,126, forward strand.
TCATCTAGCCTGGTGGCAAGGCTACCTACTACAGCACTTTAATAGGCTGAATGTTTTAACAATGACGCTATCGCTGGCCTTGACTCTACTTACTTTTATTCATGAACTCTTCCAGCTTTCAGTTTGGACAGAACCTTTACTTGTTCAAAGGGGTGCTAGTTGAAAATTTAATACCCAATGAGCAAACAGTGTAGATCATGATCAACGTGCAAGGAAGGGCACTCTGATCATGATCTGCACTGGTTATAAAGTAGAAGCACTTGCTGCAAGGTGGGTAAGAGTTACTAGGGCACTCAATATGGCACTAACAATGTAATCAACACAACCTGGTGATGCTTTTGTAAACATTAATATAAAGCTATAATACCTGCCTTTGACAGGTTTCATTGAACATTATTGGGTGTAAATTATGGAGCAGATTGTATTAACAGCTAGAACATCTGCTGCTTGTGCAACAGCAATACAAGTTAATGATATTATTATGCTGCACTTCAATGAAAAGAGGGTAGACAGCTTTTACCTTATAGTACATATGTCCTTGAAAATGTATGGATCAATTTTCCATCAATAGCAAAGAGAGATACCACAGTATTATGTATTTTATTAATTGTCTTCTTAGTTTGGTGTATGGGCCTCAGGATTTAAACTTATTGGTAGAACTCTGCTGAACCTGTCATTTCTGTCCAGGAGAATATTTCATTAAGTTTGAAAAGTATTTATTAGACTTATGTAATATAAGTTCTGAGAAAATGAGTCTACAATATATGTAAAATAGATAAATTTAGTTTGCATAGTTTGATACTGAATTACAAATTATAATTATAAGTGCTAAGGTGAAAGGTCAAGGTTACATTTTTTAGACAGCAAATTGCTCAGAAGTCCTGAGTTTTCCATTTTTAAATTGAACAGTTCTGTTTTGTTGATATGGCACTCAACAGTATAATAAATTTAATGTCATGTAATCCAGTGTGCTCACCTGTGACATCAGAAATTTAACCATTTTCTAGTAGACACGTATATGCCCTTGAGGATGCACGTGTCAACAAATAATTGACACTATAAATATTACATTATTACTGTTCATACTGGGTACTTCATTGACATATTGTAAGATAGAAGGAAACTGTAAATATGGTAATTTGCAGTCATTTAATGGTCGCTATCCTCATAATAAAATCCACAAATTATTCATTTTCATAGATTAATAATTAGAACATTCTTACATTTATTTTGTCAAAATTCAGGAATTAGTCTGTCTGCATGTCCAATTTCTAGTACTTTATAATAATGTCTTTATAAAAAGATTGTGTGTTCAATGAATGTAAAATGATAAATACAAAAAATGTAAATAAAAGTTTAAAGTGACATTATGTCCATCTTACTGCACATAGTGTATTTTTGTGACAGTTTTATAAAAGCATTTTTTGGTTGCTGTTCATTTAAATGTGTTAAATTAATGATTATGCCGCATTAGTATTTGAAGTTGGTGCTTTAGATATGAAAAAATCGGACTGATAAAATGATAGTTGATTGTGTCGTTGTTGATGTTGGTAGAGATTTCGGCAGTGGAAGGGAAGCAACTCCTGCATGCAGTTGTACTTTTCTAAGAGGACCCTGAGGAAGGCTCTGTAAAAGCCGATATGTTGGTCATAAAATAAAAGTGTCAAACTAAACCTGCTTTGATTGTGTGGTTACATTACACTTCTGTGTCGTTTTATAATCTATTAAATAAATCAGTATAAATTAATTTCAGGCTGTGGTAATGGCAGGTATTTGAACATCAACAAATCTTCTTTCAAAGTTGGTGTGGATGTGTGTACGGCCCTGGTCAACAATGCTAAAAGTAAAGGTAAATGAAAGATGTAATGCAATGGGCACAATTAGATTATTGGATATACAAGTAGATCTAGTAATGGTGATACATACCGGTTTACATTTTAGAAAAAAGTTCTAGTAGTATTCTTGGCCATTGATAATCGGGGAAGGAATCTTAGCTAGGTAGTATAGCAAATAGTTATAGTTAATAATAATAATAATGATAGCAAAAACTGAGAATCCATCGAATTTTGTCTGCTTTTCTTGTCTTTTGGTTAAACAGAGATTTAAGAGTGTTTTTAGGCCTTGTTTAAACAGGTAACATGGGCAACTGATTTGCTAATATTATTATGTAGAATTTCATGAACTTTGAGATTTAAGCTAGGTATGACCTTCCTTAGAAGCCCAAAAAGTTGTCAAAATGAAATAATATTAATCAGTTTTGACATAATCCTTGATTTCATGTCAAGGTATGTTTAGCATCACATGTCTTATAAGCAGAGATTACGAAACTTTATTGATTAGACACGTTTAATGATTCAGTTATGATGTTCTACCCATGGGAAAAAAGCAACAGAACAACATACTGCTTTCTGCTGAACATGCAATCACGGCTTGTGAAATTATGAATGAGCTATTATGGGTTGTTAAATTAAGTGCTGTAAAAATAAACTCCATGTATTGCATTATTTAGGTTCATTTAGGATGAGAGGCTGGTCTATACTGTTCTAACTGTGTAAATTAGATTCAGTGTCAGGTGAGCAGGATTTAAGGTTAGAAAACTTCTTTCCGTAAACCAGTCTATAAATACTGCTTCCTGATTGGTCAGATTTGAAAATAGGTTCAGAAAGCAAAGATTTCAGACTGGTTATGGAATAAAAGTTTTCTCTATAGGTTTTTGGCTCTCTAATGATACAATACTTGGCTAGCAACATGTAACTATATGAATATATATGAGCACCTAATAATGGAAACAAGTAGTCATAGATACTTTTGTTAGCAATATAAATACAACTATACAGGCTTTATTGTATACTAACAATATGTTTATGTAAAACATTGCAAGGATGTGTGTGGTATTGTACCAAACGTATACATTTTGAGAAGATGTATCAACTTTTTCCATACTGGTGTGAAAAGCTTTTGATAAGGTAATGGAGGCAAATCCCCTTTGTATAAGTCTTCAGGCTCATATTTGGTTCTATTTATCACTTTGCATACATTTTTTTACCCTACTGGGTTTAGCAGAATATTGCTAATTTTAACACAACGTTAGTTATTCGGTATTAATTTTGACAAAATTAAGTGGTTTTGATGAAACAAATTGTTTGGCTCTAAAAGTCAACCATGCTGTCATCAGATAGCTCTGGATTTATTGACTCTTCTGTAAGTTCCTTTAATGCCTATATAAGCATAGACTAAATTAAAATATGCTATGTTTATATCTAAAACTGCTTCACCAAAAATTCTTTTGCACTCTTTAAATCATTCAATAGTACCACTGCAGGATTCTTGTGTATTTCTCCATAGAAATTAATTAGCTTCTTATCTTTGTCTAGCTAGCTCCCACACAATCTGTCCATCCCAAATTAGCAATCTCCACTTTAACCACCTTCTGTCTCTATTTTTGACTTGTAATTGATGTCAAAATAATGGTGAATTGATCGCAAACAGCATAAATTGTCATTTATCAGTAACCCCTTTGGTAAATGTTACTGTTAAATACTCCACAGGGAATTAAATATCACTTTTTATCTTGGTCATTATTTAGCTAAAGTTAACAATTAGCATTATTATGGCGTACAATATTGGCTGTAAGTTCTCATTTTAGAATTCCCCTCCTCCCCAAAGTTATTCTAGTATTTTAGTTGCTTGATATCATTTTGAGGCATGGAAATTGATAAAATATTTTGAGTAGGCATAAATACATATAATTATGATGATACTGGTGCAAAAATATTGAAATTGTAATTATTTTAAAATGTCACATTGCATGAAGGTTTGTACACCAGCTGTGTCACATTGCAAAAAGATTTGTACTCTAGCTGTGTCACATTATGTAAGGATTTGTACACTCCCTGTGTCACATTATATACGGATTTTTACAGTTGCTGTGTCACATTATATAAGGGTTTGTACACCAGCTGTGTCACATTTCATGAGTGTCTGTACACCAGCTATGTCACATTGCATTAAGGTTTGTATATCCACCTGATCACATTTCGTATGAGTTTGTACACCAGCTATGTCGCATTTCATAAGGGTTTGTAAACAAGTTATGTCACATTTTGCAAGGGTTTGTACACCAGCTGTGTCACATTGTAAAAGGATTTGTACACCAGCTGTTGAACACCAGCTGTGTCACATATAAGGATTTTTACACCAGCTTTGTCACATTTTGTAAGGGTTAATACACCAGCTTTGTCACATTTTATAAGGGTTTGTACACCACATGTGTCACATTTCATAAGGGTTTGTTCACCAGCTGTGTCACATTGCATAAAGGTTAATACACAAGCTATGTCACATTTTATTAGGTTTGTACATGACTTGTGTCACATTTCATAAGGGTTTGTACACCAGCTGTGTCACATTGCATTAAGGTTTGTACACTAGCAGTATCAGGTTGCATTAAGGTTTGTTAGTGTCACATTTCATTAGGGTTTGTACACCAGCTAGGTTTGTTCACCCTCTGTGTCACATTGCACTAGGATTTGTACACTACCTGTGCATTGCATTAATTTCTTTTCATCAGCAGTGCCAGATTGCATTAAGATTTGAACACAAATTTATGTCACATTTCATAAAGTTTTATACATCAGTTGCATCATGTCATATTTGTACACTGGTTGTGTTACTTTACACTAGTGTTTATACACACTTTACATTAGGGGTCATTCAGCAAATTGTTACAAACATTTTGGTCTTTTAACTGTCCTTATAAAAGTATTTTCCCTTGAGAAAAAAAACACAATAAGTGCTTCAGTGCCACAGACTGAGGAAGTGCTTCCATATTTTTAAAATCATAAAATGCGAACTGTTTCCTAACACATATCTATAATGTAGATTCAGATAGCTTTCATTGTGTTTCTGTGAATGTGAATATTTTATATCATGTAAATTTTGATGTTTAATTAAGATTTTTCGCCTGCAAAGAGTAATAGGATGGTCCCTGTATATTGTTACATGAATAGTTTGTATTAACTTGTAAATGCCACAATGTTATGTTGTTCTCAAATATCAGTTGAAGAAAAGATGCAATAATGGAACAATAGCGGGTACTATTTATTTGAGTTCAGCTTTAATCAATGTACATGTATTCTGCAAATATATACCTGAATCCGAAGCTCAGCTTTTTGCTCACCTGAGCTGGCTCAGGGTGAGCTATTAGGATCGATGAATGTCCGTCGTCCGTCCACATTAGTTCGTTGACACTCTAGTGGTCACAGTTTTGCCTCAATTCTCACGAACTTGGTCAGGATGTTTGTCCTAGTAATTACTCGGACGAGTTCGAATATGGGTCATCTCGGATGAAAAACTAGGTCACATGACCCAAAAATAGAAAAATCTTGTTAACACTCTAGAGGCTACTGTTTCAGTCCAAATATCCTGGCAATTTGTCAGAAAGGTCGTTTTGATGATTTCTAGCTCAAGTTCGAATATGGGTCATCTGGGGTCAAAAACTAGGTCACACAGCCCAAATATGGAAAAACCTTGTTAACACTCTAGAGGTAACATTTTCAGCCCAAATATCCTGGAAATTTGTCAGAAAGGTTGTTTCGATGATTTCTAGCTCAAGTTCGAATATGGGTCATCTGGGGTCAAAAACTAGGTCACACAGCCTGAATATGGAAAAACCTTGTTAACACTTTAGAGGTAACATTTTCAGCCCAAATATCCTGGAAATATGTCAGAAAGGTTGTTTTGATGATTTCTAGCTCAAGTTCGAATATGGGTCATCTGGGGTCAAAAACAAGGTCACACAGCCCAAATGTGGTAAAACCTTGTTAACACTCTAGAGGTTACATTTTCAGCCCAAATATCTTGGAAATTTGTCAAAAAGGTTATTTCGATGATTTCTAGCTCAAGTTCGAATATGGGTCATCTGGGGTCAAAAACTAGGTCACACAGCCCAAATATGGAAAAACCTTGTTAACACTCTAGAGGTAACATTTTCAGCCCAAATATCCTGGAAATTTGTCGGAAAGGTAGTTTTGATGATTTCTAGCTCATGTTAGAATATGGGTCATCTGGGGTCAAAAACTAGGTCACACAGCCCAAATGTGGAAAAACCTTGTTAACACTCTAGAGGTAACATTTTCAGCCCAAATATCTTGGAAATTTGTCAAAAAGGTTATTTCGATGATTTCTAGCTCAGGTTCGAATATGGGTCATCTTGGGTCAAAAACTAGGTCACACAGCCCAAATATGGAAAAACCTTAACACTCTAGAGGTAACATTTTCAGCCCAAATATCCTGGAAATTTGTCGGAAAGGTAGTTTTGATGATTTCTAGCTCATGTTAGAATATGGGTCATCTGGGGTCAAAAACTAGGTCACACAGCCCAAATATGGAAAAACCTTGTTAACACTCTAGAGGTTACATTTTCAGCCCAAATATCCTGGAAATTTGTCAGAAAGATTGTTTCGATGATTTCTAGCTCAAGTTTCAATACGGGTCATCTAGGGTCAAAAACTAGGTCACACAGCCCAAATGTGGAAAAACCTTGTTAACACTCTAGAGGTTACATTTTCAGCCCAAATATCCTGGAAATTTGTCAGAAAGATTGTTTCGATGATTTCTAGCTCAAGTTTCAATATGGGTCATCTGGGGTCAAAAACTAGGTCACAGAGCCCAAATATGGAAAAGCCTTGTTAATACTCTAGAGGTAACATTTTCAGCCCAAATATCCTGGAAATTTGTCAGAAAGGTTGTTTTGATGATTTCTAGCAACTTTGTCAAAAGCAGTTGTACTCGGTTGAGCGATAAAGGGTCATCATGGCCGTCTTGTTATTAATTTACGGCATTTCTGAGGAGAGTGTAAGAGTAACAGTAAATGTTAACAGTAAAAATAAAATAATTCTTTATTAAAGTGATATAACCATAGAAGATTGTCATGATAATTTTGAATAAGACATTAATCATTGATTTTTTAGCTCGACTATTCGAAGAATAAGGAGACTATTGCACTCGCCCCAGCGTCGGCGTCGGCGTCTGTGTTAATTAAAGTTTTTCATAAAGTCAAATATCTTGAATACTATCAAAGGTATTGACTTGAAACTCAAACTATATGTTTACCAGCAACATCTTCACCTGAGGAAACAATCCCCATAACTCTGTTTTGATTTTTGACAGATTTATGCCCCTTTTTAACTTAGAAATTTTGGTTAAAGTTTTTTATAAATTCAAATATCTTGAATACTATCAAAGGTATTAACTTGAAACTCAAAGTATGTGTCTACCATCAACATCTTCACCTGAGGAAACAATCCCCATAACTCTGTTTTGATTTTTGACAGATTTATGCCCCTTTTTAACTTAGAATTTTTTGTTAAAGTTTTTTATAAATTCAAATATCTTGAATACTATCAAAGGTATTGACTTGAAACTCAAAGTATGTGTCTACCATCAACATCTTCGCCTGAAGAAACAATCCCCATAACTCTGTTTTGATTTTTGACAGATTTATGCCCCTTTTTGAATTAGAATTTTTGGTTACATTTTTTTATAAAGTCAAATATCTATAGGTATTGACTTGAAACTCAAACTATATGTTTACCATCAACATTTACACCAGAGGAAACAATCCCCATACCTCTGTTTTGATTTTTGACAGATTTATGCCCCTTTTTACCTAAGAATTTTTGATAAAAGATTTTATAAAGGCAAATATTTTGAATACTTTCAAAGGTATTGACTTGAAACTCAAATTATGTGTCCACCATCAACATCTTCACCTGAGGAAACAATCCCCATAACTCTGTTTTGATTTTTGTTAGATTTATGCCCCTTTTTAACTTAGAATTTTAGTTAAAGATTTTTATAAAGTCAAATATCTTGAATACTATCAAACGCATTGACTTGAAACTTAAAATGTATGTTAACTATCAACATCTTCACCAATGTTTTTGATTTTTGACATATTTATGCTCCTTTTTAACTTAGAATTTTGTCACAGTTTTTACCAGACATTATTAGAAATACTGAAATGGCTTACTTTTGAAATGTCATAGAATAATTATGCAGCATGCAGCGGGCATGCTTTTTTAATTTTAAACATATCAATTTTGATATGTTACAAAGTTATTCATGATCAAATATACAAGGTCATGTATTTCTTTGAAATTATCCCCCCCTTCTCCCCCCAGTTGGCTACAGAATCCAGAGTAAGGCAACGCATGTATTGTACATTTACATAGGTCTTTGAACAAGTTTCATATCTTTGACCTTAATTCTGATAGACAATTACACAAAACACCTGTTCTTAGACAAAAAAAACATTTTACCGACAAGCTTTCGAATAGTCGAGCGTGCTGTCATGAGACAGCTCTTGTTACAACTTAAATAACAAACTCGAGAACGCTTGGACCACTATTGATTTTGAGGTCAGTAGGTCAAAGGTCAAGGTCACAGTGACCCAGAATAGTAGAATGGTTTCCGGACAATAACTGGAGAACGCTTGGGCTTAGCATCTTGAAGCTTGATGTCGAGGTTGACCATGACCAGCAGATGACCCCTATTGATTGAGGTCAGTAGGTCAAAGTTCAAGGCCAACGGGACCTTTTATATTGAAATGGTATCCAAGTCATTAGTCAAGAACCAGTCTGCATACATTTTTCAAACTTGATTTGTCATTGCCAGTTGATGACAGCTATTCATTTTCAGGTTGTTTGGTCTTACGCCAATTTCACAGTGACTTTTACTTTAAAAACTTGTTTGTACTGTTGAAATGGGTGTTAAACCCAAAGAAGAAGAAAACACACAAATTCCCAGGTAACCTTGATTAATGTAGAGTAATTTACTCATTTTCAGTGCATTTTCATCTTGTTTTAAAACAGGGTATGAGGTGGCATATGCAGACAACTTACACCTTCCATTTCGGGACGGGATTTTTGATGGTGTGGTTTCCATTGGTGTCATTCATCATTTCTGCTCAGTTGAAAGACGTATCAAAGCCATGCAGGAACTGGCTCGGGTGCTACGCCCTGGTGGAAGAGTGATGCTGTATGTGTGGGCGCTGGAACAGAAACACAGAAAAGTAAATTTTCTCCATCAAATTTCTATAATTTCTTTTTTAGAATGGTATACTACACATTGTTTTTTTTAAGTCTTGAAAACTATGTTATGTACATGTAATGGTTCTCTGCCTTTTTAAAAATGAAGTAATGGTGATTGGGTAACAACTTAAGGCCACCTCCGTGGTCAAGTGGTTAGTGTCACTGACTTGAAATCTCTCATAGATTGAGTGTCGTGGGTTCGAGCCCTGCTACCGACCATGTCTCTTTATGTGAGAAAGTTGGCAGTTTCTTATGGCAGATAGGAGTCTTATACTGGTTCTTCCCAAGAAAGAAGAAAGAAGGTCAGGTAAACTGCCCACCTGCAAAAATGACCAAAACACGGTTTGAACTTGCATAAAACTCCTTCAACAACACAACAGTGGTACTTTTTCCTTAGCTCATTCTGGGAAACAGAGGCTCAAATTACAATTGCGTCTGCTACAGTTACAGTAAGATGACCAGCTTTGCTTTTGATCTAAAAATGGACATGAAAGACTATATCTGCTTGAAAGCTGTAATAAGGCCAATGTACATTGATATATACAGATTGAACCTTGTGTCCCGAACTGCCATCTGGTTACCATTCTAATGACTGCTTTGTTAATACAAATGTATTTGACCGATAGAATGATAGGTTGTCACTAAACTGGCCACCATCCAGAGGTTAGCAAACAGGGCAGTCAGAAACTGTTCACCAACTGGACTGCATGTTAACAAAATCTGGAAGAAAAACTTTTTGACCCCTGAAAAAACGTCCATAGTCATTAGTCATTTGTAACTATGCCCATGTTAATGAGGAAAAGAGAATTATAGCCTTATTCATATGCATGAGAGTGCTTTGAATGTGAAAGTATGAGCTTTGTTTATTTAAATGATAATTGGCATAGTATAATCATGTAATCTGGAACCAGCTAGTGTTCTGTGTGTTGAAACTGACAAGACTGGTACCCAGAACATGTGACCTGGAACCGAGTCCTGTGACCTGGAACCAGCTAGTGATCTGTGTGTTGAAACTGTGATCTGTGTGTTGAAACTGACAAGACTGGTACCCAAAATGTGACCTGGAACCAGCTAGTGATCTGTGTGTTGAAACTGACAAGACTGGTACCCAGAATATGTGACCTGGAACCAGCTACTGTTCTGTGTGTTGAAACTGACAAGACTGGTAGCCGGATCTTGCAGAAACTGATATTCAAAACTTTACCCTTTCTGTACTGCTGCGTCTAATTAATCTAGTAACATGTGATGGTTGTATTACAAACATTTCTCTTATTACACTGTTGCCTTTGTTTAAAGACAAAGTCATCTAAAATATTTCCATCGTGGATTGATTTACTTCACAGATATAAAAATCTTACGAAAACATTTTAACACTTAATTTGTTATATATGTTCCTATTTCTTAGAAATGTTCCTTATGGAGTTGCCTAGTGGACCCAGTTTAAAGACAAAGTATTACAATGAAAACATTTCCTGTTTTTCCTGATGAATCTGTCGTCTGGGGTAAGCAATGTCTGATGAACTGAAATTGGTTTCTGAGATTTGAAGTTGTTTTGAAATAAGAGCATGAGGGTTGAGTTTAATATTGCTTAAAATTCAAATTTATTTGTCGCAAAATCTTTTTAAGAGAAAAACTTTCAGACTTTTCTGCTTATTCTAGATTGTGTAGTTGCTGTTCTATGATTGAAGCAGAATTGTTTATTCAGAGACAAACGTTACGTTCGTCTGCCCATATATACCAAACTGGGGCAAGTGATCCTGCCTTTGTGGCTAGTGCAGATTATGATCAGTCTGTACATCCATGTAGTCTGATCATGATCTGCACTGGTATTTTATTCAGTCAGTAAATTTTTACTAAATTACCCCTTGAACAAGTAATGGAATGATTCACATTGACAAGCCGGACAAGTCCATTTTAGAATTTGAACAGGGTAAGGGTTAAATCATGCATGTTGATGAAAATCACCAAAACAGCTGCCTTATATCACAGTCCTCACACAATTGAAAAGGCCGTACGTTGTAATAGTTTTAACTGTACCTTGTAAATAGTTATACGATTTAACTTCTTCCACATTTCTAGAGTTATTCCCATGAAACAGGAGTCAGTGAAGTTTCAACTCTTCATTGTGTGTGATACAATCTTAATTGAAAATTCAATTAATGTCTGAATAAAGCTTTGCATTTTGCCATAGGAGAGGTAGTATTTGTTTATCTCCTATGCTCCCACAAGTTACAAGTGATTCTGTATTTGCTTTCTGTGTAGATCATGATCAGCCTACAGATTTGTGCAGTGTAATCATGTTTTGATTTAATTTCATATTCTGTGAATTGATTTTCCCATTAGCACCCCTTTTGAATAATTAATGGTTCAGTCTAAATTGAAAAATGGACAAGTCCATTTAGAAATTTAGCAAGGTCAACATTAAATGGTGAAAATGCGAGTTCCAGTAAGTGATGGGACCACAAGTCACATAGAACTCAAAGAGGCAGTTGTAAAATACAATTGATGTGTATGAAAATCCTTAATAAATAGTTTAAACCCAGTGGTTGAAAGACAAATGGCATAATGCAGACATTTCAGTTTGTAATTTCAGTGTTTTATGCACTCATAGTATTTCACTTAAAAGCTACAATGTCTGTCCACGTTCCATATTGTCTGTACAATTTTGCAATATCTCTGGAAGAGAATAAATGGAAACTTCATGGAGTTCGAAATGAAATTTCCCAGAGTTCTAGAGTTTTTGCATGTTATTTTTCACTAAGCGAATGTGTTAATATTTCATATTAACAATATGAAAAAATTGCCTACTTTTAAATCATGTGTCACTTGCAGACATAATAATTATACCTTGGCAACATATCGTGTACCCATACAAATATTGTTTATTAAAGAGCAATAACGTTTGTTATACTATAGAAACATCAATTTAATACACATTTTAGCCAATGATGTATATTTTTCATATTTCCAAGAATTAGTGCATATTATAGTAAACATAAAAAAAGTACTGTCCAAAAATGCATCATGTTATCAAAAAATATTTTACTTAATTGACGCATCTATTTTATCCATTTTCAATGTTTTGGATCAAACCCTTTCAAGCTTACAGTATAAAAATTTATATCAATTTAATACATGTTAATTCACAGTAAGGGATTTATTATCTCTTAATTAATATACATGATGATGACATTCTTGAACAAACATGCAGTCTTTATTGCATCATAACTTCCCCGATTTTGTTAGCGCCAGCTTAGTATCAAATAACCATTGACAAAGTTGCATTAAAAAAGAAAAGAAAAAAACATGCAATATTACGTCAGTGAATTAATATTGTATTATGAATATCAAATAAAAAGTTTCACTGTATCTTCAGAGAAAAAGCGGTACTCTCATTTCTCAGGATCTGTCTCTCTGTTACATTGATCCTTCCATGTTTTGTAGGGAAAATATTATCTTGCTGAAACAAGATACTGAAATCTAAATCTAAATTAAGAGACACAGCATAAAGACAGGAACACTCTTTTCATTAAATCACATAGAAACTTTCCTTGTCATGAACAGCTACAAAAATCATTATAGTGCCATTTAAACCCTTTAAGACTAGAATCTAAAAGCAGAATACAGTCAGCCCTGTGAGCAAAGACCACACTGGTCTGTTGGAAGATGCTCAAGCTGACTTTGTTGACAGGTGGTCCAAAACAAGCATTTAAAAACAAGTGGTCTTTAATGCTTTATAAACAGGTGTTGTTTATTCACAAGCATTTGAAAACAGGTAGTCTTTAGTCTTTATTTTCAAGAGTTTATAAACAGGTGGTTGTTATTTACAAGATTTTATAAACAGGTGGTCGTTAATTACAAGAGTTAATAAACAGGTGGTCGTTATTTACAAGAGTTTATAAACAGGTGGTCGTTATTTACAAGAGTTAATAAACAGGTGGTCGTTATTTACAAGAGTTTATAAACAGGTATTCGTTATTTACAAGAGTTTATAAACAGGTGGTCTTTATTCATAAGCATTTATAAACAGTAAGTCTTTATTCCCATGACTGGCGGACCTGGATGGCACTAACCACGGATCCCTCAAACTAAAATCAACAGTCCCTTTGAGTTTGAGCGAACAAAGTTTAACTGTAGTCTTTTTTTATCAGGTTGGATCAAACCCTTAAAAGGCACTGTAAAACTTGAAAACACATTAATATTAGAGGTGACTTTTTTTCAGTTTGATAGTCAGGATGTCTTAATTCCCTGGAGAGGTAGTGGCAGGACAAGACCAGTGCGTACAGGTTAGTTGGGTTTTTACTGGATGTTGAAAGGGGGCCAGTGTTCACCAGTTTGAACCCTGCTTGGGTTTGAACAGGTCGTCTCATTTGGGCTTTGCTGTGCGAAAACCACCATTTAGAATTTATGACTGGTATTGATCAATGTAATCCATGTAGCAGGAAAGTTTGCACTGATTCAGAACTGTCCACTGATCTATCTTAAAGAATTTTAGTGACACTATTGTATTGACGTGGTAATAATAACGAATGTGTTTACAATATCAGGCAAACAAGCAGTCTTATCTTCACTGTTCCCAATTCAGTCAGTAAATTTTAAGTTGGCACCCCTTTGAATAACAATGGTGCTGTCCAAGTTGAAAGATGGACAAATCCATGTTTTTTATAGAATTTTTATTTTCTGTCTGTAGGTTCCTCTTCATCTTTTGGCCCATCTAGTACCAGCTCAGTGAGTGAGGATGAATCAGCAAACCAGTCAACAGAATCCAGTGATAAGCAAACCAGTCAAAATTCACCTAAATCTCTAAGCCGACATAATTCACTCAGTGCAGATGATGTCACTTCATTGCTAGAATTGAGTGATTTTAAACCGAATTATTATTCTCTGGACTTTAGCGCTAGTCCACAACACAAGAAAAAAGAAGGCAATAGTGGCGATGCTGGGTTTGTATGGAATAAAGGTGGCATTAGGGGTGGTCTTGGTAATACTAGAACAGACAAGGTGATTAAAGAATGCCGCAAGTTGGAGGCTTCCCTACGTGCCATGTCATCAGGGAATTTGGATTTATTGGATGCAAAATGTAGGGACGAAAAGTTTGCACTGAAAATGGATGGTATAAGAAATACATTTAGGAATCAAGCTGGCATTGAAAACAAGAACTGCAGTGTAGATAGACTTGTAGATGAGACTGAAACAGTGGTTGTGAATGGGGTTGTAGATGAAACAGAACTTAGAGTAACTCTTGATTGGGCTGTTGGAGATTTAGAAAATGATGACTTTGAAGCAGAAATTCCAAATCCATCTGCAATCTATGACAGTGGTTTCATGGAAAATGGCCTAAATGAGCAGGAGGAGTTTAATGATCAAGATAAGTACAGAGAATCTGATAACTGTCAATCACCCTCAAAAAATGATAAATTTAGGACTAAGCATAGACATGTAGAGGGCATTAAGCATACGAAAATCAATCCTTTTTTGAAACAAAATTCTTTAGATCCGTACACATTTAATAATGTGATGAAAGGACCAAGTTACATTAATCATAATGCAACTGATATTGAAGAAGTCAACGAAATCCAAGAGGAGATACAAGAAGCTTCTGTAGAATTCAAACCTCCTGTGAAAGTTGAAGTTGCCAAGAAATCTGAAAAGTCTTTCTTTAGTGCTGTAAAATCAAAACTGTTAGAAATATTTGATGATAAAAAAGACACTAAATACGGACAGAAAAAAGAGGAAACTGTAATGTCAAATGTTGCAACAAACCATGTACAAGGTGTGGGAAGCTTGCTTTCAGAAGAGCAGCTTAACCTTGCTACAAGGTTGAATTTCAAGGTCAGAGAGTTTCCGCGCAGTAGTTGTCTAGACGTTTTGAACGGAGGTCAAGATTCACCTCTCAGAAATGCTCAATCAAACTGTAACAGTAAGTTAAAGGGCAAAACTTCAGGGATGGGAACTAGGAACCAACTGAGGGAAAATTGTAAGGATAGGAAAGACCTCACAGGAACCAGTAAAACAACGTCACTAGAGGTGGAACTTTTGAAAGAAATAAACAACGAATTTTCAAATTCACGGCATAGACGCCACAGTGAAAATGGACCTCTGAATGGAATATATGATGGTTATGTAAAAATTGATGTGGATAGATTGTGTATAGATAACGCACAGTCATCAGCTTGTGTTCAAAGCAGTGCCTTAAACAATGGAAATTTGATTGTCAGAGACACTAAACGAAGCCAAACAATGGACACGCTCAGTCAAAGTTCTAATAGCGATTTGAAAGAAACATCAAAGAAAAACATATTTACTCCTACACAAAATTCAACAGAAAGAACATGCAATACGTCTTCAGAGACACCACAATCTTGTAGAAGCTATAGTCGGAGCTCTTCATTTCAGCAGGCGAGTAAAGAATCTCACGACAGTAGTAAAATATCGAGAATGAATTCTTTTCCATCTGACAGGTTTTGCCCTTCAGGCAAAGGTAGAAATGAAAGTTACGAGCAGTCTGAAAGAACAGATTTTTATCTGAGAGAAGAAGATTCTGTGTTTGAGGCGGAAGAGAAGGCGTTGTCATCAAAATTATATAGGTATTATCATGTCTTTCGAAAAGGTGAAATGGAGACATTGATCTCAAGTCATGTGACAGATTTACATATCGTGCAATGTTTTTATGACCACGCAAACTGGTGCATTATTGCAGAAAAGTTGTAAATACAAGTAAATATTTCAGTAAATATTTAATGAAAGGACTTTGGACTCCACACCAGTAGTCGGAATGGGAGATTAATTTTTAAAAATCAAATATTGTTAATAAGTATATATACATATAAACAGCATGTTTGCAATAGTTGCCAAAATTACATGATGTTAATTTCCTTTGATATTTTGATGCGCTCTTCTCCTTAAAACTTTTCTCATAAAAATTTATGTGTTCTTGTTTAATCTACAATGATAGATGGGAATTAAGCATGAATGGCACATGCCAGTGACATTGGGTTTCAAGATTTCTTCGATTTCATGTAAGCATGGTTAAGACTTGGATAAACAATAATGGTAAAACATTTGTATTTTTTCACTTATAAAGTATTAATACGCTTTACACAATAAAAACAAAATTTTCTAAATATTTTGATGATTGTGTTAGCAATGCTTACATTTTATAGATGGTTCCTAATAGTTTATGACATCATCAAAACCTGCAGTCTTGCTCTGACCTTAATTGATAAATTACGTGAAATTGAACGTGCTTGAAATTTAATGTCGTTACTCAAAGTCACAAAGTACATCTTGTATATATAAAATGTCTGTGTTGATCTTGTTTATTGTGATTGCCATGTAGATTGTGATAATGGTTGTGCTGTGTGAAAAAACATTGCATATGATTCTTTGAACATTTTGGTTGATGAATGGTGTTTCAAAACTAAATGTCACCAGTTTCACAGTTCCATGTATTAATCCGCGAAGCTGCTTTTTGTTTTGCTCACCTGTGCTCAAAATGCTCAGAGTGAGCTATTGTGATTGCTATATGTCAATCGTCCTTTATCAAGAATTTCTTTTGGTCCTGGAAATGGCATAAATCTCGGGGCATATTCCAGTAGAATCTAAAATCAATTTTTAAGATTTTCCATATGAAGGTAAATTAAAAAGAAGAATGGGAATTGCAGCATGTTAAACATTTATTATATAGAAATGATCTCATTTAAAACAGTCCTTAAGAAGTATAATTGTATTTGAAATTTTTGACAGAATTGAAAGTTGAAATATTTACGAAATAACTTGAGACGCTACTGGAATAAATTATGGCCCCTGAAAATCTGAATAAATACCTTTCTAAAATCAACTACACAATTCCTTTTTTTGACTTGGGTGAGCAATTCATGGCTATCTTGGCCTTCTTGGTTACAAGAAATAAAGATAAAGGTTACTTTAATTTTTAGCTCACCTGGCTATGCAAGGTTGAGCTTTTCAAATGGATGATTGTCTGTCAACATTTTGACTCAAATGACATTTCCTTTGAAACCACTGGGCCAATGTTGATGAAACTATGCAGAGATGTCTGTTGCATGAAGCTCTACTAAAATTGTTCAAAGAATTCCATTCCATGCAGAACTCTGGTTGCTATGGCAAAAAATATGAGAAACTTAAAAAATCTTCTCTGAAACCACAAGGCCTAGAGCTTAGATATTTGGCATGTAGCATTGTCTAGTGGACCTCTACCAAGATTGTTCAAATTATGACCCCAAGATTAAAATTGGCCCCGCCTGGGGGTCACTTGATTTTGCATAGGCTTATATAGGGAAAACTTCAAAAAACCACAAGGCCCACTGCGCTTAGATATTTGGAATCTTACTAAGCATTGTGTAGTGGACCTCTACGAATTATGTTCAGATCATGACCCCTTGTATGATTGGCAATTGATATACAATCTTGTCTCAGTTTTGTTCTTTCAAGGACAATGTTTTTAATACTTTATTCCTGTATAATTAGCAGTGTTTTGTTTTGGTTAAACAAACAGTGAAGGCCATATAAATAAGATAATGGGTTACTGTCTAGTAAAGCTCTGTCTATTTTCAAGCTTTAATTTCATTTCTTATTTTCAAAGAACTTTACCCATTAAAAAAGTTCAAAAAGTGTTTTTATTCCTTTAGTATTTGCATATACATTGTATTCATGATGTCCACCAGAATATCATTAACACTGCATTTGTACATTGGTACAAATAATAATCCTTAATACTGTCTTGAATGCACACACATATATTTCCAAATTTTTCTAGATTTTCAGAGCTAATGCCCTTGACAGGATATCATGCATTAAAGGGAGACAAATCAGTGAGACAAAGATAGTATTGTAATAATTTTTACCTCCCTTACTGTAAAATGCATGTTCATTTCTTATGGCCTTACCAATTTTGGTTTTTCCATAGTAATCGCTAAATTATTCCTCATGATGCCAAAATATGTTCATCATATCCATGATAATATTGTGTAGTCAATTTGAAGACTTTAAACTGAGGACCAGTCCTATATTTGTTGAGATTCTCTATCTGTTTTTCATATTGTACATTTTGTAGTGTGGTCAGAGTGTTGTCCATGTGACAGTGCTGGTTTAAAGTTAAATAATGTTTTATTTAGCTCTTTGTATATACATATTCATGTGATGCTAAGTTACAGTATAGTGCATATTTTTTGTCCTGAATGAGCAGCCAAATCACAAAGGGTGGGATGGGGGGAGTGTCTGTTTACACCTTTTGATGTTATAGGTGTTGGTTTTCATGCAGCCAAGCTCAAATATAAAACAAGTCTTACTGACACTTAGAATGCATCAGCATACTTATCTTGAACAATAGATTATCCTGATTTATTTTGAACAAGTTATTCCTCTACATTTCAAGAGTTGACAGCAAAACGGTTGTAAGTCCTTTATTTCTTATAAGTTACGACAGTTTTGCAGTCACCCCTCAGATTTTTTTATATGATATGTCGCAATCTGACATGGTCAGAGATTTTGTAGAAATGTATTTATACACTTTTATAAATTTTAAATAAGTTTTGAACAGTAGTCATCATGTGTAGTCGTAGTTCTAGATAGCCTGTTATGATTGTAGCTCGGGAAATGCTGTTAACATCGGATGTTTGTACTGTAATAATTTTTATTATAATTCAGCATAATGTGTCCAAATGTTGGAAAACATTTTATATTAGTGTTGGCGTGAATAAAGGCAATAAGCATTGGACCTACACATTTACAAAAAGGGAAAGCACTCCAGATTTTCTTTTAAGCATTCCTTTGACTTGTGATTTTACCATGTAAAATCTTGCATATACCAGATTAGCATATTTCGCATAAAATACGTAAGTCAGGGGTACTTTGTGTTGCATGAATGCCTAGCAGGTTGCATAATGGATGTGTGACATGTATGCTGGATTTTATGAAACTTGCAGGCCCATAGACGCTATGTTTAATACAATCCATAGTAATTTTGTAGTAGTGGTTATAAATGTTTAAGCACATTCCGAATCCAGCTAACAGTGTGAGTAGGTTATAGTTTTCCATTGGTTACATGCTCCGGCTGATTACTAATATTCTAAACATAACTATATTTATGTGAAAATTCTGATACAAGAAACAAGGGAGATAATTTGTATCCCATAGTGTTATTGAAATACCAACTTGATTATGTTTCTTTATTAATATTTATTCTTTACCAAAATGTTTTTACAAACTGCCTAAGATTAACTAAAATCAAAATATTTTCATTCTTTTTTTGCATTTTGAGCTTGCCTGAAAGCAAAATTTAATGCTCAAGGTAGACTATTGCCATCTTGGCCCTCTTGTTTCATACTTAGCAAGTGCTGAGCATGAGATTGTGCTCAAGAAACTTTTATAAGCATGGGGCTTGGTTGTAGAAGGCTTAAAGCAGAATAACATAGTACTATAGTAATGCTGTATTTGTCAGTCTAAAATATACCAATTCATGTTTCTAAAATTGCTATGGATAATCACAAAACATGGTGCTAGAATTGGAACCCTGGTTAACAGTCAAACTTCATGTTTTTCATAAATATATATTACCTATATTTAGCTATTTTGTACACTTACTTCATCAAAGTTCTCTATACCTACTTTGCATTTACAGTTGAACCTGTCTTAAGTGACTACCCTATAGAGAGGGCATAACTAGCCATAGAAAACTGGTTGCTGGTTAATACAGTTTCATTCAAATTAAAAATACTTTTCAGAAATAACAAAGTGGGTGCAGCGTTCATATGACCAATATACAGGTTCATCTGTATTTTCTACTTAAAGTTTATACAAGTTTTCATACTTTTCATGAATGGAATTTATTTCTATGTAAAAATACCAAGGATGAAGTGATATTTGCCATCAACTGTGTTAGAAATAATGAAAATTCCAATATTTTTTATCTCTATAAAACACAATTTTTTTGTTGACAACCATCTCATGGGAGTTGTTATGGTAACAATTTTAATCGCAATGTTCTCTGAACTGTAATATTCATTACAATGACCAAGTTCTTGCCACCAAATGATTCTAGTCTACTCTGAAGTTATATCTTCATTAGAGATATGATTTTGCCTCTTTTGTTTCTAGTTCAACAGTCTGTATAGTATAAGATCTGGAGAAAAATTTAAGGTTATTTATTTATTTATAAAAAAAAACGCATTTGAGCCGTAGCTTTTTATTTACATGATACATGTACATAGTTTGCATTTTCAAATGATATGTAATAATATATTTTTTGAGCTTTTGAAGTGTGTGTTTTTAGCTCAACAAAGCTTAAAATAATCCAGATAAGCTTAAAATTGTGTTACTGTGATCAATATTCAATGTTGCTCAGTGTGTTTCATCACTTTGATGCAGCAAACTTGAATCTCTTAGATATTTAATATATAAGTTACAAATTTATGTCTCTCTATTCTTTTTGTCGCAAAATATTTTAAATGTTCAATGTTAAGCCCAATTTCCAAGCAGTTCAAAGTTCACCTTAACAGGTAGTAGTAGTTCATGCTTTTACATCAGAATCAGTTAAAACAAGGTTATTAGCCTTAGTGGAAAAACTGTCATATACTAGTATAGTAAAACTCAGTGTTGGAGCATCATTTTTTCCAATTGATTAATATTTGAAGTCATATGATAAAAGTCCTGATACCAACATCAGCTGTAAACATTGTGTACTCCCACTATAAGCTTCATTTTCATCAGGTCTAGAATATATCAGCATTATTTCTATGTCAGTTAGGGGGGCAGGAGGTCAAAATTAGGTCACTAGGTCAGTTCTGATTTAAGCATTGTAGTCATAGTAGAGTCTTGGTCAGAATGTGTCCAAAAGAGGAAATTTGTCACATTGGAAATTAGGTCACCAAGCCATATCAAGTCATATGAAGTGAATATCTACTGCCAGTACACATGTGGTTTTTAAAGGAGCAAACTAAACTAGGCAACTTATGAAAGACAAAACTTATTTTACAAAAAAATAATAATAGCAAGACTTGTTGCTCATAATGATCTTAAATGAACTAAATTTAGGTCACTGGAGCTTGACAAAGCAGAGGTTTTCACTTTTAATGAAAGATCATTGGAATTTGTCTTTTGAATTTGCTTGGTCTTCGATTCTTTTCAAGATAGTTTATCTACAATAAGTCAGGTCTATGATATAAGACTATACTTCACCACATATTTTCATGTAATTTGTTAACTGCATACAAAAATCGCAATCTGCAATTGTGCAATATTTCTATTTAGTCTACTTACTTACATTTAACTCTGTTATTTTTCAGCTCACCTGAGCACAAAGTGCTCAAAGGTGAGCTATTGTGGTCGCCTGGTGTCTGTCTGTCTTTCTGTCCACTCTTTAATTTGTTGCATTTTTCACTGAATCTTCATGAAACTTGGTCAGAATGACTGCCTTCATGTAATCTAGGTCGAGTTCAAATATGGGTCATCTAGGGTCAAAAACAAGATCACATCGTCAAATCATAGAAAATCCTTGTGTATGTAACAGAAGTTGCATTTTCATTGGATTTTCATGATTTTGGTCAGTATAATTGCCTTGATAAAATCTTGGTTGAGTTCAAATATGGGTCATCTAGGGTCAAAAACTAGGTCATGGGGTCAAATCATAGAAAAACCTTGTGTATGCAATAGAGGTTGCTTTCATTGTTTTTTCAATGAAACTTGGTCGGTTTGATTGTCTTGATGAAAACTAGGTCAAGTTCGAACATGGGTCATCTAGGGTCAAAAACTTGGTCACAGGATCAAATCATAGAAAAACCTTGTGTATGCAACAGAAAGTGAATTTTCATGAACTTGGTCAGTATAATTGGCTTGATAAAATCTTGGTTGAGTTCAAATATGGGTCATCTAGGGTCAAAAACTAGGTCATGGGGTCAAATCATAGAAAAACCTTGTGTATGCAATAGAAGTTGCTTTCATTGTTTTTTTGCAATGAAACTTGGTCAGTTTGATTGTCTTGATGAAAACTAGGTTGAGTTGGAACATGGGTAATCTAGGGTCAAAAACTAGGTCACGGGGTCAAATCATAGAAAAACCTTATGTTTGTTGTAGAGGTTGCATTTTTCATTGGACCTTCATTAAACTTGGTCAGATTGCCTTGATGAAATCTAGGTCAAGTTCGAACATGGGTCATCCAGGGTCAAAAATTAGGTCACATGGTCAAATTAGAAAAAAGCTTTTGTATGCAATAGAGGTTGCATATGATTGGCTTGATGAAATCTAGGTCAAGTTCGAACATGGTTCATCTAGGGTCAAAAACTAGGTCACAGGGTCAAATCAAAAAAAAATTTGTTTTAAAAAAAAGTTGGTTTTTCTTGAACTTGGTCAGTATAGAGGTTCCTTTCATTGTTTTCAAGGGGGAAACTTGGTCAGGTTGATTGTTGATAAAACTAGGTTGAGTTCGAACATGGGATAGGTAAAAAACTAGGTCACGGGGTCAAATCATAGAAAAACTGTTATAGGTGCAGGGAAATTTATTTTAAAAATTTTTTTTTTTCGGAGGGGGGGTTTTTTTTTTTTGGTGGTGGACCCCCGTGGGTTTTCACATATTTTTTTTTTGGGGCAAAAACTTAGGCCCGGGGGCAAATCATAGAAAAACTGTATGCAATAGATGTTGCATTTTTCATTGGATTTTCATGAAACTTTGTCAGTATGATTGTCTTGATGAAACTTAGGTCAGGTATGAATATGGGTAACTTGAGGTCAAAAACTAGGTCATCTGGTAAAAAAACATTGTGTATGCCATACAAGTGACCTTTACAACCCAATCATCATGTAAATTGGTCAAAAGGTTTGCTTTGTCAAGGTTAAACAGAATGTTTGTGTTTATGATACATAGTTTAGAGTTGAAGTTTGGTCACATATTGTCATAAGTCACAGATGAGTGATATAGGGCCATCTTTGCCCTCTTGTTATTGTTTATCTATTAAGGATAATGTCTGTCTTGGTTATAATCATTAAAACATATTAAAATGTCAACACTTCATTTTTTTATCCAACAGTCAAAAACTACACCTTTAAGCTCCTTTTTTCCTGAATTTTTTAAATTTTGGACAAGAATGTTAATGATGAATGAAAATAATCTGTATTGTGACTTGCAGATATATTCTTATGATAATGGTGAAGAATACATCCATTTCTCAAGCATTTTTGTATCCCTACTTTTTAGAGAGGCACATACATTTGAAATTTTTTATAGGAAAATTAGTATATAGTTAACCAAAATATCATCTTCCCCAAGGTATTGATTATTTACTTATCAATGTATATGTTTGCCAAAAAAGGGTAAAGGCCAGTCTGTATACATGTACCATAGTTTTAGTTATGTCTGAAGTTAGCACCAGTAGTATATTTATTGTAGTCTTAGTACAATGGCCTTTAGGATAGTCTCAGGATGTGTTGTTATGTTGACAAGATTTGTGATATACAAATAAAGTGTTTATACTGTACCATGGCATTGTGTTATTTTTCTCTGTTCTTGGATCATTTTTATGCCCTCGAGGGTTGGCATATTATCATCAAACCATCCGTCTGTATTTTTACATGTCCAGACAGTAACTTTGTCATGTGTGAAGGGATTTTCACAAATGTTCAACGCATGAAGACAACGTGTCGCGTGTTAGTGCCACACTCAATGGTCAAGGTCACACTTGGTAATGGATTCCTTTATATGCACACATTCATGTCTGGACTGTAACTTTGTCATGCATTGAAGGATTTTCAAATAACTTTGTACAAATGTACAAATGTTCAGCACATCAAGATGATGTTATGCATGCATGTCTCACAACCCTACCTCAAAGGTAAATGTCACACTAAGAGTTTGAAGGTAATTGAATCTTGTAAACATTCGTTTCTCTGGACTAATTTGTTATGCATGACTTATATTATATCACTGGGTCAAAGGTCAGATCTATGATGAAACAGTAGGCCAATGAACTTCAAACTAGATAGTGAAGTTGGTCTTAACCAGTAGATTACCCTACTAATTTTCAGGTCAGAGAGTCAAACCCCTGTTTGCTTGACCTACTGACCTACTTTCTTGTATTTAGCTCTACTGGAAAAAGCCCAGCAGAGTTTATGCTATGGTGGTTTGTCCTTCATCCAGCTGTCAGTAAGCTTTTCCTTGATAACGCTCTACAGGTTCAAAGTTTCATTTGACTTTAATGAAACTTGCTGATAAAGATCCCTGCAACTTTTAGATGTTCCCTATTGTTTTTGGAGTCACTGGGTCAAAGGTCAAGGTCACAGTCACCTCCAATAGCAATTCTTTGATAACACTACAGGTCAAAATTTTCATTCAACTTGCTCAGAAGATTCCCTGTAACCTGTTGATGATCCCTATTATTTTTTGGGTCAGTGGGTCAAAGGTCAAGGTCATCGTGACATCCGATAGCGTTTCCTTGATAACGCTCTACAGGTTTTCACAGTTTTTACACAGTTTTCATTCAACTTTCATCAAACTTGCTCAGACGGTTCTCTGTAAAATGTAGATGATGCCTATTCTTATTTGTTCAGTGGGTCAAAGGTCAATGTCACAGTGATCTCAGTTAGATTTTCTTTGATAACGCTCTACAGGTCACAGTTTCCATTTAACTTTCAACAATCTTGCTACGAAGGTTCCGTGCAACATGTAGATCATCCCTATCGATTTTTAGGTTAGTGGATCAAAAGTCAAGGTCACATTGACCCGACCTTGGAAAATCTTTTCCGCTCAATATCTTGTGATCTATTTCATCCACAGTTTTCAAACTTTATTTGATGATTGGTCTTACTGAGTAGATGATCCCTATCGTTCTTGGGTCAGTGGATATTCTTTTATTAACACATATTTTAGATGTAGATAAGATAACATGTAAATCAAAATAAGAAAACGCAAAATTAAAATATTTATTGAAGAAGAAGCAGGCCAAGTACTGACCCTTGCAGGAATCTGGTTAGTTTTATATGGGATTAAAACTAAATCACAAAGTCAGGAAAAGAAATAGCCGGCGGATACCAGAAATTATCTCCACATATGCAGTTTGACAATAAAAACTGAAAAATCTGCTGAAGCATCGAGCCCATTGAAGTAAAGGTACGATCTACGATATGATTTGTAGTCTAGACATATATATTCCATGTTTTGATGTTGTATTTCGCAGTATCGCAATATTATATAGTAGAGAATTTAGTGAAAATCACCGTCGGCAAATGTGTACGACATTTTTCTGGGTTCAGCGAAAGTCGCTATACCAGCGTTGGCATTTTCGCTTGTAGTACGAAAAAGGATCGGAATTTTCTTTTGAAGTAAACTTTTTCTTAAAGCTTTATCATTTCCCTCTGAAATGTGTCCAAATTTGTTTGACGCAAGTCAAATTTGAAAGAAATGAAAGAGTGTTTCGATGCGACATGGTTGTTTTCATAAAGCCTGTGTTGGGAATTTTGTCTATGGCAAAGAACGATGACAACTATTTTTTTAAATTTATTTTGATATCAGTTTTAAAATGCAAAGATAAAGACATTGCTACACTGGTTTATCAAAGATCAAGAAAAAAAACATAGAGATGGTGTTCGACGACGGGGAGGGGTCAAAGGTATGTTTCTTCCACCAGTGTGAGTGCAGACGGTTGTGCTCACCTGTACACCTTAGCAATCAAAGCAATAAATAGAAAAGATCAATGCGACAATTTCAAACGGTTCAAATATGATAATTCTTACATACCGCGTTACCTAAAGATGTTTTCCTTGCATGTACTCTAAATGAAGAAATAAAGGACAGTTTGCCATGTATTCGCGTATTCAAGGCAAGCACTTGCCTACTGGTTTTGTTCTTTGTGGAAAAATGTACTAGCCTAGAATGTATAGAAAAATACTTGATTCATTTCACATATCTTATATGACCTTCAATTCAACAACATTCATTTAGCACATTCATCGAAGCTGTTTCCTAGCAACAGCACAGTCACATGAAGTTTGGACAATGCCTGGAATCAATTTCCGTTAGAGAGAAATCATTTTAAAAAGCCACCCCGGGCCCACTATCAAACATGTATATATTATGTTTGATAGTGGGTCCGGGGTGTTTTTTTGTAGACTCTTATCCTCCGTAGAAACTGCCAACTTTCTGAAATAGAGACATGTTCGGTACCAGCACTCGAACCAATGACCCGCTCAATTTTTGAAAGGTTACATTGAATTAAAGTCAGCTACTCTAATTACGTACTCGACCACGGAGGCGCACCAACCTGTTATTTTCTTTTCAAAAGAACTGAGAACTAATTCTGCTGCATAATTAACCGATTCATCACGTTGGTCACACCTGTTCTGCCTATCTGGCTGACGGACCTTCGGACCGGCCTTCTCGTTGCTTAATTTAGGGACTGGAATGCCGGTCCGATTAAGTAACAAAAAGTTTTCTACTATAATAGTTTTTAAAGATGAAAAACCAGAAATGTAACAATACATAATTAAAACAGCCACCTATTTGGGATCTGTCTCGAAAACATTAAATAATAGGTATATAACTGTAAATGTTTCTTCATAAATTTTTACACTTAACATGACATTTTACAAATTGTTTGGCTAAATAAGCATAATCTCATAAAAATGACTGGGTATTGCAGTGAGGTAAAACAAAAATCTCTAACTTTTCAAGTTTTGTTAGGTACCAGTATGCATGGCATATTACGGTCTTGGTGAGTTCACCCGGGGAGAAATCCCAGGGTCGGTCGGGATTTCAAACAATCTAAATAAACGAGACGGCTGGCAGAAGTTCCGTCATTCAGGCAGGCAGAACAGTTTAATTGTGAATATATAAATATCGGCTTACGCCTCGGGTGACATTCTGCTCTCGGGTTGACAATATCAATGTCACACATGCTGCCATATGATATTTATTTTATTATAACGAATAGAATTAAGTAGATCTACATAAAAAAGATTTAAAATGTTTTTAATTCATTTAATTAAACAAGTTTAACGAGGTAAACAAAATATCACATATATCAGGAAGATCAAAATACCACTGTTAACAATGCTAATTAAATTACTTCGAAAACTGTTTTTGGATCGATTGAATTTATTCAATCGTATCCAAAGTTAACAGTATTTCAGACCCTTACGGCCGAACTCTTAACACAAATTTTTGTCGAATACGACCGAAAAGTAGTTCTATATTACTGTCCTCTGTTTTAAAAATTATATAGTAAGAGATCTAAATAATATCAAAACATTACAGAATAGCATAATATTATATTGTTGTTTTTCTTATAATTTGTAACTTAAATCAACGAGGTATCTGTTCTGTATAGAACTATTTTCCTACGCTGTTTTTATCGTCAGACCGGTGTGACATGAGAAATGTAAGACCAGTGAAATACGTATCGCTACACCGGATACACTAAATTCAGTGTTTCCGCGAGAGCGCGTTTTCAGCGGTTTTGACGCACTCATTTGTCAATGACGCAACAGAAATAGCAAAGAGCGTCTTCTATGACGCAATTAAGGTAAGTCGCGGGTTTCTCCCAGAAATCGGGTCATTTTTTTAAAAGGCAACGCAGATTTAAGATATTTTGCATGACAACCCCGTGACTAATTGTCTTTTGTAGAAATAATACGGTGAAGTGATATTTCCATGGAAACTGAGTTAAAAGCGCCACCTAGCGGGGAGGTGTATTTTCGTCAATTTTCGAATTATTTTCGTTATATCTCTTTCTATGTAGATAACGAAACGATCTAATTTTCATAAATGCAATATCGAATCATTTACCCATCTGAAAAAATTAAAATATCTAATATGTTTTGCCAAAAATATGAAAAAGTGTGGAACGAACCCTGTAGGGGCGACAATTTTCAAAGCAAAAATAACTGCAAAGTTGACGCATTTAGCGTCAATTGCGAAAAAACAGCCCGAGAGAATTTTTTTTTAAAAGCGCTATGGATTCTTAAACCAATTTAAAGCAATTTTATCAAATAAAAAAGGGGGGTCACCGTCCTTCTTTTCGTGCCACCGAAACTATTTTGAAGTGGAAAAAACATGAGAAACGTTGACGTAAAATACAAGATTGACGTGACGTAACGAGCTGATACTGACGTTTTTCAGACGTTTCTTGTTAAAATAAATTACTAGCGTTGTTGTTTATTATGCAGAAGTCACTTTAGATCGACTTCAATGATTAATATATATGTAGTCGAGACTTAAATTTTAAATTTGATTTAGCCCATCGTAAATACAGTATCTTCAATATAAGAATGGGCGCGGATATGCACATGACAACAGTGTGCATGGCGGGATTTCGGTCTAGTGATGCTTGTCAGTATGAACGTTTTATATAGAGTATTTTTCTAAACTTTGATACCGTGTTTTATAAATTACTCTTTAAATACTTACAAAATCGACTCAGTCAATGCTGGCAGAAAATACCTAGTTGTTTTCCGGAGAGATATAAAGTGAACAACAACAATCTTCCTGATACAGTAGCACGCAAGAAAAGATTATATTAATATGATGAAACGCGAACAATATTATCAATACCAGACGAGCGATTCAATCGGGTAACATACGATATAACAGTTTGAATATCTTTATCATACATGTACTTAGAGACAAACCGTGTATCACAACAACATTTAAGCCGTCACTTTTATCCATCGTCGGAACCAACGGTCTATTACGGAATATAGTATGAATAACCTGGGTACCGAGGATGCTTTTATCATAATGAAATGCTGTCTCAGTTTTAAGAATTTTCTTTTTATACGGAACAGTCCAGAAAATTTCTCATTTTACCCGGATATAAAACTACATTCTTCTTTGTTTTTGACAAAAACAAAATGAAAACAGCGGTATGTGCTATAAAGTTAAGAAGAATTTTAAAAAAATTGTCTTCGCCCGTCCATTGATTCGATGTGTCTGTAGTTTCCTTTCACTGGAGACGTAGTGGCACAGGTGGGCATTCCTGTTACAGATGCAACTGTACTGCTGCTTTCACAGATTTTGTACACATGTATATATACGCACAGTAAAAACAGAAATGTTTCGATTTCAAGTAATTCAATATTAAAACTGTATCGGGGGCATTGAAAGATAACCTAATAAAATGAACGCTGCAAATATATTGTTTTCGCCAATTTGTCCGTTCTAAAGTTTACCCAGTTTGTCACGCTATAAGTTCATTGGTAAATTTTTTTTTTATAAGACACGCAGCATGTGTACATTCCTCGGCAGCTCAGTTGGTAAACCGTTCGGCTAAACTTTTATTACCGCGGCAACCTCGGTTCGAATCTCGTCTCTGGTAGAAATAGTTTTTCTTTCTTTAATAAATAGCTTAAAACGCTGTTTTTATGTTTACAGAATGACTAAACACTTTTGTCAAAAGTAAAAAATACTCTATATCTGGAGTTCAGTAGCTTAAATGTGCAATGTAGTTATAGTAAAAAAGAAGTAACTGTAAAAATAAAAGATTTGTGAATTCTGAACCGGTTATTCTCTTAGCTATATGAACCTTTAATAATATAAAATAGGAGTTATGGCCACTTTATGTCCGTCTATCTATCCTGAAAATAGTGATAACGTTCTGACTGTTGGTCATTCCTGTTACAGATGCAACTGTACTGCTGCTTTCACAGAGTTTGTATACGCACAAGTAGCGCGTATCAAATTCGCATACATTGACTTTAACGCCCGTTTCAACAGGATAACCTTACCTTCATTCCTATAAAAAACGAACTATTTAGATTCTCTTTCTCTGTAGGAAACGGTCAACAGATATTATCAGTAGCCGGACTTGAACCTGGGGTAACAATGATTTCATATCTGCGATTTTGGTCACTTGACCGTGGAAGCGGTGTCAGGCAGAAGTCATATGGACACATGACATGTGCAACACAAAAACCTGACTGTTTTGCTGTGAATGATCTGTTTCCACATTTCTTATTTAAATGTGCAACGGAAATTTATCTAAATGTCCTATCAAAACTGAATTTTTTCTTATGGAAAATAACAACAGTAAGTTGTTCTTATAAATGAAGTTGTTGCGCATCTAAACGAAAACGTTTCACTTCAAGAGACCGACGTCAGTAATACACCGTGACGCCGCATAAAAAACCGTCATTAACGCACCCCTGTCATGCTTCAGAAAAGTTTAGATGGCCTGAAAACAAAGTCGGTGACACCCCTTTTTTATTTCAAATAAATGTTTATATTTATTTAAAGGAGCCGTTACGGTTTTAAATTTTTTTTCTCTCGAGCCGATTTCTCGCAATTTGCCCTTAATGCGTCCACTTTGGGGTCATTTTCGCTTTGAAAATTGCCTCCCATTCGCGGATCATTACGTTATTTTAGGTATTCAATGTGGATATCTTTAAATAATTTTGTATGCATGGAACTCAGATTGATTCGGCTTTGATTTGGTGGAAAAACCATAGCTGTAAAAATATTATTGACGGACTTATGTCCGTGAAATGACGAAAATCTTTCAAAAATACACCCTCCGCTAGGTGGCGCTTTTTCCGTGCTTATCGTTTACAGATAATTTCAAAACATCTTTTCCGGGAAAGCCAGTACCTCATACCACAGGCATGCACGATTTCTAAACTTTGCGTCGAGATTTAAAAAAACGACCATTTTTCAGAGGGAACCCCGCGACTTACCTTAAAATGTGTATGATCAAATTACTACAAAAACAACATTTCAAAACCTCTCAAAACGCTTCGAAATGCAAGGTAAATTGTTGATAAAATACGCTTCCGGTATGTGATATGTCTAATTTTGACCCTATTCCGTCCGTCCGTGTGTGTTGATTCCTATGATACCGTCTTCATAGATTGTAGACGCACAACAAAAGATGGTCGACGAACCTTAATAGGGGAAACAAAAACGTCTTTCTGAGTGATTTTAATGATCATTTTGTAGTCATTTCGATCAGACTGTCACTGTTGAAAGGGGTTTAAGTGTGCCAATTATAATATCCAAGTTCAATGTCTATGGTTGAATGCACTTATGAAAAATTCGCTTTGTGGACAAATTTGACTTTTGAGATGCAGTGACAAAATGGAAAGCATCCAAAGAGAAACACCTGTTGTCTTGCCAACCCTTTGATTACCCACCATTTTGTGATGTATCACATGCAGTTTTACAGAAGTAAACTGAATAAAACTTCTTTAACACATAGTCATGCCTTTTATTTTTTTACAATAAAGGGTATGACCCTCGGAGTTTCTAAATGACCCCCAAATTCTGATACAGGGAATTGGCACCCAGGGTCTTCCTCCTCCATGAAAGCCGGAAGTTGCAATATGACCTTAGCTGTTGGGTGCGACGTTAAATCCGAATCAATTCGCACAATACAATCAACCTTATGGGTAATCCCATAACTTTTGAATGACATTTAAAGTTGTTCAAACCATAAATTTTCAGTTCAGTTTTGTCAAAATCCATTTCTCAGTTACGATTCACAGCTTAATACTTCATAGGGTAGTTGAACATAGTCACTGAATGACATAATGTAAGCACATGGGTTCCTATCTCAAAAGTAAAGTTTAACAAATGGTGAAAGGTCCAAATTTGTTGACAGTTGTGTCTCCACTTTATAACTCTACTCGTGCAAGGATTGTCCTGATATTCACACATGTATGTGTACAGTGTTTGTTGTCCTGATATTTACACATGTATGTGTGCAGACTGTGTTGTTCAGAGACAATCGATCCTCCAGCACTTTCAGTCCTTTGATTTTTATTGTCTTTGACTGTTCATTTGATGTTTTTGTGTACACATTGAATAGTGACGTCATTGCTGTATTATGTATAAGGGAGGCAATCACGTCATGATTTGGCTAATTTATTGAAGCAGTTGTTTGCCCTTATATGACGCGGTCACATGACCTGACAGTCAATTTTCGCTTGGTCACGTGTCAAAAAGGTTGAAAATGTTTCTGATAGTCAAAATATCTCTTTTTCGGGTATTGTAGACAAAAGTGAGGTATAATAATGTTAATTATGCATCGAACTCGCAGTCATGCAATATAATTGAGTTGAAAATTTCTTCTTTTTGAAAGCCTTTACTGTGAGATGCAAATTGTTGAGTTGCAGAAGTGTCAAATAACATGTCTGTTACTTTCCACTTGTGATTTGACATCGTTTGATGCGAGTTTTCCTCATTCTCCGGTATCATTTTCACGCCTAAGTGAAAATCAATGTCGTTCTTAAAGCATTTTTCTTTACTGACACTGTAGGTCATGGCTTCACAGTTCTCTGACGTAATTATTTCATATAACAGTTACTAAGGCAACACTGTACATGTATCTGTAGCATCAAGTTATTGATAGTGTAATTGTTATGCTTGTTTAGGTCTTTTACGACGAGATATGCATTTTGTAACCAAAACTACGCCGGTGCAGTGAGAATAGACGTCATGTGGCAGAAAAAGTGTCACAGCCAGGGCCAATACACGCCACAAATTTACTATAGGTTTGTATAGGAGCGCTGTCATTAACTCGCGATAACATTTTAACTAATAAAGTTATTTTAAAATCACAAACGGGATGATAAAATATAACATTTCCCCTTTTTAATGAATATTGTTTTATTTTTTCTGAGACTTTATTTGTTTGGTCTTTTTTTAACTTAAAACTCTACCCGTCGTTTTACTATATAATATATAGTAAAACGCCCAAAATGTCACAATTTTAAGTGAAAATTTTGCAGCTTATCTTCAATTTGTTCAAAAACTATAACACTTATTTTAAAATCACAAACGGGATTGAATAAAACAATCATTCTCCATTTAAGTGATATATTTTATATAAAAATAAAGAAAGAAGAGAATGGTCTTTTTTTAAGGTTTTGTTGAACAGGTATATAATTTCATTTTTACGATCGGAGCTCGGTTGCTTCCGTAATGCTGGCCGAACACTTCCGAATGATTGATCTAACTGCTTCAGGCCATCGATAAGTTTTATGGCCGGACATTACGTAACATTTACCATGATCTTAAAAACGTTGTATATTGGGTTTTGTTTTACATTAAAATGCAAACTGGGTTAGAATCTTCAGTTTTTTGTTCATAAAAAGGCAAAACCTTTCATTGAAACCGGATCCATGAAACTTTCAGAATAATTATCAATAATATTATTTAGCTTTTGATGTTAATTTGCAACACATAAAAGATTCACTATGCATGCATTTTTATTTCGAAAAACTTGCACGGGTACTTTATATTTTGTTTTACATTTCTCTTTGTCTCGAGTGAAAGGCAAGAATTCGCTCCGCTGAAATTGGTTTCATTTTATAGGTGTCAACATAGAGTTTCTTCCAGACCAAAGCTAGTTTTCATAATACACAGGTCAAAACCAGGTAGTCTTATTACTCGTATCTTTTGTCTTTCATTTCTTCCCGAAGAAATAAGCTGATTATTACATTAACAAAAAGAGAAGAAAAAAGAAACACGCAAGGTTTGATCTGTGTGCAGAGTATTAAATGACAAAATCTGTAAAATGTAACAGGTATTATTCTACTGCAGAAATGGAAAGTTTTTTTTCCTACAATAAATCCTTATTTCTTCTAAAATGTTAATTATATTTTCAAGCCATGTGAAGAAAAATCACATACTTTTTAAGGCATTCAACATCAAGCGTTTACTAGAGTATGTAAAATCTATTTGATATTCTGAAAGGAAACTGTTCTATTTCTCAAATTAAAAAAGCCTACCGAAATCAAATGTCAGTCTTTATCAGATCAGGAATAACACTGATTAGGAATTTAAGATCGCAAAATAAAACAAGTTGACTTACTATTTACCGGGGACATGTAGGTCCATCTATTTACGTTTCTAAAGCACACCATACGTTTGCAACAGACTTGCCGTGTGCGTCTGTACTTGAAAATAACAGGTCTACAATTTTAAACAATTCTCAAGAGCAAACGTTACGCACGTGTAAAGGGATTAGCCGATCATGAAAAATCAAGTGCACACTAGATTCATTCTCATTACTATGTCAAAATTCACGAATTTTGTAGCTTTTGGATTATTCTGTGACTATTTTTATGACTGATGATGTGACTGTAATGAAATAGTGCTCACTACTAGTTAAAACATTACTATTATTATTATTATTATTAATTGCAAGTAACGTGAATGATAATGCTGAATTTTCTTTATCTTCTGGTAGAAATGATAAAAATTAAAACATAAGATTTTCACAAAAGTTACGCGTCAAGTTCAATATCTCCCTTAGGCAATATTCCAGTACAATC
Organism: Saxidomus purpurata; assembly: GCA_022818135.1. Taxonomy (NCBI): domain Eukaryota; kingdom Metazoa; phylum Mollusca; class Bivalvia; order Venerida; family Veneridae; genus Saxidomus; species Saxidomus purpurata. The sequence goes on from JAFMSR010000008.1 coordinate 25,671,487, forward strand.
AATAATCAATGATTTATGACCCTGACCGTTATTTACGGATATTACCGAACCGTAGTTGTTTCCGTAAACTCCTAATCCCCAAAACTTATCGATTGCCTGCTGATATACGCTTGACACTTTTTCTGCCGTATGATGACAAAAGAAGATTATTTGAACATTATTGCTACTGTAATATCCTTTTAATTCGTGATCTATTACTTGGCGATTATCTTTAAGGAAACAATGTACATGGATGTGGATGCTTATACAGTTTACAATCAAACAATTCGGCAAACGGCATCCGGCGTTAGCCGCTTTATTGCAGACATTCGCTATATGTACCCGGCCAGCTGAATTCCTAGCCGGAAACCATCCGTAAAACGGCTTCTTGCGCTTTTAAAAATAAATTGACACTTTGCACTATAGGTTTTTCCAGCAGATGGCCTTTGTCAACAGGTTTTACCGTACACATAGGCAAGAGTTAAAGAAATGAGAGCACCGCTTGCGCGTACTGGACGCTCCGTTCGACCAAAACAAAAATTACGCCAATTTCTAATTCAACAAGAGCTGTCTCATGACAGCACGCTCGACTATTCGAAAGCTTGTCGGTAAAATGGTTTTTTTTTTTGTCTAAGAACAGTAATTGTCCATAAGAATTAAGGTCAAAGATATGAAACTTGTTCAAAGACCTTTGTAAATGAACATTAGTTGCAAAGCCTTACTCTGGATTATCTAAGCCAACTGGGGGGAGGAGGGGGGGATAATTTCAAAGAAATACATCACCTTGTATATTTGATCATGAATAACTTTGTAACGTTTCAAAATTGATATGTATAAAATTAAAAAAGCATGACCACTGCATGCTGCATAATTATTCTATGACATTTCAAAAGTAAGCAATTTCGAGTATTTCTAATAATAGTCTGGTAAAAACTGTGACAAAATTCTAAGTTAAAAAGGGGCATAAATATATCAAAAATCAAAAACATTGGTGAAGATGTTGATAGTAAACATACATTTTAAGTTTCAAGTCAATACGTTTGATAGTATTCAAAATATTTTACTTTATAAAAATCTTTCACTAAAAATTCTAAGTTAAAAAGGGGCATAAATCTAACAAAAATCAAAACAGAGTTATGGGGATTGTTTCCTCAGGTGAAGATGTTGATGGTGGACACATAATTTGAGTTTCAAGTCAATACCTTTGAAAGTATTCAAAATATTTGAATTTATAAAATCTTTTACCAAAAATTCTAAGTTAAAAAGGGGCATAAGTCTGTCAAAAATCAAAACAGAGTTATGGGGATTGTTTCCTCTGGTGTAAATGTTGATGGTAGACATATATTTTGAGTTTCAAGTCAATACCTTTGATAGTATTCAAGATATTTGAATTTATAAAAATCTTTTACCAAAAATTCTAAGTTAACAAGAGCTGTCACATGACAGCACGCTCGACTATTCGAAAGCTTGTTGGTAAAATGGGGTTTTTGTCTAAGAACAGGAGTATTGTGTAATTGTCTATAAGAATTAAGGTCAAAGATATGAAACTTGTTCAAAGACCTTTGTAAATGTACATTGCATTCAAGGCCTTACTCTGGATTCTGCAAGCCAACTGGAGGGAGGATGGGGGGGGATAATTTCAAAGAAATACATGACCTTGTATATTGGATCATGAATAATTTTGTAACTTTTCAAAATTGATATGTATAGAATTAAAAAAGCATGACCGCTTCATGCTGCATAATTATTCTATGACATTTCAAAAGAAAGCCATTTTGAGTATTTCCATTTTAGTCTGGAAAAACTGTGACAAAATTCTAAGTTAAAAAGGGCATAAATATGTCAAAAATCAAAAACATTGGTGAAGATGTTGACAGTAAATACGTTCGATAGTATTCTATCTTTAACAAAACATTCAAAATTAAAAAGGGACACAAATCTATCAAAAATCAAAACAGAGTTATGGGGATTGTTTCCTCAGGTGTAGATGTTGATGGTAAACATATATTTTGAGTTTCAAGTCAATACCTTATATAGTATTCAAGATATTTGAATTTACAAAAAAAAATACCAAAACTTCTAAGTTAAAAAGGGGCATAAATCTGTCAAATCAAAACAGAGTTATGGGAATTGTTTCCTCAGGTGTATAATGTTGATGGTAGACACATACTTTGAGTTTCAAGTCAATACCTTATATAGTATTCAAGATATTTGAATTTACAAAAAAAAAATACCAAAACTTCTAAGTTAAAAAGGGGCATAAATCTGTCAAAAATCAAAACAGAGTTATGGGAATTGTTTCCTCAGGTGTATATGTTGATGGTAGACACATACTTTGAGTTTCAAGTCAATACCTTTGATAGTATTCAAGATATTTGAATTTAAAAAAAAACTTTAACCAAAAATTCTAAGTTAAAAAGGGGCATCAATCTGTCAAAAATCAAAACAAAGTTATGGGGATTGTTTCCTCAGGTGTAGATGTTGATGGTAGACACATACTTTGAGTTTCAAGTCAATACCTTTGATAGTATTCAAGATATTTGACTTTATAAAAAACTTTAACCAAAAATTCTAAGTTAAAAAGGGGCATAAATCTGTCAAAAATCAAAACAGAGTTATGGGGATTGTTTCCTCAGGTGTAGATGTTGATGGTAGACTTATTCTTTGAGTTTCAAGTCAATACCTTTGATAGTATTCAAGATATTTGACTTTATAAAAAACTTTAACCAAAAATTCTAAGTTAAAAAGGGGCATAAATCTGTCAAAAATCAAAACAGAGTTATGGAGATTAATTCCTCAGGTGTAGATGTTGCTGGTAAACATATAGTTTGAGTTTCAAGTCAATACCTTTGATAGTATTCAAGATATTTGACTTTATAAAAACTTTAACCAAAAATTCTAAGTTAAAAAGGGGCATAAATCTGTCAAAAATCAAAACAGAGTTATGGAGATTAATTCCTCAGGTGTAGATGTTGCTGGTAAACATATAGTTTGAGTTTCAAGTCAATACCTTTGATAGTATTCAAGATATTTGACTTTATAAAAAACTTTAACCAACGCAGACGCCGACGCTGGGGCGAGTGCAATAGCCTCCTTATTCTTCGAATAGTCGAGCTAAAAAGCGGAACGACCAGCTTAAAATTCATTACAACACTATCTCAAATGTTTCAGTGGGTCTCTACAAACTAATGATAGTTAAAAAGTATGTAAGTTTGAAAGCAAAAGTATTGGTAGTTGGAGAGTATTCTCTAAACGCAAAATTTCAATGGCGAAAAAAGGCCAGCTATCTACTAAATAATCATGACAGAGTTATGTAACTTGTCACACTGCTTCTACTGTTTATATGGACTTGTCATGTTTCTGTTTCTCCTCGTCTTCTCACGCCAGAACAAATAATATATAGAATAATTATAATAATATATCCCTTCACTAGCCGATTGGTAAACAAGTGTTTGAAAAAAGACAACTAAATGCATTAACTAGAATTACATGTACAATGTATACTGCAGTCATCAACAACGAAAACGAACAAACGGCATCTTTTAACAACCTTTACCACTTTGACAGGAAACAAATCGAATTATGTCTGTTTGCTTTGTACCACACCAGACCTTCACAATGGAAGTTCCGTGACATGTCGAATGGGCGCGCCATGACACTGTTGTGGCCACGAGAAAAAGAAACAAGAAATGTTCGAAAATATTAACATTTTATTTACGAGAACAAGTATACTGCTGATCGAAAGTTCTAGCAATTTTAAAGAAGTACATGCTGAAACAAAGTAAATATTAATGTGGGAGTATTTTGCAGGGCTTTTGGCTATTAAATCGGGAAACTAAATTCGTATATCTGCAAAATACTGAAATGGCTCAGCCATAAGATAATATTGTAGAAATACATCTTGTATAACATACTTAAATATAACGCACTATACGTTATTAATTACGTACATCATACACAAAAACATGTATAATTTACAGAAAAGTAAAAATATAAACCATAAAACACGGGACCCTTCGTTGTGCTCTGAGCGAACCTGTTAGTTTGCAAGTTATTAGCATGAACAGTGCAGACAACTATTATATACTTCCTGTTTGAGGAGCTATAGTAATGTAGAGTGTAAGATGTCATTTATGAATGGGCAAGCTTAACCTGACCATACTACATTTCTGAAATGGACGCGCCGATACTTCAATTTGGACAGTACCATTACTTGATTAGAGGGCCGCCCACTGAAAACTTTTGTTTTTCATTGATATTTAAATATAGCTGATGAATCTTTAACTCTGGAGCATATTCATGACTGAATAAAGTTTCACTGGCTTTCCAAATGGGTAAATAAGAACAAATAACTCATTTAACCCTATTTAAACATGGAACACTTTTCAAAAAGAGACGAAAGTAGTCTACCCCGTAACACTATCAAATCTAAGCTCGGTTCGTATGTTGTAAACAAAAAAATCATTTAAAAAAAATTAAACACAGGTTACAAAAGTCAAAAACGTGATTGCACAATGATTAACATCCTGACTGGATCAAAGAAAAAATCATCACGGAACGACAATATAAAACGTCATTTATAGCATATCTAAATAAGTTTTCTTTTTTCAATACAACAAGGAAACATTAGACGGAAGAAATGTTGAAGTGCATTTTACATGCACATTGATGTAAGTAGTGCATCTCATATGACAATGTACTAGTATTAACGTTTGTAAGAATTCAACAAGGAAGCTATGCATCTAAATAGTAGTTAGTTTTAACAATGCTGATTTGTATGTTGATCATAATGGTACATAGTTACAATTAAATATCAGTTTTAAATGAATACCTAATAATCATAATTGTTATACAGTGGAGATGAGATTTTTGTTGGAGCATTCACAACAATGAAAACTAGAATTTGACTCATTTTGGTTCCAGGTCAACAAACGTTAATCTAAAGCTTTGACTTCAGGTGAGCTGAAACACGTGGTTTTTAACATTTGTCCATTTAAATAGCACCAGATGTGAATAACTCTCACAAATACGTCTTTGGTCCTTGCTTACAACATATTTGGTTTTGAGAAATGCTGAATTATTCAATATGTCCAGACGTGTAATGTGTGCCGGGTATTCACATGGTATCGGGGGTTTGGGGTTTAGGGTGTAAATAACATCAAAATATGTATAGTTGTAGAGCTTTCGTAGAAAAAATGTTTCAAGTGGTTTCTAAAAGCTGAATCAGCGGTGTGTAGATTGTCAAGAAGACAGGGTGTGTTCCACTGGATTTCAGACTGTCGTTCTTGTCGAAATATCTGGTAAAACTTTAAATGCTAACGTGAACCATGTTCAGAAACCGAGTTATATTTCTCAACCATTACTGACCTTTACAATACAGTTCAGTAAGGTGAATATCACAGTTGCATTAATCTCACGGTGGAACAGCACGTTCCATAAATAGCATAACCTTATAAGAATGACCCGTATCAACTAATTAATTTCAAAATTCGTGGTTACATCACAACTTATCATAGCGTAACACATACATAACACACGCCATTCTGTCGCACGTATCCCTCATACCTTCCAGTCATGCGTATCTTTCACACGTCACACCGATCTGTCAAACGTATCCCAGATACGTTCCCGTCATGCCTACCTTTCACACGTCACACCTAACTCATAACCCACGTGCTGTACCCGTCACACACCATTCGTGTCCGTGAAATGTACATGACAATGCCCAGGTTACAACACCTGTCCCACATTTAACATATCGCGTAATAATCCATCTTAATAATAAGATTGTCGTATATGAGATCCTACAATGAGCACTTCTGCGCCCTTTGTGTAAAAAAAAGAGTAAACTGTAGCGAAAATGTTGTCCTTCCTTACAACTATACATATTGGCAACATAGTTACTGCGGACGTTGTGCTGCTGGGTAGTTGCCTGCACAGTTACCATGGTTACCGAGACTGTGCATACGTCTCAGGCTGTTCAAAGAGATCCTATATTTTCACGTTGCTTGATTTGTAGGCTTTGCTGCAACAAATGATTCAGTATACCTTAACCATGCATTTTCTATTAACCTTTGCATCATTGGTAACTCTGGTTCAACCATTAACTTACAATCATTCAACGTTACTGTAAAACTGTCACCCCATTTGGTTTTAGGAACTGTCAAATCTGAGGTGGTATAACTTAACATATTTACTGCTTTTATACAAAACTCTTTCACTTTTTCTTGTATTGATCTAAAACTTTCAACCTCTTCTTGAAAGTCTGCACCAAGAGCTTTTACTTTAGCACCAAACACTTCATAAAAATGCCCATATAACCTGAAATCGGCACTATTCCAATTTCTCAGGTTGTCAAGGTCGTTATTGTCTAGATTAAAGTCTGGTTTCCTGCTCATTGCATTTAACGGAACATACAAAATATCTTTTGTACCCCAGCATAAAATCCGCTTCATTAGCACCAGCGATTCTTGGAAGTATTCTAGAATTAACACTAACTCATAATCCCTGTCTAGCTCTTCAATATACCTCTCGACATATTTATCGTTGTGAAACATTGATTTCGGTATGCCAAAGTCAAAACTCATCCGGTTGTAAACAAAGTACGTCTGTATTTTGAATTGATTTGGGTTTTTCAGGAATTCACTAACTACTTTCTGCTCACGAATTTTACCTTCAGATAACTGTTTTAAATGACTATAGAATCCGTAATATGATGCAGCAGACGTAAAATGACTGACCGGTTCTCGAATTATACCTACGTAAACTGTGTCCTTTGGCATTAGGGAATGAAATGCAGCTTTGTTATAAACCACGTGATTGCAAAGTATGTTGTAAGTCTCATTGACCGGAAGAGGAACTATTTTTGATTGTGATACTGTCTGTCCATATCCTAAATAATTAAAACCAAATCCCGTAGATTTCTGCGGTAGAACTATATTCAGTTTATGTTCTATTGCAAAGCGTAAGAATATGTTCATCAGGGTTGTACTTCCGGCTTTGTGCACCTTGAGAAAACTGACATCAAACTTCTTTTTAATACATTTCGAACCACTATTGGTTTCGATTGTACTTGCCCGTTGTTCGTTTGATATGACATCTTCTTTCATTCCGACATCTTGTGATTTATTCACGTGTGGCAATGCATCCATATACAAACTTTTTTGCACAGACTGGTTCCCAAACTGATTGCTGGCGATGTTTATCCCGGCAATTACAATGCCCACGCTTCCAGGCGGGGAAACATAGTGTATCAAAAGGAATCCGACTAGAAACAGTATCACGAACAACCTGAAAGATGTGTTAAAAAAAAAGAATACTTTAAATTTCATGACGTTTGTCAACAGTGAACGAAGTACTCACACAGAAGTTTCCCGCTTGGTGCAGTTTTAAAAGGAAAAAAAAAAAGAGAACCTGAAATGAAGCCGTGGAACCGAATGCCGGAACGTGGGGGGGGGGGGGGGGTGTGGGGGGGGAAAAAAAAAAGGTGTATAAAGTGACATAATCGTGGCATTGAAGCACCGAAAGATCCAGGGTAAAGGTGAAGACAAAACTTGTATCCTAAAGAGGATGGAACCGCCACAGGAGCGGGGCAGGGGGGGGGGCAGTGGGGGGGGGGGGGGGGGGGGGGGGGGGGGGGGGGGGGGGGGGGGGGGGGGGGGGGGTTTGGGGGGGTTTTTTTGGGAAATGGGCCCTCCCCATTACACCTATATAAATATATATACCTATATGGAAGCCTCCCAAACATCGTTAGGGGGGATTGTCGTTTGTTTTCGTGTTCTAAAATTGAAGAAAGGGGGGGGGGGGGGGGGGGGGGGGGGGGGGGGGGGACAAAATCAATTTGCAATAGTACGGGAATTTTTTTTTAAAAAATATATATGGGTGTGTGATGTGGGTTTTTTTTTTTTTGTGTGATATATACGTTCCGGGACATATACGGTTCAACAGGACTCCTCAGTCGAATTCTTCCTGCGTCTTTCCGCCACATTCCCCCTGCCTTTATATTTTTGTGCTTTGAAGACATGCTGTTTAAGTTGTCCATTTAGGACAACTTGTGTCCTATTTAAAAATTAAAATTAAAAATGTAGAATCGATAAGCTATTTTTCGAAAGCGTTTGGAAGCAGTGTCATATACTGAACTTGTCGGGTAAAGTGTTTGCGTATTAAAGTGTCAGTAATTTCTGACTTATGAGACACTTTCTTTTCCGTGCACATTTACATCCTAAATCCTATCCATAAATACCAGGAACCTGGCAGGTAGGCATACCGGTATTTGAACTAGCTGGCAGCCCACCAACAGTCCGTAACAGAACGGGCCCCTTCTTGGATTCGAACCTTTGAATTGCCGCTCCCAAGGCGGATGCATTAACCACAAGACCGAAGAAGACGGTCTTACACATGTCGCTCTGGGGAAGAATCACGTTCTGATGTTTTACTTTTCTCATAATTACTTGAATTGGAGGCTTGGGGCATGCTATTCAGTGTAGTACATTCGACCAAGGTACATGTATTAAGGTTCGGCGCTGTTCGTATAATCGATATGTAGACCGTACAAATAAACTCGTGAAATGTGGGAAATTTGCTGAACATGACCATTATGTGTCAGGTTGATTGATTAATACATTTGTTAACCACGACACCGATATCAATACCTTCTTTTCTTTCTGATACGGACTATTTCTAACGAGTAGGGTTATTTCTTTCTGTATTTCTACGCAGGATATTTGATTCGTGACATTTAGAGAGTGATTTGAAAATGATTATACTCACAGAAATGGCCGGCTCTTTCCAACCTGAGCAACCAGTTGCCAAGATGCATCCACAGACATCCTTCGACATCGGCGTGAATAAGACTTGAACTTAGGCACAAGACATCTCTGAAATGAACATTGGTATTTCATACTGAAAACATAGTAAGCATAAAACCTTAAACGGTTCATCCAGCTAAAATATTCAGACTGATTGCCTCTGCGAAACCTTTTCAGTCCAGGGGGTAAAACTGATTAAGTAATATATACTTAAACTTTTAAAAACGCAACGTTTTTATTACGTCATAGATTTTGAGCAGTAAGTGAAATTACTCGTTTGGCATTTATGAAATTATTTTACAAATGAAATGAAGATGTTAAAACCCAAGGACTGGCAAAAACATAGACTTATAAAAGTCTGTTGAGACTGAGGTCTTAAAACAAAGCTCATCTCAACAGTTAGAGTCAATGGAAGGGGAAATTGTGAAGATGTTATAAAAATGCCCAGAAAAGACAGGAGGTAATGACTCTAACGAATGATGTCAGTTTAGCAAAAACATGGTACTCTTAAATTTGGCAAGTTAAACTTTCAATTACATGTATGACAAAATACCCATCAAATCCCTGATTGCGTTTCAAGTTTAAGTTGTAAAGTATATCATGATGTATATGAATCCTTTTCTTCAAAGCAATGAAAATGAGAAAGATAAGATTAAAGATAAGTGTACCTGATAATATTACATCAATCGTATACAATTATCCTAGAATGTGTGCCAACTTTAATGGAAACACAGACACGATAAAATCTTACGATATAAGGATAAAAAATATGCTTTTCACTACATAAAGTCTGTAAACGATTTTATTTTGGAAACACTTGTGCTTAGCTGTCATTTTTAACGTTCATTTCCGTTTCTGTATGCGTGTCACATCAAAAGCAAAGTGTAACATAAATAGTATCTATATGTAATCCTAAAACGCAAAATAAATTCCATTGAGGAAATGAATCAGTAATAACTACGCATGCTTTTAGTTAACGGTATAAATTACCTCGTTTTAAATAGGTGGCTTATGGCGTAAAATACTATTTTTGAAAAAGAAAATATAAATACGTCCACAACATAATGTCATGTATATGGAAGGGAAGGCCGTTGGGTCATGCTTATTGCTACATGTATGATAATAAACATTATATTGTTATCTCGAAACACCACTCATATGCCTTTCAAGTAATGTAACTTTAAATCCAGTGACAAAATGCATTGACTAATGCAGTCAGTGTACCTATCGATTACAGGACCATGTTTCAAGATTAAGGTTTGTATTTTTTGCAATTTGTCAACTTAAGTTTAGTTTCATCTGTTATCAAAGCACTGAGTGAACTGTGAAAGCGAAACGGAAATGTAGTTTCGAGTATCGTCCTTTGTATTGGATATTAAGCAATTATTATTATTTTTTTCTCACATTTTCATTGCATGAAACTTTCGGTTTCTTTGCGTATCAGATCGTAAGCCTATTTCTCCGGAAAATCGACAAAGAAACCGCGTCTGAAGGACAGTTTAAAATATAGCATTTTCAGCAGATTTTCTGCATATACTAACTATCGTAGCATGAGATGAAATTTATGACATGACAATGACATTAATAGGCATGAATATAATTATATCATTAAAACTGTTTACAGCACAGTTTAACTTTCACAAAACGTTTTTTTTTGTTTATAAGTTTCCACAACCAGTAAAATCATGCAAACACTATTATTATCTTTGAATATAACTATAATATCAAAACATAACCATATTGTATTTCAACTGAACTATTTTCAATGCGTTTCGGCAACTGTTACTAACTTTCCTGGTTAATGCCTGTTTATGCCTCTAGGAAACGAAATCGCTTCCAAAAAAAAGTCGAAATGGGTATCAATGGGAAAGGTACTACAGAAAAGTTTAAATAATGTTGATTTGCCTACAGGCACCGTCATAGCCTAAGTCTGTTACAACGTTCGCATAACCCAAGACGACAACGGGATGGATCCCCGGACAGGCCTCTAGAGGTGTGTCCTCGAAGACACCCGGTGTCCAATGTGCCTAAGTCCACCCAGGTGTTAACGGATATCCGGTAATGAAATTTACTGGCATTCTCTGATGATAAGTGATTGACTGAATTACGAGTGGTGTATCGAAACTTGAGAGAACCTAGTACTCAATCGGCGTTATACAATTTTGTATGAATTAAATCAACGCCAAATTAAGACCGATCATAATAAAATCTACATTGTGTAGTACACGAATGTAATATAATTCTGTTGTCCTCAATTTTGCGTGTCATGAATTGTACCCAATGACCTTCTATACATTTCAAGGCTCATAGTCATACTTTTTATAGTACATGTATATAAACTGAAACCGACGAAGATAGTTACCTAACTATGTCCTTCTGTGAAGGTCCGCATACTTACAAAGAAAGTGAATATTAGTAATATAAGTGCAGTAAGCACACGTGAACTCCGGCTGTCATCGGCAATGTACGTGACATTTAAGCCAATGAACGATGCCTGGCCGGCAAAAGCATAAGTGATCTTTATTAACAGGTGCCCATAACCACAGGTGTTTCTGTACTACGTGTTTTCCCTGCTGGTCTATCTATTGAAGGATGGTCTTAACATGGAGGCTGTCTTTCACACAAATTTAACTGTACTAAATTTCTCATCCCGGAGGTTGCATGTTCGAGCCCAACTGTGGTCACCACCGTACCTACTCATATGACACTAGAACTGGTGTTTCCAAAAAGCGAACTCGAATGTGACTCGATAAGCTTCAAGCTTTCTTCATAATCGAGTTAAAATAAATTAGTATAAACTTTATTACTTTTTAGTCCGTACTTGCTGTTGTTGTTTTTTTGTAAACATACATACAGCCTCTACGTAAATATCTTTGTCTCCTGTTACCTCTTACCAGCTCTATACACACTTCAAGTACTTGTCGCACAAAGTGTCTTTACTGGTACTACATGGTGACATTTTCGTTCAGAGCTGCAAATTATCATAAATGACAGTCAACCTGCATGTAACGTTGTTACAGCCATTGTTCACACGAATTTACGGCAACTCGGTACAAAAACCAATGTAACTATAAGTACGAAAAAACATCAGAGAAGTATAAGCAATCTGGTAATCTGCATCATGCCTTTACAAAATACAAAATAGAAATATGGACATGTAAGTAGAATGAGCTAATCGTATTGTTATGGTGTTCGATACTTCATTTCCACGCTTGGCTGCGTCTGTTTCACACCAGCGTTACCAGCTGCTGACTATATGCACATGACTTGTTATTAACTACAGGGTTTCGACACGATTGATTTCCTCCCTTTTCTTTCTGGAAATGTAGGCATGATTACTTATCAACTTACAGATACATGTACATGTGTACTTACTTCGGCTATCATCGGAATTCTCCGTAAGACAGAACGTGAGTACCTAATGTGATTTGGCCACTGACCGTCTTAATAATAAAATAATAATCATCTTTATCTGAAGTCAACTAGATGCAAATAACTACAAACAAAAGCCGTAACGCGAGCTTTTGAACCGACCGCGCAGGTATAATTATGGCGGCCTAACTGTGGAAGGAAATAGAAGCACCCGAGAAACCTCACCTGTCCGATCTGGAGACCATACTACCAAGGACGGGGATCGAACCCGGGTTGCATTGGTGAGAAGACAGTGCACTCACCGGCACTGCGCGAGCATTTTCTAGATCTTAATTACATGTTCATCTTCTTCCTCCGACTTCGATAAAGATATCCTTTTCAGAAAGGACGTCTGAATACAAGCACAAATGCCTAAAAAGTTAGACTTTACAAGTTTAACAAAAGATAAAAGGAGGAAGCCCCAAATTACCACCAAATCATTTACCAAGCTTTATAAAAACAGGAAACGGTACTTGTGCCACAGTACATGTACTTAAATAAATCATTAGACGATAGTGATGTCACACAAAAAGTATAATAACAGTAAATTTCTTCCTGCGGTTTCATTCGAACAGATTAGCTTAGTGGTGTGTACATACTTTTTTTTTGTAAATACAGTAGAAAAGAGTTGAATACATACATGTACACAACATTCAATCTAATATTTATCCAAGCTAATCCGCCTTCGCGGCTATGGTACTCTATTAAACTGGAGATAAATACTTATTGTATATATACATATGAAAATGCCCTGTAATTGGGGGAAATAATACAGCTCTATCTATCTATTATATCTTTGAGCAAAACTGAACTTTTGTATTTTATATCTCAGTTTCATAAAATACAGTTCTAATTATCTCTCATTATCACTACTTTTTTGTCTACTGTATTACTATATAAAAAGACACAAAATACCTGAAATCGATTATTCACGCTATTCATTTGTTCATTATGTACCCTCATTTTAAATGTATGTTATCCGGCCCCTATGTGCCCTGATTAAACAGAGCCCTTGTTTAAAAGTTAACACTGCCACCATAGAAACCAAACTGGTTTTTTTAGCAAAATCGGACAAAAAATAATAGTTAGAGAATAATCTGAATATTTGAAATGAAAATCATAGTATTATTTACTAGTAATACTTACTTATAAAATGTCCTATAGTGTAAAATTCCCTGTAATTGGTACGTAATCACTCCACTTATACTCAAACTATTTGCCGTGCACAATTGAAATGAACGTTCATTGTATCGTTTACCAGTAATATATACTTATAAACTTATTGCAGTGTCATTTCCCCTATAATTAATTCGTATTAGATATGATTTTCTCCATATACATAATTCATTATATCTGATAAACTTTATCTAGGATCTCGTGCACTTTATTCCCTATCAAAGAGGCACGTCTAGATCCAGTTCTCTTCATATGAACGTTAGAAATAAGGAAGTACTTAAAACCAGTCTAATGTAATTGTTATTTAATTGACACTCTTTTTCCTATCAATGCTTGCCATTGTCCAGTAAGACGTTATTTTGCACAAAAATTCACAAAGCGTACGTAACCCCAGTTTTACTACACGAAAACCACAGGGGTCAGTTACTCTAAGAGGAATACACGAGGCGTGTTATAAGTTATAGGAGAAAAACTATCATTTCATTTGAAATAGTGCTCACCCGCCTGAAGTGCAACAGACGCGCTCAGCAACAACAACAACAGCTGCTGCTTATACTACTTGCTGCTAATGTCGCTGCTTACTGCTTCTAATGTGAATGTCACTTTCTGCTACTGTGCTACTGCTACCGCTACTGTTGTTATTACTTAAAAAGCCGTTTACTGGTTCTGCTTATTGCTTTTGCTGCTGACTGCAGTTGCTGCTGCTACTTGCAGTATACTGCTTGCTGCTTCTGTTACTGCTTCTACTTACAGCGAGCATTTAGCAGCAAATACAGCATGTTGTTTCCATTAGTGACTTTTCTCCAGCAAAAACATTTAATATTACCAAACAATATGTTTTATTTCGTGCAATAATAGTCATGCCTGGCTCTATTGAATGTTTAAACGTAATTTGCACAGTATACACAGGTGACTGTGGTATGCGACAAAATGAGCCGCGCAAACACTTGTCCCTGTGGTATGAAAATAGTTTGTATTCAGATGTCAAACAGTATAACACGCCGAAGGGGATATTCAACAAATACTGGATAGACAGCTTCATCCGATCGGACTGCAGAAATATGACACGTTTAAGACAGTAAGTACAGGATAGTGTGACAGTGACGTAAAAGATATTGGTGCCCATAAAGTAGCATTCTCGTCATCCAGAGCATTCATTATAATAATTTCATGCTTTAGTTTATCTGGAAGATTAGTAAACCACTGAATGCACGAGGATGGCGAATTAATTACGTAAAAGATATTTGTGCATACACGTCAGTTAAAAAACATTCAAGATCGTAAAATTAGCATACAAGAAAAGGTTGCATATCTATTATTCGTATATAATAAAAGGGTTCTCTTCTGTCGTGTCACTGTCGAATTATCATATACCAACTGTAACAATGTACCTTCCAACCCGCGCGAAATATCAAATAACGAATAAATAGGGAGAGTCTATTATAGAATGACCTATGGAGGGTGAAAGATCAAGGATTCGCCAAGATTGCATGATTCACTCATTGATAGTTGACTGAACTATAGAAAAGTTATTGAATACCCATTTAAACCGAGAGATTTTACACCAGCATACTTTAGTCATGAAAACTATTTCAAACACATTCGATATTGCTAAACTTTACTGTTTATTGACATAAAGTATAAAAAAGAAAGAAAGAAAGACTTTTATCTCCAGCTCCCGTTACTGATCAGTGTTGTAGATAATACGCGCACGTAAACACTAATTACCCTTGATTTAGGAGGCACACATCTTACCAATGTTTAAAGATTTGTTTAGAGTAATTTTATGTCATTTACGCAACCGTTTAGTAAAGATGAACAGAACAGAACATATATTTAGTACTTTCGGATTTAAACTATAAATAGGTCATGATTATATAATGGTACATGTACAACATAATAATATTAAACAAAAACGTCATACAACAAGTTACCAATTTAAGTAACGCATAATTGTAGAAAATACAGAACAAAACTCGTACATGCGGGTGACTATATACAAGAGGGTAAACATACAAGAGTGTACGTAAAATACACACAGTTTATAATGAGTTGATAAATGAGTTAGCATTTCACACTGCGGTATCAATCAGTCGGTTTAACGTGAACTTTTTTTTGGTTTTGACATCTGAACTACTCTCATTACTATTCTAATTACCCCAACTGTACGTAGCGCTTATGATTAAGATACATTATGTTAGCATAACACATCACACTATGTGAACAGATAATTGGAGATGATTATTCAGTCTACACAAAGGGCAGCTGGAATTGCAACAAATACATGCAAAGTGTATCAGAATTGTAATGTTTTAATAGATAAGAAACAATAAATTTGCCTACCTCGTGTTTTCTCCCTAGATAACCAACAAAGAACTACACTACATGAAGTAAGCTGTATGCCTGTGTTTTCGTGTATTGAGTAAACGCCAGGCTCTGTAGCAGACGACTTTGGGCGATAATCGATTACGAGGAACAATACTCTATGCTAATATTTTGAAGTTAAAAAAAATCGAACATTGAGCCGAAACTAAGTATCAGAGTACTAAAATTGCTTGTATTCTTATAGTAAACTAGCAGTACTTATTACATATCTCCAGTAAATGTTGCTTTATTTTAACATATACTAAACGAAACTTCTAACGCACCACCTGCCCTTTTCTTTTTATTTAGTTATCAACCCTTTCAATATCTGCCAGTTTATTTTTAGCTATCGGTGCACAAAAGCTATTATGTCTTGCATTTATGAAGACACCGGGTAGATACTCCCGATACAACCGAGTGGTACAAATTATATGGCAGATAATTTTGAACATCCGTAGACTTAACATGGGTTATTGTCTTGATTCGCTTCCTTGGGAAACCCACTCTTAAATTTTGTTTCCATATGAAATATGTAACACTCACTTTGAAATTGATGTAACCAAAGTATCTACCCAATGTCTTCATAAATGCAAGACACGATAGCTTTCGTGCACCGAAAGCTAAGCATAAGCTGGCGTCATTGATAAATAAAGAAGGAAAAAGGCAGGTGGTGCGTTAGAAGATTCGTTTAGCACATGTATATAATTCTTTCTGGTGGCACTATTAAGTAAATTTAATAAAAGAATAAAATTTTAAGAATCTGATACGTGGCTTCTTACAAAGTCTGCTCTGCGGCCTAACGAAGACAATGCCGATTGCACATCGATTATCCCCTATTTGAAAAAGTTATGAATTCGGGGCATTATCGCCGTCAAAATCCAGCAAGACTACATCACGACTCTACTGCGATGCTGCTGCTGACTCGCTGCCATTACGATAACATCTAGACCAATGCCGACCAGGCGGTGTTTTCTACTACGTTGCCGCTACGACGTACAGGGCCGTAGTTACGTTGCTACGCAGACCTAGAAGGCTGTAGGACGATGTTGCTACGCTGGTGTTGACCATAAATTTCTTGAGCGTAGTGGGAGCATGGTAAAATCGTAATTAAATCGGTTCGAAATAGTTGTCGACGGTGTTGCGTTTTTATTACGACCACAGAGATCTCACCGCTTGTACGATAATGGCGTTCCCACTACGTTCTAAATAAGACTTTGCCCAACGACCCGGCTACGCTTATTTCCAGTTGTGCACGTTTAAAAAAGAAAGCGAGGGGAGAGCGTGCAGCTTCCCGACCTAGGAGATCCCACCCTGACTAAACCAAGCTAATGGAAATCCTCCAGCGTTTGGCCCCGATTGGCCACTTTTCGATCGTAGTAGAAGCGGTGTCTATGTGTGAACGGGGTATAATGAGAATAAATTTTATATAAAAGGTTGTTTTTGTCGTTGGTACCGGTTTCCCATATGACCAACGGCCCCAGAAGAGTTTACTTATTTTAGGTTTCGGAGGTTAGTGCAAGATACAGAAAGCGTCCCAATTCCAGAGACACCCTGGTATTTTATCATGCCAGGTGTATAGCACTCATACATGGGACCTCGGTTTAAGTCTCATCCGAAAGACTATTAGTGATTTTAGTTGGGAATCTAACCCACAACCCCGAGATTACAAGTCTCGAGCTCGGCATACGGTTAAATAAGTCACGCCGTCTGAAGGTCATACACATCATTTTGGGGGAATTGGTGCAGGGTGACCAAAATGAATATTTTAAGCTTGGGTATTTTAATCTTTGTTTTTTTTTAGACAAGAAGATTTTCAAAATGTCACCAATATTCATACATCACCAAAAGCATTAGTCGGAAGAATGTAGCAAAAGACGTAGTTTTGACAACATGGAGTCTACTCCTCAAGGTCTATAAGAGATGCAAATGGCTTTTGACTAGATTAAAAACATATCTATTTATATCTATATACCATATCTAAATTAAAAATATATATACCATATTTAAAGTTATATCCGTATGGCTATAATCAACGTTGAATCCATAATCCTCAACTTGAATTGAATAAAACAACATACATTGAATAAAACTGCACAATTCGGAATTTATATCCCATAATTCTAACTTTATTAAGTTTATTCATGCTACATATTCCACACCCCATGATGCGCAGTTAATCCCGATATTGAAAGAAAGTTATGCAAATTTACACGACAAAGTGGTTTTGAATACGAAGAAAATGACCATGTATACTGGGGACTGGATTTGTGATTTTTGTTTAGAAAACAATAAAGTTTGAAATTGAATCGAAAAGTTAATAATGTGCCCGTTTTTCAATCAGGAGTTTTATTTGACTTTGATTTTCATACAAAATAAAACGTTTTATAGTAAAACGTAATGATTTTCCAATTAAATTCTGAAAGTTTATATCACAGGTATTGCCTATACGCATCCCATATTTCTATATGGTATAATTATTGTAGTCTAATATTTGTCTTCGTCCGAGGTCAATATCAGTTTCCACAGGTGCACAAATCGACATATTGACCTTAATATTAGTCTAAATACCACAATATCAAATTTATTCGGGTGAGACTGTTATATAACAGGGAAGGATGAAGCACCTTAAAGATCCTACATGCTTTTGGTATTTTATAACCTTGGGAGCACAAACAATAGGATCAGTATATTCCATTACCTTTACAGTGTAGAAGACATATATGCGTTAACCAACGTACGTCTGCAAGATTTGAATTCTGAAACTTCCTTTGATTTCATCCACTTATTTTTAACAACAAAACATCTTACGGTCACCATAATCTGAAATATTGCAGTTTTAGATATTTGTTAATTAGCCACTTGCTTCAGCATACATTGTGTATTCCGACGACTCTACATGCATTACCATTTTCTGATACGCCAATAAAGCTTTCTTGTAAATTACAACGAGCGACCTTTTCCATGCTGTGAAAGCTGGTGCCAAAACCTGCGATGGTGCCGTTTTGAAACACCTTGCTCTTTCCTTCATTTATTCGATTAGTTTGGACATTTCATTGAAAAATGTATAACAATGTACTAAACAGCAAGGTATCTAAAATCCATGCTTTTTACATATTTAATAATGTTGAATACTAAGCGACACTGTATGTCACACAGACGACACCATAGAAATCAACAATGAAAGAGCCACTGAAAACAGTGAGCGAGCAACACTGTATGTCCAAGAGCATACAGCAAGCGATCAACACTGTATGTCACACATACTACACTATATAGATCAGCACTGTATGTCCCATAGAATACGATGAGCGATCAACACTGTATGTCACATAAACTACACCATAGAGATCAACACTATGTCACATAAAATACAATGAGCGATCAACACTGTATGTCACATAAATTACACCATAGCGATCAACACTGTATGTCACATAAATTACACCACAGCGATCAACACTGTATGTCACATAAATTACACCATAGCGATCAACACTGTATGTCACATAAATTACACCACAACGATCAACACTGTATGTCACATAAATTACACCACAGCGATCAACACTGTATGTCACATAAATAACACCACAGCGATCAACACTGTATGTCACATAAATTACACTACAGCGATCAACACTTTATGATACATAAATTACACCATACCGATCAACACTGTATGTCACATAAATTACACCACAGCGATCAACACTGTATGTCACATAAATTACACCATAGCGATCACCACCGTATGTCACATAAATTACACCATAGCGATCAACACTGTATGTAACACATAATAAAGCAACACTGTATGTCCAAGAGCATACAGCGAGCGATCAACACTGTATGTCACACATACTACACTATATAGATCAGCACTGTATGTCCCATAGAATACGATGAGCGATCAACACTGTATTTCACATAAATTACACCATAGAGATCAACACTATGTCCCATAGAATACGATGAGCGATCAACACTGTATGTCACATAAATTACACCATAGCGATCAACACTGTATGTCACATAAATTACACCATAGCGATCAACACTGTATGTCACATAAATTACACCACAGCGATCAACACTGTATGTCACATAAATAACACCACAGCGACCAACACTGTATGATACATAAACTACACCATACCGATCAACACTGTATGTCACATAAATTACACCACAGCGACCAACACTGTATGTCACATAAATTACACCACAGCGATCAACACTGTATGTCACATAAATTACACCATAGCGATCACCACTGTATGTCACATAAATTACACCATAGCGATCAACACTGTATGTCACACATAATAAAGCAACACTGTATGTCCAAGAGCATACAGCGAGCGATCAACACTGTATGTCACACATACTACACTATATAGATCAGCACTGTATGTCCCATAGAATACGATGAGCGATCAACACTGTATGTCACATAAATTACACCATAGAGATCAACACTATGTCCCATAGAATACGATGAGCGATCAACACTGTATGTCACATAAATTACACCACAGCGATCAACACTGTATGTCACATAAATTACACCACAGCGATCAACACTGTATGTCACATAAATTACACCACAGCGATCAACACTGTATGTCACATAAATTACACCACAGCGACCAACACTGTATGATACATAAACTACACCATAGCGATCAACACTGTATGTCACATAAATTACACCACAGCGATCAACACTGTATGTCACATAAATTACACCACAGCGACCAACACTGTATGATACATAAACTACACCATAGCGATCAACACTGTATGTCATATAAATTACACCACAGCGATCAACACTGTATGTCACATAAATTACACCACAGCGATCAATACTGTATGTCACATAAATTACACCATACCGATCAACACTGTATGTCACATAAATTACACCATACCGATCAACACTGTATGTCACACATAATAAATCGAGCGATTAACACTGTATGTCACACAAACTACACCATAGAGATCAACACTATATTTTTCACATAATCGAAGAGCGATGAACACTGTATGTCATACAAACCATTGCGATGATCAATGTATGTCCCACATAATCAAGTGATTGTTCAGCACTGTATGTCCCATAGAATACAGTGAGTGATCAACAGTATATGTCACACAGGCTACGCCGTAATTTTACTCAGGACACAGCCTTACGATCAACATTGAATGTTACATAATAAAAATGCAAGCATTTTAACACATGTTTGACATAACATAACCTTATTGCACTGTTATTAACTGTGTGTATTACGAACCACGAACGAAATAGGATCAGGAGGTTGTTGTGGACGAGAACACGAGCATTTTGATTACACTGACAAAATTACTCCAAAGTGAAATTGAAGAAAACGCATTTGAAAGTTTGAATAAGAAACCAGAAACTTACATCTATTGTGTTTTCCATATCATTCTCTTGATGTTATACATGTAAATGTGATATTGACGCAATCGCACGTTTTAATGCGGCTGGCGCGTTTTTCACGTGCTAATGGCTTAAAAGAAGATTTATTAAGAAACACTGTGGTAACCAATTAAGTTCACCGCTTGAAAAGTGAAAGTTGTTCTAACTTTCGCTGAAGGAGCAATTAGAGTTTTGTAACTTACACGGACGTGGACTGCGGACTGCTGACTAGTTAATATTCTCAGGGGTTTTCTCAAGCGTGTGTGTCATCTTATAACTAAAACCGTATTGCAGTTATAGGGTTATTAAATGAACATTTACAAAAGAATACAAATCAATCAGTTTTTACTTCAATAATTCAATTCAATTTCTTCTCTTTTACAAACAAGCCCAGAACAAATGCATCGGTCTTGGGTGCCGCCAAACAGAACGTATTAAACTTTATGACTTAACTAAGCTCTGAAATTGCATGTGAAACACTCACTCTGTATAAGTGTACATATACTGAACAAAATAAGTAACTTCCGCTGTGTTTAAGTGCAGATGTACGTAAATATGAAAAGAAGGGTTAAATTATTTTTACATATATTCCAAGAGTATTTCAATGTGAATTTGTGTGTAAAATTTTATCGCTCTACGTTCACGGAAAACTGATGAAATTGTTGGTTAAATGTGGTAGGGGTCGTACACCATAATCACAAATTAATACCGGGTATGGCCACCTTGAGCATCGAGTACTGCCTGGCATCGTTGGCGCATAGAACCGACAAGTGTGTTGATTTCGGCCTGTGGAATGTTGTTTCATCCCTGGATTAAGGCTTGTGTAAGATCATTGATGTTCGACGGTGGAATACGGCGACGTCTTACACGCTGGTCCAAATTACACCACAGGTGTTCGAACCCTGCTATCACTTCGATGAATAAAAAAATCTTGACTCGTCGGAGAAGAGAACGCTATTCCATTTTTGCCTTTTCCAGCGATTGCTCAAGTAACACTATTTACGCGGTGACGTCGTGTCAATACACAGCCAACGTAAGAACGACGTCCACGTAGACCACCCTCGCGCAGACGATTGCGTACAGTTTGGGCAGATATTCGGTTGTTATGTGTACCAGGGGTATTAGCAGCAGTGGCAGTGGCAGTTTGAAAACGATTGCATAGGTGTGTGTTCATGATATAGCGGTCTTGACCAGGCGTTGTGACCCACGGACGTCCACTACGTGGTAAATCGTCCGTACGCCCTGTTGCTTGAATACGTTGCCTAAGGTTCCGAATATCACGGCTAGAACTGCCAACAACCCTAGCAACATAATTCGTCGCAATACCAGCATTTAGTTTGCCGATGGCACGTTCACCAAAATTCGGTGGAATTTTAGACATATCAAAAAGAAAGAAATCTTAATGAAAACAAATCTTTTTCAACGTCTTTTTCTTTTTGACAACAGTCTATAAAACCAGACTGAAAGGTTTGATTTTATAAACACGTATTATACTGGTCCGTGCAAGCACGAGAAAATCGATTTTGAATTTTTATTTTTTGTGTTATGCGTACAATCCAATTATAATTGGTCTTATTTGACACATAATCGTTCGTCCGAACATATGTAGGGCATTGGACATGTTGATTTCCTTTTATAACATTAGAAACATATGTATAGAAATCGGAAGTCTCTTTTTTTGTTAAGTATATATGTTAAGTGTGCTACAAAGTCTTATGGCTATATTCATAAACCTTTCTCAACCCGATTTCCACCAAGGAAGGCTCCGTTACCTGCCGTATTATTAAAGTTACTAAGAAATATACTGTAGCCATAAATTCTTTTCCTCGCGTCCGGGTTATTTGTGCAGCTGTAAAGCTAGTCATCACTGGATCCCTGTTAGCGTATATCGTATCCCTTAGAAGATAGGTCGGGCGGTTCCCCTGGACCAATATTTTTTTCTGAATTTGGATGTCAGTATGCATAGATGACCAGAATTCTTCGTGTGCAAATGCTTAAATATATGATACAATGAAATGAATAATGCAACATTTCCCCATTAACTCGCTGTCTGTAATTTGAATCGCACGATATGTATCGACAGTTCCGAGTATCAAATTTTGTTTAAAGGAGTGCATGAAGTATTGTTACCATGAGTTAAAGGTCCACTACTAAGCGAAAATCAAGTGACATTTATTTCAATGGCAAGTACATTACCTTATGCAAGGCACAAAATAATGAAGATTGTCAGGTTACAATTTACAGAAAGTGTTTGGAACACAAAGAAAAGTATGTGTATTATGTTGAAATCTCAGTGATTTGACAAAATGACCACCCAGGTCACATGTACTGTGGTTTATTTAGAATTTCTACATACCAACTTTCATTTTTTATTAAAAATAACTTATTTCTGTGTTTTTTAAAGTATATTTGAATTTTCACTTTCCTTAGTATTGGACCTTTAAGGAAATTGTCCTATTTAAATATGTAATTGGAAACTCAGTATTTGATTTAACAAAGACCTTTTAAAACATACTTCTTTAAACACATAAAATATCCAAGTTTGCTTTGAATAATTCAATTAGTCGAACACAATATATCAATTTTAGAAACAGTATAACTATTAGAAATCAAAGAATTTTATCCCTCGCCTTTATTGTTAAGAAGTAGAGAATATCAAGCAAGCAGAGAAACGTTTGGTGCAGCGTTCGGGACAGACTTATCCGCCACAGGCAAAAGACCGAAGGGATGTTATGTATGATCGCGAGTCCGAAAGTGATCAGATTGGTGAAGAACAAAGAGAGGCAAGAGAAACACCAGGTCCTGCGCGACCCCAAACGTCTGAAATACCACATTTTCCTCATAAGTCTTGCCTCTCAGCATTGTTCAAAAACAAAATCTTAACAGGTTTATTTTTAAGAACTGATGATTAAACTCATAGAAGGAAAATCAGATTATGCGTGTTTACGAAACAGAAAATAATAATACATGCAATGAACCCTGCAGTATACCATTTAAATCTCGGGTTTTCTATTTATTTGTGTCATACTCTTTACGACATCTAAGATGTTATTGGATTTTTAATTTTTGTATATTTTTAAGGTAGAGCCAGAGGAAGAGGCCTTTAGCTACACTAAGTTTGCCTGTAAAAGATTGTTTAGGAAAAAGTATCAGTTTTATGATATGCTGAGAGAACTGAGCAAACGTAGTAGCTCAGATGATGAGTAATATAAACTGATACAGTTTAATAACGTTCTGTCAGTAGAAATTGTTGTTTCCTGCGTACTACACAAAAATAAATTTATGTGCCGCAACTACAGATGTATTTAAGAATTTTCCCTTTTGAGAAAACCTCTTACTTTATTCACTAGTCATCAGTCCGCAGTCCGAGTCCAAGTAAGTTATAAAACTCTAAAATCAAGCAAAAAACAGTGTCCGTGAAGTTTGCTTCTTTTTTTCGAGGAGAAAAGTTTAAATTCTTAGCCGGCTTAAATGATATTTTAGCACCTTTAAATAACTTTATCATTCTCATAAACTACATAATTATACACGTACATTGTATATACTAGGTTCATTTTGTTGCAAGCGTATACCCACTTTAATGAAAGTGGGTCGTTTATCATATATGCGGTTTACTTAAGAGAGACTGAGGACTAATATGTTCTTTAAAGATCTTAGTTATTAAAACTTAAACCATATCGTTCTCTCAAAGACCCCCTTTCCCCGGCATAAGCACACACCATTTGTATGTATGGTCTCGTTTTAATTTTTATTAGGTTTCCTGTACATTTATTGATGCATCCATTGATAAAAGAATGAAATAGTTTGACTTAAATATTTTTTTTTATTGACTATAATGATATAAGTTTGATAACCCTGTAAACTTTGCAACAAAGACGCTGCCAAAGTAATGTCCCTTTGAACACACATACGAGATTACTACATGTAAGTCATTAAATAATTACAATACTAGTATTACTCCTTGCATTAAATATGTATTCAATTCGGTGCAGAAGTCTATCAAATTTTATTTTTAAGTTCATACTCTGTGATACGGCTACAAAAAGGTTAATTACAAAACTGATTGTTGGTGCATACTTTTCATACAATAAACTCCTTCATACGGAGCTGCATGAAAAAATTCAAACTTCATATCTAAATCACTGTAAACAACTCTTTAACTCTATAACGTTTTTCATGTTTATGAAATGATTGTAATGACATTACATATACTAAATTGTTTCTGTAATATGTATGTGTATTTGCATATAATTCAAAGGGAAATTACAAGTTTCAGAAAGAAAAATGCATTGTACATACTTACTTCCCTTACAACAATTTGACAATGTGACATAGTGCAGTCATAAAATATAATAAATCTATAATTTATATATTTATAACACTGAAAACGGGATTTTCTTCACATATGACACCTAGTTTCAGTTATCCCGCACCTAGGGATATATATATATATATATATATAAGTCTGATATTCAAAGCTGTTAATTACGACACACAACCAGCAGCACTTGGGCTCTTACTAGAACAGGCACCGCTCGTTCTCTTTCCGGTGTTAGGGGACCTTTACAATCTCTTACATACATGTGAGGGACAGTCTGGCAAGCAGACGGACGAAACGTCGACTATATTTATGCTCTTTTCTTTGAAGACTGCATCAGCTACATGTATATGTGAGATGAGGCCCGACAAGAAAACCAATGTACAAAAATACACGATACAGCACAAGCAAAAATGCAGCTTCAAACAGAAGAAACAGGCAAATTTCACCATTGTAAAATTGTCATTTTTTGTACATTTGGTTTCCGTATATAATAACTTATAAAATAATTATTAAATATTTGTGTGTGAATCGATCTTATATACATTTGTATGTGTAAGAATGTTTTCTTTTTCTTTATTCAGCGTTTATACTAATTTACTTAAATATCTTGTGTTAATTTTTAATGACATCTTTGCTGCATAATATGTTTAAATGTAAACTCAGTAGAGTAATATTATTAGGAAAAGTTTATAATATAATGTTATTAATTATTATTACCCTACCCGAGCACAAATAACAAGGCCAATATGAAATCACTTGATTAATGATAATTTTATAAATCAACTTTACAATATTGGCTAAAAAAACAAGAATATAAATGTTCTTGTAACAATAACAATTTTATTTGTACTTAACTTAGTAAAATAGGATATCTGAAGGAGCCTAAAAAAGTCTGCATATCAAGTGAAACAAAATGGCGTCATTTAAAAATCTAACGGAAGTAACTTCTCCGTATTGGCCTTCTCTTTTAAACCAATCAGAATGCTTGAATTCCATATTGGCCCTATTTTCTCGTATTGGCCCTGCTTTTCTCATATTGGCTCAGTTATGCTTTGTATTAGCTCTACCTGTTTCATATCATGTGCGCAATTGATCTAATACAGCGTGTAACATTGTAAAGTTGAATAATAATATTTGGTATTGATAAATAAATCACGCTCTGCACCCTTGGCCTTCACGTTTTCACAGCCAGCTTACAAAACGGTGGTAGTTAGCCAGCTTCCATGGGATCCGAACGTTGTCAGTCTGTCCATTAGTGGACCATATCTTACTATTACTATCTGACTTACTGCCCCTGAATAATCAACACCATTCTCTTGTTTTTGGCCAAATACATTTTATGCATTGTTAAGATTGTATGAAAAAAGTGGGCTTATGCTCTTAGATTCATATCTAAGGGTTTAAAAGCTTTTATGATATTAAACTGTGAACTGATTTTGCGCTGTAAAATAGAAAACTCCTTAACTATACAAGCATTGGTTGTTCAGACCATCTTTCAGACAAACTCTTCTATTATGATACTATGGTAACTAAGTAGGCTAATAGTCTAAAGCTATGAGGCAGGCATCTCATTATACAAAATCGTGTCCAAAAGAAAGCCTTCCTTGTAAGTATATGTATATTGTTTATGGTTAATAACTTAATACAAATGCGGACCGTTTTCGTTATGACCCAAAGTCATATGAGAAATGCTGCGTACTTTTCTTAAATGCACTCTAATCTTCATCGAAAACGCGCTGTTAGAAGCAATCCAGCTAAGCTCCATTAAGAAGCTGAAAATTTTATATAATTAGGAAAACATACCATCTTATCATATCAATGAACCGTTGTTAATTTAACAAGACTTTGTTTTAAAGATCAATGGCCCTGAAGGTCAGCTTCGAACGGTCACTCGTACATGATTATATTCAATTCTTGTATTACAGATTGAGAGCTAAATTTAGCTATTTAAGCTAATTATGTTTCAGGAAATACACGAGAAAATTAATAAGCTCCAGAATTTTTAAATGAAGCTTTAAAGTATTCTTAAGTTCCCACTGAATCAAACGCTTATGAAAAGGGACACCGTTCTTGGTTACCATATGGGGAAAAGCTTCGCCATATACAGTCCTCGTATTCTGCTCTCGCAGTGCTTTGATTAGATACAGTGACCTTCTTGTCCTTCAACAAGACAAAAACTGTTTATTCAGGTGTCTCTACGTTTATATTATTAAAATACAAAAAACAAAAATACTGACGTGTTAGACAGGCGGTGCTTATGAATTCTACAACCCACACGGTTTCTTAAAGGATGAGATATTTACAGTGTTTTTATCATGTCCAAAATGTAGATGAGTTGCTCTGTGTGAAAAGCTTTGGTATGAAGGGGTTTTCATAGAACCGTTATGATTCATCCTTTCCCTAACAAAGTCTTCAGTGACACAAGTACTTTACTGTGTCAATTTTCGATTTCTGAAAGGTGTAAGTCATAATATTCAACAAACGGATGTAGGTCATAATAATTTATAGAGGGATATAGGTCATAATCTTTAATGAAAGGATATAGGTCATAATCTTTAATGAAAGGATAAAGGTCATAATCTTTAATGAAGGGATGTATGTTACTCTTAATTTTTTATAAAGGGGTGTAAGTCATAGGTTTTTTTATAAAGGGATGTAGGTCATAGTTTTTTTATAATGGGGTGTAGGTCATAGTTTTTTTTATAAAGCTGTGAAAGTTATAGCTTTTAGCTCACCTGGCTTGGCCAGGGTGAGCTTTTCTAATGGATAGTCGTCATCCGTCAACATTTTGATTCAAACAACATCTCCTTGGAAACCACTGGACCAATGTTGATGAAACTATGCAGGTGTGTTCCTTGCATGAAGCTCCACCAAAATTGTTCAAAGAATTCAATTTCATGCAGAGCTCCGGTTGCTATGGCAAAAAAGGAAAAACTTAAAAATCCTTTTCTCTTAAATCTCAAGGCCTAGAGCTTAGATATTTGGCACTTAGCATTATCAAGTGGACCTCTACCAAGAATGATCAAATTATGATCACCGGGTCAAAATTGACCCCGCCTAGGGGTCACTTGGTTTTACATAGGCTTATATAGGAAAAACTTTAAAAATCTTCTTCTCTGAAACCACATGGCCTAGAGCTTAGATATTTTGCATGTAGCATTGTCTAGTGGACCTCTACCAAGTGTATTCAAAGCATGACCCCTGGGTCAAACTGACCCAGCCCGGCGGGTCTCTTGATTTTACAGAGGAAAAACCTTAAAAGTCTTCTCTGAAACCACAGGGCCTATTACTTGGGTATTCAGGATGTAGCATTGTCTCGTGGACCTTTACCAAGATTGTTCAAATCATGACCCCGGGTGAAAATTAACCCTTCCTGGGCGTGGGAAGCAGGTGAAGGCGGGGTGGGGGGGGGGGGGGTCACTTGATTTCGCATAGGCTTATATAGGGAAAACTTAAAAAAAACCACAAGGCCCACAGGCAGTCCTTAGATATTTGGAATGTTACTAAGTATTATGTAGTGGACCTCTACGAATGATGTTAAAATCATGACCCCTTGTATTATTTGCAATTGATATACAGGTGAGCGATATAGGGCCATCTTGGTTCTCTTGTTTATATAGAGGGGTGTAGGTCATAAGTTTTTATTAAGGTCATAATATATATTGCTTTTATAATAAGCACGTAGGTCATTGTCTCTTATAAAGGGTTGTAAGTCATACTCTTTAACAAACGGGTTAGGTCATAGGCTTTTATAAAGGAATATAGGTCATAATCTTTTATAAAGGGATGTAAGTAAGCAATAATAGTTATAATAATGATAATACTGCTTCTACTACTGCTGCTGCTACTGCTACTGCTGCTGCTGCTACTACTGCTGCTGCTGCTGCTGCTGCTGCTGCTACTATTACTACTAATAATAATGATGAAATCTTTATTTCAAGAAAGTAGCACAAATAGACATTTATACAAATTTGTTAAACATCACAATTTCATTGTGGCCTCTCATTAATTACAGACAAACGCTCATACAAATACATGCATTCACAAAATTGCACACTTTCTCACAGTCACACTTTAAACTTGGTTTTATACAAAACCCATACAAAATATTTCTTATGAATTAGGATTCATGTATGACTACCACTTATAATTGACAGACACTCAGAAAAATAGAATCATAACAGATTAGAATTATATTTACAAATTAACTTCATTATAAACTTAATGTGTTACTTGTAAGTATATTAGTTTTGATGATGTGACAAACGAAATTTATAATACTTTTTGAACAACATTACAGGTCTAAAGTGAGGGATATGCACAGCAATGCTATTCTTAATGTGTACTGCAGCATATGAAAATGGCGATTTTAATATATTTGTTTTATGTTAATGGATCGAAGATTGTAATAATAATAATAATACACAAAAATATAATAATAATAATAATAATAATAATAATAATAATAATAATAATAATAATAATAATAATAATAATAATAATATTGTAAAGTTATAATCTTTAAAAAACGGATTAGGTCATAGGTTTTTATAAAGATTCGAAGTTCATAATCTTTTATAAAGGGATGTAAGTCATAATTTTTAACAAACGGGTAGGGTCATGGCCTTTATAAAGGGATGTGCATAGGTCATAATCTTTTGTAAAGGGATGTAAGTCATAATCTTTAACAAAAACGGATGAGGTGATAGGCCTTTATAAAGGGATGTGCTCGGTGGGCATTCAATCTTTAACACAGTATTAGGGTTGTTTCATGATTTTGTAATGTAATTAGTAATTAGCATTAGTTTAATATGACAGGTGAAATTACTGTCAAATGAAAGGGTCACATATTCTATGATAAGCTATCAAAAACAGACTTGCCATAAGTTGTTTTCAATATACAAATCATGCAGAAAGAATTCATTTGACAGCCGAAAGGACACACTCGTATATCTGTCAAAGGATATTACAAATGTACGGCCAAGGGCATTTTATTATATGATGATTATATGCATTAATCAGTATGGACATAGAAACACACCGGACCATACGGTCGAGAGAGAGTCAGTCAGTCAGTCAGAGAGTTGAGAACGCCAGTACAAACATGACTGGTCGGACTTACTAAGGGTTTTAACATTATAACTCGGCTCGAAATATAGAGTTAAAATGTTGAACAGAAATTGTACAAATAGACTATGTTAGAACTAATAGACAAACTGAGAGACTATGATTTATATTTATATATACTATGTTATTAAAACGGTGGAGAACTAGAAATCTATGTGTGTCTTATTAATGAGCCCAGAGGGGAACAATGACGTTACAATGGGCGTTTTGGTGACCGTTTGACAGGATCGAATTTAAAACAGTTGTCATGGCACTTCAAAGAAAATCTACCACTATACGACACGAGAAGAAAGCTAGGACACGAGAAGGTTAGTTAACTGTCTTATTTGTTTTGCTTGCAAATTTATTCAAAAATGACTGACGCTGATATTCAGCATATTTTTCAAAATTTGGCTGATCAGTTATCAAATATTTCTACGGCAATAGGAAATCAGGGTGTAGGACAAACTGTACAAAATTTTGATGGTATTTCAAAAAATAAATTTAAAACATGGATGAAATCAATTGAGAAATATTGTCTTTTAAATTCATTAAATGAAGAACAAAAAAAATTGGTTTGTTTTCAAACTGCAGAAGGACTTGTTTCAGACTTTATAAATAGATTTTTGAACGAAAATCAACAATGTACTTTTGATAATCTTAAAAATGCACTTTCCGTAAGATTTTCAGAAATTATTGACGCACAACATGCTACTTATTTATTAAGAAATGAAAAACAGAAACCTGGCGAGAATGTTCATATTTATGCTGAGAGATTGTTGAATTTAGCAGAAGATGCATATGAAGGTCAAAATCATGGACAAAATCAAGTTTTTGTAGACAAGCAGTTGATCGAATACTTTATTGATGGGTTATCTGAAAATTATCTTAAAATGAAGGTTATGCGTGGAAATCATAATACTTTACAGGCTGCTGTTACTTCAGCTATGAATGAAGAAAACTTCAGGTTAAAATTCAATTTACGTTTTGGAGATTCAAAAACTAGTCAACAAGATTCAAACAGCTGTCAAAAAGAAATCAGTCATGAGCATATGGTAGTTGATCACGTAAAACCTGAGAAACGTTGTCGATATTGTCGAAGGCTAGGTCACATAGTTAAGGATTGTAAGACCCGTCAAAAGCATGTATATGCAATAACAGTAAGGAAAAGAAAAATGATGTGTCAACAAAAGTTTATTCAAAAGAAACAACAAATAAATACATATTCGAGAAGACCGTATTATTGTTGGTATTGTGGTAAAGTAGGACATTTAAGGAGAGAATGTAAAAATTTACCAAGAAATAGAATGAGTACTGCTAAGCCTTTAAACTAAAAGGTTCCTGTTATAATGAAGTCGATAATAGGAACAAAAATGGTTTATCAACGTTTTGTATAGCGCTAGCCGGAAATCCCAATTCATGTACAATTAGAATAGGAAACCAGAAAGTAAGAACACTAGTAGACACAGGTGCGGAAGTTTCTTTAATAAGTCGACATTTATTTAATTCACTGAAGCAAAAACCAAAGTTAATGAAAAATCATAACGTTTCTTTACAGTCTGTAGATGGTACATCACTAATTGTTGACGGGTATATAGACTTAAATTTTAGAATGGGTGGAGTAAAACTCTCGCATAAATTTTATGTCATTTCGAAAGTAAATAGAAGAGCCATTCTCGGTCGTGACTTTTTGCAACAAAATGGCGTTCGTTTATATTTTGATCTCGGTTGCCTTAGAGTGAAAAATGCATATGTTTCTTTAGAAGAAGATATACATATAGGTTCTATAGTGAAATTACATGAAGATACTGTGATTAAACCACAAACTGTACAGCTATGTAATGGTCAACTTAAAAGAAAACATAAACTTAAACATTCAAAAACTTATGAGTTAAGAAGTATTGAAACTGGACATCTTAATAATGAACCCGGTCTGATGGTAACTAATTCCGTTTTTAAATTACAAAAACATCGAAAGTTTCCTGTAATGTTAGTTAACTCTACGAATAGGACAATTAGGTTGAAAAAAGGTTGTGCAATTGCTAGAATTGAGCAAATTGATGAAAAATGCATAGCTTCTATTGCTGAAGTCAATAAATCATTAAATACAAATGCTAAACAGTCTACTATAAACAAACAGGAAATTGTAGCGCCTAAAGAGCACATGCAATATGTCGAAAAATTAGTTCAAGATCATAGAGATGTATTTGCAAATGATGATAAGGAATTGTCACAGACTGACACAATAACAATGAAGATCCCCACTGTAGAGCATGATCCTATCAGACAGAGACCTTATAGAGTACCCTTAAATGACAGAAAAGTTATGAGTGATGCCATAGATGAAATGCTTCAGGCTAAAGTAATTAGACCGTCTCACAGTCCTTATGCGAGTCCTGTGGTTTTAGTACAAAAGAAAAATGACAATAGTAAGAGATTTTGTGTTGACTTCAGAAAGTTAAACAAGGTTACTAAGCCATCAAGTTACCCACTTCCCCATATAGATGATTTACTAGCAGTCTTAGGAGAAGCAAAATATTTCACAACACTTGACATGCGGTCTGGTTTTTGGCAAATACCTATTGATGAAAAAGACAAAGAGAAAACAGCGTTCACTACTTTTAAGGGATTATATGAATGGAATGTTATGGCCTTCGGATTAGTAAATGCTCCCGGAGTTTTCCAGGAATTAATGTCTAAGGTTCTCGAGGGATTAGACTTTGCGGTTTGCTATCTGGACGACTGTCTTTTGTTCAGCAATAGCTTAGAGGAACATAAACGACATTTAAGTATAATATTCCAGAGGTTAAGAGATCATAAACTTAAACTTAAGTTGAAAAAATGTCAATTTTTGCAACCAAAAACAGAATACTTAGGTTTTGTCATAGATGAAGATGGCGTTAGACCAAATCCTGATAAAGTGAAAGCAATAAGGTCACTCCCACTTCCTAAAAATGTCAGAGATGTTCGCAGAATTATAGGAGCTTCCAGTTTTCATAGGCGTTTCATACCATCCTTTTCAGAGATAGCTGAACCTCTGATCAATTTGACAAGAAAAAGGTCACAATTTATTTGGTCAGATGAATGTCAAAAAAGTTTTGATACTATTAAAAGGCAATTAACTGCTATTCCATTTCTATCATACCCAGACCCAAACAAACCTTATATGTTGTACACAGATGCATCTATGACACATATAGGAGCATGCTTATGTCAAAAGAACGATTCCCCACAGAGCGATGTTAACAAACAAAGACCGATTTATTTTCTGTCACATAAGCTAAGTGATACTCAGAAAAAATGGAGCACAATTGAAAAAGAAGCTTTTAGTATACACTATGCTTTACAAAAGCTTGACCACTATTTACATGGAGCAGAATTTACAATCTTTTCAGATCACACACCCCTGCGAGCCTTATTAAATTCACCAATGCAGAACAAGAAAATTCAATTATGGGCATTGTCTATAAGTGGTTATAACTGTAAGATTGAGTATCTTCCAGGAAAAGCAAATGTTATTGCTGATTTCTTCTCAAGACCACCAGAATCTGAAAGTATACAAACAGAACTTGATACAGATTTCGAACCGGAAATAAACGACAATGCATATAAGATTACAGATAAGGTAGCGAACAATGTCAAAAGCATAAATGTAATAAACTCAAATGACCTTGACCCAAAACAAGTTGCTAACAAGCAATATGAAATGCAAGAATCTTTAGTAGATCCTGTCGCAGAATTTGCAGAGTTAGACATGAAATCGGAACAAGACAAAGACCCTGCACTGGTACAAATGAAAATGCAACTTAAGCATGGTGACCCTAACAAGTCAGACTTCAAAAAGTTCTTAGAGGTTGATCAAGTTTTGTATTATATTTCAAACCCAGAAGATGAGCCCGTACTGAGACTCTATGTACCAAGTCATTTAAAAGCTTTGGTTATCAAACAGTATCATGATCAAAACGGACACCCAGGTTCACAACGTATGTTCGCAACCATTAAAACAAAGTATTACTGGCCGAATATGTTTAAAGAATTGTATAACTATGTTTCAACATGTGTTGACTGTCAAACTAGGAATTTAACAAAGGTCAAAGCACCTCTGCGTGAAACAAACATTGCACCGTTTCCGTTTGCTATTATTTCCATTGATGTATGTGGCCCTTATGAAACGACATTAAGTGGCAACCGTTACATCATTTGTTTTATTGATATGTTCAGTGGTTTCCCAGAAGCTTTCCCAGCTCCAGATAAGAGTACAAATACTATAATAGACTTACTGCTGAATGAAATATATCCAAGGTATGGTTGCCCCCTTCAAATCATACACGACCGTGGTACAGAATTCACTAGCAATGCCTTTAAGGAGGTGCTGAAAGAGTTAAATATAGACAATGTTACATGTACTGCATACCATCCAGAAAGTAATGCAAAACAAGAACGCATGCATAGAGTTTTACATGATATCTTAGCAAAAAGAATACAAGGTAACACTAGAGAATGGGACATTCACTTGAATATGTCTTTAGCAGGCATACGTCACAATGTTACTTCAAGTTCTAAGTTTTCACCATTTTATCTTGTTTATAACAGAGACCCAATATTACCCATTGATAATTTACTGAAGCCTCGAGCTAAATATCATGGCGAAGAATATCATAAAATAGTATTAGAAGACCAACACAAGTCATTTCTTTTGGCTTACAAACATTTAAAACATTCAAAAAGAAAGCATAAAGCTCAGGTAGACAAGAAAGCAAAAGACATAAAATTTGAAATAAATGACCCAGTTTATTTTAAGAACTACCAAAGAAAAAATAAACTTGAAGACCGCTGGAAATCACATTTCAGAATCTTAGAACAAAAAGGTCCTGTTACCTATCTAATTAAGAATCAGCTAAACAATTCAGTTGTTCAAGTGCACGCAGATCAGATTAGGCTAGCTAACATCGCAGAATGGCCTGACCGTAAAGTTGTTCCAGGTTATCCCAGGCGAAGGGCTAACTATGTCGTACCCCCTGACCAAACTGACAGCAGCAATGACGAAACTGAGGCTGAAACAGAAAACAATAGCTTTGCTAAAATGCCAAAAAGCCAAAATAGAATAAGACAAGAACGCGAAGATTCGTCTTCAGAAGACAATATTCCTTTAGCTCAATTGAGAAAACATTTAAGAGAACAGAGTAAGGATGAATTAAGATGTGATTCAAAAGTTAAACATTCTGCATGCAGCAGTAATGAAGGTAGCAACAGACAACGTTCTGATTACCTTGATAGATCTTCCCATCCTGAGTCCGTTGACTCACAGTCCACTGAATCGCTAGGGACAGATGACATGAACACGGAATTTATGTCAAATTCTGAAATAGAAAACCAAGATAGTATGGTTGTTGATATGGTTACACTTCCTGTACATGACCCCTGTACTGTTGACAACAGTGTACCAGATCAAGTCACTGAGAAACAAAAATGTCTGCAAATGATTTTAAAAAGCAATAATGATCTGATTAAAGGTCTATTAAACAAGCTTTTCTGAAGGACTATGAGAAGTCCTGTCTTAAGACATGAATGCTATTCGCTGGCATAAAAGACTATGTTGATGAAACTAGAACGATTTTACGTAGCGCTATCGTAATGACGTTGATAAACCGAACAAATGACTTCACAAACATGTTTATAAACCGCTTGGTTATGAATTTGTTGCTTTGTAAATTAATTTTGTATATAAATTTTGCTACTGACTGATATTAACTGATGTTATTGCATAAATGTAATTGTACTTTTCAAAGCTGATAACAAGTAAAGTGTGTGAAATGATTTCACATTAAATACATTGATATTCTGTTGAGAACAAAATATTTGAATTGTCGTACAGCCTCATTTCATGTATTATTGTATGATCATTTTTTTTTTGTTATTATTGTAAATGTTTTATTTCCTTTCGGAAATTCAAATAGAATTTATTTGTCAATTTTAAGACAAATTCGAAGAACAAGTTCACGATATAATTTACATTACCGCCAGGTCTCACAAAAAGTATAAGATAATACATTTATTTAATTTCGAGCAGATTTAAAAACAACACAAACAAAACTAATAACCCTCTTACAAAATTTATGACGTTCGTTCAGCTTTGTATCACATCATGATTTTATAAATGTTCCGTTATTTATGAATGGTGGAATCCATGTTTTAAATACTTTTGATAGTAAATTTACTAAAGAGAAATGCTAAGACAACATTTCCATCTTATAAAGATACATAAGAAATTAAAGTACTTACTGTATGCTACATCCTTTGGTATTTGATATCCTGATTTCCATTGTGCCGTTTTTTAATTAAAATCGTTACGTGAAATTAACAAACTTAACATTATGCAAGCAAAATGTACACTGACAGTTATCTAATATTGTGTGCCACGAATGCAGATGAAAACTACCGGAAACGATCGCCAAGCCAATTACCAATCAGTGATAAAATCACGGGACCCGGAAACGATTTTTTAGCCAATCAGCAGTGATAACACCAACACCCCCAGGATCCCCATTCATTGAATTGTCAAGCAGATATTTACAATGACAGCTAAAACGTATACCAAAAAGAAAAGTACCTTGGAGGCACGCTGGAACTGACAATCATTGTCCATCTTTTTAAAAGAATTATTTTATTTCAAAGGAATGTGTAACAATAAAAAACTTTACACAGTTTACCCAGTGAAATCAAGGTCTTTCAAATAGTATTTGAAAGACCTTGGTGAAATGCATACTTGGAAAAGATGTTGTTTTATAACAAGACTGTGAAACGCTATGTTTAAAGAAATTAACCCAGTGAACTGCATATTGAAACACTACCTTTAACTCGGAAAATTATACAGTGAAAATCTTATAAAATGATCCATCCGCCATTAGATACGGAAAAATCAGTATAGAGCTAAATAGGAACTTGAGAAACATTGCCGTATAGTACACCTTTATCAGTTTACATGTACATTGAATTAACTTGTTCATGTGATACAATGAGACTGAAATTCGGTTATTCACTTCTTTCATAGTGCATGTCACGCTATTTCAGCCTGTTTGAAAAAAATGAAACAATGAAAGGAATTCATACATATGGGAGAAACGAAACGGCTGTCTGTATCAAGAATTTACGGCTGTGAAACTATTCCAGAGCGAAATTAATTTGCGAATAATGTTTATATATACATATGTTTTTATATATTGTGTTTCACATGTTTTTTTTCCGTTTCAGTCATGAAAAACATTTGCACAGAAGTTAAATTGTAAATAATGTATACATGTATAATGTTTTTTTATTCGTGAACGATGATTCTATGATATTTACTATTACGTACCTTGTCCCGACTGTTGTTTGAATTGTTTTAATGATAAGATGTTTCGCATTATATATCATGATGTGGCCAGGAAATTGTAGGGACAATTAGTTATAGTAGTTATAACGGATACAGATCATTTGTCATAAAACTTAATTTCAATTAATTTCAATTAAGTTTTGTATAAGAATGGAAGGGATTTGTAATGTAATTAGTAATTAGCATTAGTTTAATATGACAGGTGAAATTACTGTCAAATGAAAGGGTCACATATTCTATGATAAGCTATCAAAAACAGACTTGCCATAAGTTGTTTTCAATATACACATCATGCAGAAAGAATTCATTTGACAGCCGAAAGGACACACTCATATATCTGTCAAAGGATATTACAAATGTACGGCCAAGGGCATTTTATTATATGATGATTATATGCATTAATGAGTTTGGACATAAAAACACACCGGACCATACGGTCGAGAGAGAGTCAGTCAGTCAGTCAGTAAGAAGGCCAGGGCGGTTAGAACTGGTCGGACTATGTTAGCAATTCAATTTTAGGCAGATAGTCGATTGCTCGGCTCGAAAATATAGAGTTAAAATGTTAAATAGAAATTATATAAAAAGATACTTGTGACTATGTTAGAACTAATAGACGAAATGAGAGACTATGATTTATATATATAATACTATGTTATTAAAACGGTGGAGAACTAGAAATCTATGTGTGTCTTATTAATGAGCCCAGAGGGGAACGTGACGTTACAATTTTAACTACTACTACGCTATTGCATACTTTTATCTTTCATATTAATCTTTGGTTACGGTTGAAGACCTGAAAACAGATCACTGATGTTTGAGGCTTAGGGGGTTCGAGCCCCATACTATGTCTCTGTTAACAATGGAGGAATGGAGTCTTTTAGTCGCTTCTATAAATGGATGTAGGCTACATAATCTTTGCCAGGCGCCTGAAAATGACAAAGATACTGTTTGAATCGGTGTTAGATCCAAGGGAAATCGCTTAATTGCTGTTCATTGCTCAAATGCAACGATCTTGACGATAAAAATTACTATGAAAACTCCGCAGAAGTGAAACGACGTCCATAAAGTCGTTCAGAGAATGTTAAGGACTTCTTTGTTAGCAAGAGACTGATCTGAAACTTCAAGAGCTGCCTTTACGGAAATGTGTGAAAACTGACGCTTGTGCTTTATGACAAGAAATGCTCGAGCTCATCTTCTATACTGCACTGTCAGCGTGGTATCACCGATATTTGCTTATCTATGACGTATCAACAATACATTAAAATAAATCTCGTTTGTGTTGAATCCACTTATTTAGGATTATGCGATCGTCTGCAAATCTGGCGGGTAGTCAGTGATTCTATACTGCTTCGCTTATTCATTACAAACATATGGAACGCCTTTACTGTCTTATTATGTTGTATTGTATTATACGCAGTCCATTTCCATGTATACGAGGTACATATTTCATTTGACATGGTACATTCTTCATGATATATAGTGCCTTTTCCGTTATATATGGTGGTTATTTAATAATATGCAGTGCAAAAACTTGAAGATACAGTAGAATAACCATTATATGGTGTGGAAACAACATCATATGCAATACAAACAACATTATATTCAGTACAAATGACATTATATGCAGTCATGATTTCGATACATGCGGTGGTATTTTAATTATATGCAGTAGTTTTACCTTTATACGATGTATGTTGGTCAATAGGTGTGATAGATGTTTAAATATATGAAGTGCTTGCGATTAATTCTATACGTGGTGAATTATTAGTTATTTGTTCATAAAACACAATGTACGCAATGCATTTTGTAATATACATGGCGGAAACGGCATTTTCTTTTTTATTATGTTCGGTCCATTCTACTATATACACGGTGTATACAGCATTATATGCGGTGCATTTTTCATTACGATGATCATACTTTCCGGCATTCTCCGGAATTACTTGGCCGGAAATTACCGAGAAAGCAGATAGATATAAATATCGGTCACATCATCAAGCGCTACCGAAGTCTACTGGATGGTTTACATCAAACTTTAAACAAGGCTTCCAAACCATCACACCTATTTCAATAACTTAACTCTTTCTCACCTATGAGATCTACATATTTCCGCTCATTTACCGGGGATAGATAACGTTATCCTTCACCGCTTATCTCTCATTTTACGTAAATTATAAGCAGCCAGCACATCACATTAAAATCGAAAAATGACTGTAATTTTTTTTTTTTGAAATAAACATAGCGTTGTTGGTATTCATTTTCTTAGATCATTTTCTATCCATCTATAGCAGTTTTGAAGTAAATTCGAGAAAAAGTTGATTTCATTTTTCCATGCCCATCCTGTTTTTACACTTATGTTAGATCTATATGATATGCCGAGTATGCAATACTAAATAGTCTATACGGTCAAGGCAAGCACTATTAATGGTGTCATCTTCAATTCCAAAGTAAATCTAAACATTTACATTGAAATTTGAATAGGTAAAATTGAAGTTTACAGTTTTAAAGAATTGATTTGAAACAGCTATTTGATTACACTGTTGTTTCTTGTTTCCCAGCCATCACACCTACGTAAATAATCAAGTTAGAAAACCTTATCTTATGGCCCTTTATTTTTTTACTTGGACATTCTGGTTAAAGTTTTGCGTGCAAATACGTTTACGTCCATATCTCAGTAACTACTTGATGTATAGTAAGAACCTTCTTTCTTGGTTATTTAAGTTTCAATGCAATACACCAAGTATTTATTGAGATATGAACTCGGTAGCGTTATACATTACGCACGTCTATGTTTGATGACGTGACCGCTATTTATAGTAATATCTGTCTGTTTTACTCGGTATTTTCCGGATAAATACTTCCGGGGAATGCCGGAAAGTATGATCATCGTAATGAAAAATGCACCGCATATAATGCTGTATACACCATGTATATAGTAGAATGAACCGAACATAATAAAAAAGAAAATGCCGTTTCCGCCATGTATATTACAAAATGCATTGCGTACATTGTGTTTTATGAACAAATAACTAATAATTCACCACGTATAGAATTAATCGCAAGCACTTCATATATTTAAATATCTATCACACCTATTGACCAACATATACCGTATAAAGGTAAAACTACTGGATAAAATCAAAATACCACCGCATGTATCGAAACCATGACTGCATATAATGTCATTTGTACTGCATATAATGTTGTTTGTATTGCATATGACGTTATTTGCACACCATATAATGGTTATTGTACTGTATCTTCAAGTTTTTGCACTGCATATTATTAAATAACCACCATATATAACGGAAAAGGCACTATATATCATGAAGAATGTACCATGTCAAATGAAATATGTACCTCGTATACATGGAAATGGACTGCGTATAATACAATACAACGTAATAAGACAGTAAAGGCGTTCCATACAAACACACCGAAAAAACAATGTCGCACATGTAAGCAAAGAACTTTGTGTTCCAAAATAATAGCACTTCTTTCCCTTCATTCATTTAAACTTTAAAGTTATGAATACCTCCTTTTTACGTAAAGCATCTCGGTGTTTTTAAAACATCTTATTAATTTATCTTCACTATTTGCGAACTGAGTAATTATCATTCTGGCACTATTTTTGCTTTTTTGTCTACTCTTCTGGCATGTATTATGGCTTCTGGGTCAAAATTATCACCTTTCTGTTCAGCTTAATTTATTTTAAACAAATACTATATATAACACAAAACATAAACAGTCAACGGTCCAAAATAATTGTAAAGCATTTACATTCCATGAAATAATGAAATATTATTAATATCAACTTTTAGCACAATAACACCAAATAATAAAAAAACGTTTGCACATCTGGTATATTTTCATTAGTTGGTTTTGCGCAGCTGTGAACATTAAGATACACATGTCCGAAACCTCCGAGTTCAATAGTATCCGCTTAAAAACCCGCTTAAAAAATGAGCATGTATCAGATGTGTTCTTCAAATATTAATAACTGACATTTATAAGCCTTGTAGGCTGCGTCTTTAACACATCTTTGACGACTTTTTATATATTAATTAAAATTGTCTGACTTACCTGAACTTGTTATGTAAGTTTCATTTTCCAGCAGGCTCGATTACTATACCACCAATGATTATTTTTATAGGAAACGAATCTCAAGGTTGTACTGAGAAAAGCTTTCCCTATAGGTCTGCCAGATTTTAATATACATGTACACATCTTGTCAAAATGTGACAAATATTTCTTACCTAACTTAATTTCTAAAACTGAATTGCCTGTCGTTATGTTTGAACAGTAAGTACACTGCCATTAATTGATCAAATGGGTGCCTGATCGAATAATCTGGACCGTTGTCAGGGTAATCCACGTTGTCTTACAAGAACACCTTACACCACCCCTCCCGGATTCATAGAAATGAAGAAGAAACACCAGTTGTATATGTAATTATTTCAGATAAATAAACATTACTGTTAAAATAATTTAGACAGACCTCAAAAACAGACAATTGAGTTTGAATAGGGCAATATTACAACATTTATTAAATGAAATTGTTTCACAAGTTTTATTAAACATAAATACGTTTATTGAGAATACACAATTGCCAATAGCGCAGACAACTAATTGCAATGTTCATGTCGTGATAATTACAAATTTACAATCGCGCATGCAATTTATCGGTATAGATCGGCAATGTCCGGTGATTTCCGATCAAAGCGATTACTGTTTTGCTCGAATTTAATGAATTAATCGACCGAATCATCACCTAGTTTTAAAATAAAGTAAATTTATACCATTACAATAATAATTAATTAACAATTGTTAAAGGGGATGGCGAGATTGATTAATAGAAGCAGACGATTTTATCATTCCCCGATAAATCATATGCTTGTATATATAACCGAAAAATCCTCATTCTGTCAGACATATTGCAGCTGTGCTTAAACTTGCTTATACAGATTATCTTATATTACAAACGTCCTTATAACAACTGCAAACATGGCATATGCTTGTAGTGGTAGTTCTTTTTTTGAGTTTCCATACGCCGGGTACCAATATTTGGATTCAGCGTTGTTGCAAAGACGTGAACATAATTCTTACTTTAATGGCATCCAACCATATTTTGAATACTATCAGGGGTCATTTGGTAACTATAGCAATGTCATTGGGTACTGTCAAAATGTTGACAGTAGAACCGCC
This sequence comes from Saxidomus purpurata, assembly GCA_022818135.1. NCBI lineage: Eukaryota > Metazoa > Mollusca > Bivalvia > Venerida > Veneridae > Saxidomus > Saxidomus purpurata. Next base: position 25,714,674 of record JAFMSR010000008.1, read on the forward strand.
GCACAAGAACTTGTAAAGAACACTTCAGATAACACTTTGTCGTCTGCTACGGGGTCGTTTCTGTCGGGCGCTTTGTCTGACAACAGCGCCCAGCCAACACAACAACCGGAGTGTACGCAGATTTGTACGCTGCAGACTCTTCAAGATGTGTGCAGTACGCCGGGAACAAGTAAGGCTAAAGTAGCATCTGTTTTGGGAAAAGTCAGAAGTCATCCGTTTTACTGGCGAAAACGAGCGGAACCAGTGGAGGGTATGACTAGAACCAGGGATAAATACAGGTCAGTGTACACAGAGAAACAAAGAAGAGGACTGGAGGAGGAATTCAATAACAACAAATTTATAACAACAAATAGGAGAGCAGAACTGTCCAAGAAACTGAACTTGTCTGACAGACAGGTATGTACATACATCTTAACTTAATAACCATTCAAAATATGTGGATTACAGCCAATATATTCTACATATACTGTTAGAAAGTGATAGTGGCATATTGCAATGTGCATATATCTATAGTTGAAACAAATCAACAAACAAGTTTCATTTAAGCATTTCAACTGTCTATAAACAAAAAACGACGAAGAAGTTTGTCAAAAGCTATACATAGCTTGTGTTGCATGTTTAAAACTCTATCCGACAATAAGTAGATAAATATCGTATCGTATCGTATCGTATCGTATCGTATCGTATCGTAATTTATTGTATTGTATTGTAAGAAATACAGCAGTGTCATTCATTTAAAAAGTTTACACATGTTTTATTGAAGTTAAATTTCTATTATTCTAAATTGAGATTCAAATAATATCGTTTTATTACAGCGAACATGAGTGGAAGCTGTATTTATTATCTGAACTTATAGAATTACATTTTTGTACTGAAAAGGCGTAATCTTAACATTGTTTATGTTTTAGATAAAAATTTGGTTTCAAAATCGGAGAGCAAAGGAAAGAAGAGACTCAAGAAAAAGCAGTGACGACGGCGATGACATTTGCACTGGAGATGACAACGATATAAGTCCCCTTTCGTCAAGCAGTTTAGCTCCTGTCGAAAAAAGAACTTCCTGTCCTTTTGCTGAAAATCAAACCAAGCCGAAAGAGAATTGTTTGACGTTTAACATGGAACAGAGTGAAGTAGGGGGTGAAAGCTTTAGCCCGTACCAGCGGGAGTCAGAGCTGATGCTTTTTGCGGAAGCGAATCATTCAGGTGACCCCACGTCAGGAAAAACGTGTCACCTGTCACCACCAGCATGGAGCATAGTACAGAATGCTGGTTTTGAACCCAAAATGAGTATTTCACCATTTATGGAATATGGCTTGAATCCAAGACTCTAGAGTGTGTGACTAGAATGCCCTTTTTCTGTATGAGCTTATACAAATAATGTACAGTGGGCACCCATTTTCTTTGGTGTTTATAACTGTGTTCATTTTTATTCAAATAAATTTAGAACAGAAAACCGTTTTTATTTGTTTTACGGGATATTATCCCCTTACTCAAATCGGTTTTTATTTTTGCCTACAGCATTATAGAAGAAAACATCTTCAATCAATTATAACTTATCGAACTTGCATATTTCATCTCAAGATTTCTGTACGTCAGATGAATAAATGATTAAATAAGATCATCAAATCCTTTTGAAAATCAAAGGAGGTATACGTTAAAGAACAGAACAGAACAGAACAGAACTTTTATTTAAACACAGTACATGTAGCTAAAAACTTATGACACCTAATTGCAATTTTCACGTCTTGTTAACTACACACAAACAGCTACAGATACAATTTATCAACTAAGTTTGTTTAATGGTATGTGTCGCTCTCCCTTCAGTGGAGGTAAGAAAGATATCTATCTATCTATCTATCTATCTATCTATCTATCTATCTATCTATCTGATCTATCTATGTATCTTCACATATCTCTATCTATCTACTATCTATCTCTTCTCTCTCTATCTTCTATCTACATCTACTATCTATCTATCTTCTATCTACATCTATCTATCTATCTATCTATCTATCTATCATCTATCTATCTATCTTCATCTATCTATCTATCTATCTATCTATCTATCTATCTATCTATCTATCTATCTATCTATCTATCTTCTTCTATCTATCTATCTACTATCTCATCACTATCTATCTATCATCTACTATCTATCTATCTATCTATCTATCTATCTATCTATCTATCTATCTATCTTCTTCTATCTATCATCTATCTATCATCTATCTATCTATCTATCATCTATCTATCTATCTATCTATCTATCTATCTATCTATCTATCTATCTATCTATCTATCTATCATCTATCTATCTATCTATCTATCTATCTATCTATCTATCTATCTATCTATCTATCTATCTATCTATCTATCTATCTATCTATCTATCTATCTATCTTCTATCTATCTATCATCTATCTATCTATCTATCTATCTATCTATCATCTATCTATCTATCTATCTATCTATCTATCTATCTATCTATCTATCTATCTATCTACTATCTTCTATCAGGGGGATTTTGTACTTTTTACATGTTTGTTTACATGTATGTCTGAGCCAAAGTAAATACTTCAGTATGTTACCATGTTACCAGAACAACTGACGAAAAAAAGAGCTGGAAAATTATGTCATTAGAAAAAAAAAGAAATGTTTGTTTTTTTTATTCGGTTAAAGTATCATGTCTTTACAAAGGTCACGCTCGACGAAAGTGATCTAGATCTATAAACTATCTGCATAATAAAATGAAAATATCAGTTTTCCTGGAATTACCATATTTTTTTCTTGATATTAAATATAACTTTTTAAAAACTTGTGAACGTTGCTGTATTATTCTTGCATATCGGATCGGCATTTCCGGTGATTTTGCCCATGCCGGAAAAACCGGTCTGGCAGCCCTCCTATGCCAGACGACTCTCGTGAATTACTTATGACGTAACGTTATAAACATTGTGACGTCACTTTACTAAAACACAACGTCGGAAAATCGTTTGTTTTTCATGATAATTCATCATTTTGATAAGTTTGCATTTAGAAATCCACTTTAAAGTGCAAGACGGTATGCAAGAAAAAGTTTCCATCATGACACACTTGGCTTAGATGGAAATATCCGTCACCTCGGGTAACTGTTTAGCGAGAACTCGACAGAGCCTCGTTCCCGCCAAAACAGTTACCCTCAGTGACGGATATTTCGATCTGAACCTCGTGCTCATGACAGAAACTATTAGTCCTATGATCAATGGAATAGTGTTAGACAGGTGATTTTCGTGTCAAAATCTTTTTCGCGTCAACATTTTGTTCGCGCAAACGATTTTTTTCGCTATCTGGTGGCTCACAGACTTACTGGCGAATATAAAATTCGCAGTAAGATTTTTCTTATTATAAAATATATGTGAACTGAACCGTTCTTTTCGCGAAATTCTTAAATTAACAAAGTAAATGTATTGCAAAAAGAAATACAAAAGAAATAATCATATAGTTTATACAGTGCAACCTCTGTACAACAACATTAAAGGTAACATTAACTTTTGTTTGTTTAGGAGAGGTTGTTGCTCTAGGGAGGTTAAATTGTTCAGATATAACTGCTTTGGGAAATAAAACACCTGGCTTTGTAGAGGTTTTTGCTCTTCGGAGGTGTTGTTGGACTGTAATAATTTATTTAGGTCGATTGTGAAACAAGTTATTCAACTTAGATTAATCACTCTCGACACCTCATTCCTGATGGTATCCATCGCCGTGAGGGTATGAGAGAAGAGAATCCATTTTTTCCCTTTTTAATGCTGAGCGCCAAGCAAGGGAGCTACTGGTACCATTTTTTTACGTCTTTTGTATGACACGGCCAGGGAGCGAACCCACGACCTCCCGCACTCGAAGCGGACGCTCTACCACTAGGCTATCGGGAATGTTACCAAATTTATAGCAGAACTCAGAAGTACAAGGAATGATCCAGAATTAATTCGTATAGACAAACTTTAATTCGTCAAACAAGCCTTTACAAAACTAAAATTTCAATTTCCCAAAAACGCGGAAATCAATTTTCAACATTTCTTAGTAACCGTCTTATAATAGATCGGAGGACGATTACTAACTTGGGTACTCAGTGATGATAAAAATACATCTATAGAACATGTCCCTCTCACAATAATTCGAATTGAATAATGGTTAATAAATAAAAAAAATACAATTTTATAGTAAACTGTCACATTTTGTAAAAACTTGTTTGACGAAGTGAAGTGTATTTGTGCGAGAAATTCAATTAAAATCTTAAATCTTAAGCAGTGTCCTTGAGACAGTTATCACATCTGTTTTTAACAATGCAATTATAAATTCGTCATCTGCTGTAACATTTGAAAATAGCTAAACGACCACATATAGTATTCAGTTTAATCAGAACGTCTGGATGTGCATATCGTTTCTGTTTGTTCCATATTAGCCCGCAACTGTGACAGTCAATGAAAACCATAAGTAAAGAAGTTTAACTTCACTCGGGCAAATTTTATTAATAATTATCGACTGTAATTCATCAGCAACCAATGTTGGTCCAATATGGGATATGTCTAAAGATGTGTTTTACACATCATTGTTTAGGGCCTACATAAAAATCATTCAACAACTGCAACTTTTTAAATGGTAAATGGTACACGTCCATTGTTAATACTTGTTTTTATTTGACTGGTATACAGTTCTTACATTTAATTCTTTCATGTAATAAGACCATGAAAAGAATGGGATTTCTAAACCAATCGCTACGATTAGGCCAATACTAATAGTTTCTGTCATAAGCACGAGGTTTAGATCGAAATATCCGTCACCAAGGGTAACCGTTTTGGCCGGAACGAGGCTCTGCCTGATCGTAGCGATTGTTTCTTGCATATCGGATCGGCATTTTCGGTGATTCTACCCATGCCGAAAAAAACGGTCTGGCACCCCTCCTATGTCAGACGATTCTCGTGAATTACTTGTGACGTAACGTCATAAACATTGTGACGTCACTTTCTCAAAGGTCAACGTCTGAATATCGGTTGTTTTTATATGAAAATGCATCATTTAGATAAGTTTGCATTTAGAAATCTACTTGAAAGTGCAAGGACAAGTTTCTGTCATAGACATTTGGTTCAGAGCGTCGTTCCCGCTAAATCAGTTGCATATTTCGATCTGAACCTCATTACAAAAACTATTGATATATCGCTTCATGAAACCCGACTTAGCCTGTTCTAGTAGTTGGTCATTTTAGCTAAATCAGTAGTTTTCTCATTACTTGAATAAAATGATTTTGATGAAAACCTCTTTTAACTAACTAGATCTACTTACCTACACAGCCACCTGACAACCTATCTATTTCTTTTTAGTATAACAATATACTGACGTCAAGCGATATATTTCCCTCCTCCGTTTACTTTCTAGACGATTGTATCATATGTCAAGGACTTTTTCATGGACAAATTGAAAAAAAAAACAGGATGAAAGCAAGAGGACTATGGTGACTATATATCGCTCACCTGAGAACCAGAACCATTGCTTCACAAAACAAAAGGTAGGCGAAAAGTCATGACCTAGGTCAGCCGAGGACAATTTTGAGCTTTGTTTGAAAAACTTTCATTACTGTAGCTTAAAAAATAAAGAAGTACTATGTAGGTTAAAAGGCCCTCCTTGTAGGTGATTTTTTTCTATTATTTGCGTTGTTTATTGTCGTATGCGCGCGTTTATTTCTACGTTTTAATCTCGTGCGTACGCGATTGTTTCTCGTACGAACGCGTTTAATGCTCGTTTGTAGGAGTTTATCTCGTAAATGCGCGTTTAATTCTAGTACGTACTCGTTTAATTCTCGTACGTGTGTGTTAAATTCTAGTACGTACTCATTTAATTCTCGTACACGTGTGTTAAATTCTAGTACGTACTCGTGTAATTCTTGTACACGTGTGTTAAATTCTAGTACATATGAGCTTATTAGTACGCGTTGATTTTCAATGGAACGTGTTTATCCGCGATTTTTATGTTTTTTTTTCTCGTTTTTAGTTGACCCTTCTCGGGTTCTTTTTATTTTAACCCTCTCGGCTTTTGTAAATTTATCGTTAATTTTATCTGTTGCATTTTTTGTTGTATTCACTTTTGCACTGACAAAATGTTCGCCCCTTACAACGCTTTAGTTATTGTTTATAACTAACTTTTTTCGTAATCGCATAAAGTCTTGATGAAATAATCGAGGCAGCGGCCGGGGTAGTGAACATTAGCATGAACAAGAAAAACTGTGATACTACGTATCACAGCGGGCCTAGAAAAAAGCTTTCATGTAAATATTTTGAAATGGGAGCTGCAAATAAACTTTACAGACTTTATAACAGAGACAGAATAAATTTATATTCTAGGTTCGTGTAAAGCAAATACTTGACTATCTGGTTTGTGCATTTACAATTTAGTAACTCTTTCTTATTTCCAGTGTATCATTTATGATTTAAAAAGAAACAAAATCATATATTCATGAAAAAGCTTTAAATAGTCTGTATGCTCTTTCCGTTTTTTTTTCATTAGATTGTATTTACGAGCCCTATTTTCATTCAGCGTTAATTAAAACAAAGTTAACGCAGCAATATTATCATATGTTCTACGCTATGTTCCATTAAGGTGATTCTTAGAATATACAATACTATTCCTGCCTCTATCCTCACAAAATCGTTTGCAGTCAAAATGTTTGTAAACGAAACATCAACATTTTTACGATTACTAAAAGTCTCGTTACCGATCAATTAGTTAACTTTGGCTACCTGTCAGTTTATTGCTGTAGATCAGTCTAATAACACGAAATGTAAACCAGTCTGATAAAATTAGAAAGTGCATCCCGACCAGTTAGTAAACTTTGGCTTTAAACTATAATCAAAGCGCTGTAGACGCAGGATTTGTTTGTGTTTTCAAAATATTTGTCCTTTATTTTGTTGGGACGGCTATTTCAGTCTGAAATCTTCATTAGCGAAGGCTATACCAGTTGGTAATAAGATATGAACACAATGCATCAGTTATAAATCGTATTTTGGATCGAATTGTCTCTGTTTCTATTCCCGGAACACATAGACAGTAGGGATTTTCTCTGTACTCAACAAAATATTTTCACCTACAGTTCTACTGTCTAAAATCAGACACTGATCGAGCAGCTAGTTAGTAGTTACGGCGCTTCGATAACACAAACAAGCAAGTAATAGCACCGATCAATAAGGGGATCAATTTATTGTGCGGACCGACAAAGTAATAATGCGTATCTATAATGCCACAATATACATTTATAGAACGAATATGGTTGAGACCAGGAAGTAACGATGTTCAAATGTTTTTCTGCAGTCATTGATATGTATTTTAACAAAATAGCTCATTCGATGAGTTTCAAGATAACGAGGCCTACAGTCGAATATAGGGTAAATTGCCTTCTATTTAAAACAATCACCACCTATGAAATATAACAAATCGTTTAAACATCGACATTAACGTATCCTAACACTTGTTTTCTGCTGAAGGTGCTCACGCGTATTTCTAATACATGTAGGAACGCAGACTAGCTCGCGCCAGGTCCGCAGAATAAACATATCAGCAGTAAGGAAAATTATAATTACGTCCCTTGCCGCGCATTGAAAAAATTATGAATGGATGGATATAATCGTAAAAAGAGAATGTGTAAACATGCGCGTAAATATTCCTGGCTGTTCAAAATATTTCATTCTTTAAAATGACGATGAAGGGTTAGACATTTTGATGTCACAGAAACTCCAAAACATGTGTTTTCTTTCCGCACAAGGTTTAAGAAATGGCCGGCAGGTTAAGAAATCGGAACTATTTCTATAGGGTGTATATATATAGTAAATCGTCCCTTATTTTTACGCATCATTGTAAAATGAAATACATCCGCGGTTCTTATTCGAAATAGTTTACTTTAGTTATATTTACAAAACTTAGCTGATTATGCATGAGTTTATAACATTATATATTTAAACAATACAACTTTCATGTCTGCAATGGCCATATGGTTTCAAATGAAGAATCATAATTTGGGATTATATGCTGACTGACGTGCCGGAGCTACTTTCAGATTTGGTACTTAAGGAGTAGGCTTCGGAAAACGGTAAGTAAATTTGTTTGTTACACAAACAAATAAAAATCGAGTCATAGTAACGTAATGGACCCACTTTACGCGATACCGGAAGATACGGCATGTTTGACCGATATCGGTTTTGATACTAGCCAAACAATAAAAACTTTTCACTACTTACTAGACGTTACATAAACATATAAAATAAATTGACGTTTTACATGTATAAAAGATAGAAATATATTTTTTTGGACAATTTTAAAGCTACACAATGAACAGTGGTTTACCCCATTCTTTCTCGTAACTTTCTAGGCGATTTTCATAACATTTTGTTCAAAGAACTATACATTACTTCACCAACATGTTAAATTTTCCAACCACGTATTAAATATAGCGGGCTGCTGCAAAACAACAAATCGCGTAGACCACCCATATCGAACCAACTTCGAAGAGAAAGGGAGGAAAGTGAATAATCATCGCTGCTCAGGGCACATCCATGACATGGCACTGGTGCGAATCGAACCCGTGACCCTCCGATCCTGAAGCGAACCCGTTACTACCGAGCAACTGTATGGTGGTCTCTTCATTTAGATATTGAAAGATTTATTTCTACATATATGTGGGGGTGGGTTAGAGAGAAGCCAAGGAGCCCCTGCAACCCTGTAATCTAAATACGCTCGAGCATCCGTAACCCTAGCAATTAACCATGGCTCGCGAAGCTGGATGGGGTTTGTGCATTTTGGCCTCTCTGTCCTCAAAGGGTATATATTAAAACTCGGGTGGTGACTTTGACTCAAAATTTTCGCGGCGCTTTTTAGATTGTTCATGCCTTTTAAATGCATACAAATGCACGATGCAGTGCGCATTTTTATAACAAAAGATAAAACAGATATACGTCATAAATATAGACACTTTGTTTAAAATAAGATAAACCAGATACGTTATAATTTCAACATTTATTCTTTGTTTACAACCTAGACGCTAAATCAAAATTGATATACCCTGTAACAGGTGAAACGTCCAAAGAAGGGATAAAACTATTGTCTGTGGAAGCGTTCTTTACTGACGGTGTAGCAGCATAACCTGACATACACGACGCAGGTGATTCAATGAAACAGAACTGCGAAGAATTGGACTGATGTGACAGGCTCGTGTAACGACACTGGTCGTAGCTGAGTGCCCTGTCCTCCGGTTGCATCTTGCTATTAGCGAAACGACACGATGTTTGAAAATTGGCATTGGCTAAGTTATCCGAAGAGCGGTCAGTAATATTGTTGTCATCTTCAGAATGTTTCCCCGAATCAGTCTTTTGTACATCTCTACTCTTTCTTGAATCTCTTCGTTCCTTTGCCCTCCGATTTTGAAACCATATCTTTACCTGGAAAATAAGAATACAAAGGTAAGAGACGGGCATTGTAAGAAAAAAAATCGTAGCCGAGAAATCGATAAAAAGTAGAAAATAATTAAATAAATGAAAACAAAATAAATTTTTATTTAGCTTTGTTAAATATATTAATAAACCCAAACTGTTATACACGTACCTGTCTCTCTGATAGATCTAGCTTTCTAGAAATCTCTGCCTTTCTTTCTGTTGTGATAAACTTGTTCGTTTTGTATTCTTCCTCCAGTCCTCTTCTTTGTTTCTCTGTGTATACTACCCTGTATTTATCTCTGGTTCGAGTCATACCTTCCGCTGGTTCGACACGTTTTCGACAGTAAAACGGATGACTTCTGTCTTTTCTGGAAACATTTTCAAAGCTGGTTCCCATCTGAACAGCCGGATCACACAGATTTTGCAATGTTGTCATGTCAAACGTCTGTGGATAACTTATCAATGGTGTACAAGCCGGGACTGGTAAGAACTCTTGGCGATGCAAAGCGCTTGCTAGCAGGGCATCACCTCCAGGAAGCTGACAGTCTGGCAAGTAACTTGCACGCTGCATGGCAACAGGAAAATAGCTAGCTGCCGCAGACAGACCCTCAATGTCACCTGCTGTATTATGAACTGTATATGATTTTCTCTGATTTCCTAAACCGGGAAACGTGTAAGGATGAAAGCGTCTTGACTCAGATGGTGTATTCGCCGTCGGCAAGCGTCCGGCACTAGAACTTGCCGCGTAAGGAAAGTCGACTACCATAGTATTTCTGTATATATCGGCCATAGCAGGAATAAAAGGTAACAGTAGTACTTCAGTTGTAATGGTGCTTTAATAGAACCCTCAGATCTCTAGATACAGCGAGTTAATGTTTTAACAAAGTTGATACCAACATATATATACACGCATTTCGAAAAAGATGACTATCGGTTCATAAGGTGGGTCTATCGTTTAAATCTTGCCGTCGCAAGATTCACTTGATTCCAGTCTTAATTATGTTTTAACCAATTTATAACTTAAGTTTTAACGATTTTATGATCCAGTCGATTAATTTACGCACACTCGAATAAAAATAAATCGAGCAGATCGGAAAGTGCCGGACATGCTTAAATCACAGGTTGATAAATTGTGTAAACATGTAATTAACAAGACATGTTAATTGCAATCAGAGGTCTATATCCGAATTAACACGCTCGATTAGCTATATGGTCACAGAAAATTGAAAAATTTAATTTTATAAATTTGTTAAAAGAGTAAAGCATGTATCAAGTGTACATATTTTCAGTATATTTAGAAACGTTAAAACATCAGTCAAACTTTGATTGCATTTGGAAGGAAGCAGATTTTTTTTTATACATTTTCATTTTACTATTTAACGCCATTGATTTGTTTCATTTGTACCGAATAAAGAGAAAATCTTGTCCTGGAAAATATATAATGCGCTTAATATTGTAACCTTTTAAATGGTTTATTTTTATTTGTGTCTGCAAATACTCATTTTGTTTCAGTTAAACTATTAAAATACTTAACCAAAATAAAGCTCAAAGTAATATAACTATAGGCCATGTAATATATATTATTATTTCTCGCAGAAAAACGAGAACTTGAACAACGTGTAGGTGTAGAACAGGTTAAGAAATCAACTTCACTGAACAAACAAGGAAATATAATTAGGTTCATTCGTAATGCTTTATGTGGGCCTCAGTATTGTCGTGGAACTGATAATAAAAATTCGCTTCAAAACTAGGTTTGATCCCTGGTCTTGCTAACGGGAGAATGCCCTCTGGCAAGCAACTTAGAACGCTCCATGCAGGCATGTTGCGCTATCACTAGTTGATGTTTTAAACCAATTCATTTGATTTCAATTGTATTTCAATCCTTCTGATTAAAAGAATGAAATGAAATGAAATGACAAATGTATTGAAAAATAACTCTGTAAGGCACCATTTAATTCGATTATAACACATGAAAAATGCGAATAAAATGCTTTTGCGTTTTCAGTCTTTCACGAGTGGTTTTATTATTTTAGTACGTAAACCTACCGTGTAGCTCATAAACATCAACATAAATATGTTATTTATAACTGTAGAGTAATTATAATTTCACGACCAGTGAATAACGCTCACTATTTCTAGTCATGATCATATTTAAGTTGATAAAAAAGACAAGCATTAATTTTGTTTTCCGCGAATATGCACACGGAACTATTCATAAAAGCACCTGTTTCGATTAAGCTCTTCTCAAGCGTGCAGTACGCTTGCATGATCAGTATGCATATATGGTTACTAAGATTGATGAGGATGACTAAGATTCCGAGAGAAGACCTTTTTAATATAGGCTGAAATGTTATAAGTCGGGACTTAAGTAGAATAATAACAGCAATATTGAATGTTGGGTGTGTCCGCCTTATGAAAGACTATTTCTTTCCCGCAAGGTCTCAATTGATATTTCTTTCAGTATTCCCGTGACTGCGCATCTGGAAACACAACATTGAAGTAAAATTTCAGCTTGTATAATAAAATTACACAATGTATATCATATTTTATTGTCTACAGTATAGATTGTAAGATTGATATTGACGGCACACTAGAAGATAAAGAAATGTTGTTGTTGAATGACTGTGGAGATTTTGTCTATTTGCTTAACATTTTAAAGATGTGTATAGTCGCTTTCGTGGCCACCATCCTCAGTGAAGTCAAAGAATCCTTTATCATGAGTTCGAACCCCATCATTGGCGGATTTCGTGTGTGTGTGGAAACTTCAGTTTCTCGGAGTGGTGGCTGTCCTTCCCGACGTGCGGTGCTGTTCCGGTATAAACCAAGTCGGGATGAAAAAGCTTTTCGATGGGGGGAGGGCGGGTGGTGTAGAGGTTAAGGTGTCGGCCGCTCATCCTGGAGGCTTCAGGTTCGAGCCCCACTGGGGACAAGACCGTACTTCCTCATATGGCACCAGTACTGGTAATTCCAGGAAGCGGACTCGAGAGTGACTCGCTAAGCTACAAGCTTTCTTAACAATCGAGCTAAAATAAATTTGTATAAACTTAGATATTATATTTCTTCCATGTATGATTCTGTGATTGTATCAATTTTGGAATTTAATTTGTTTTACTTTACAGAAGTATTTTTTTCTATACGATGTATTAGACATCTTTGAATAAATTAATTGTACAAATATATTTGTCTTTGTACTGAATGACCTTAGCCCAGAGCCCGTACCCCCGAGAGTAAGACCCGTGTTATTGTAAGCAATTCTTTATTCGACCGTACGTCCATCTGTCAGGACGTTTAGAAAGGTTAGAGGCACTGATACATACATTTTGCACACGATTCAAGGCTATTGAAAAGTGAACAATCTACATCACATGAATCTCGCTAAAGCGTACGATTTTCACTTTTTTACAATTTACATGTACTATGAAAAATGTCAATAAAACACTCTTGCTTTTTCAGTATTTCATGAATAATTCTATAATTTTAGTACGTACTGTGAATGGCTCTGAGTCCTATCTATCAACATACTATTACCTCCCACCTAATGTTAAATAATATATGAGTGTAGAGTAATTATACTTTTTCGACCAGTGAATAGTGGTCAATATTTCTAGTAACATATTTGATAAGAAAAACAATGATGAATTTTGTTTTCCTCGATGGTGCGCACGGCACTATTCATCACAGTGAATCACTTGAATGTTCGATTGAGCTCTTTTAAGATGGGTAGTTTTCATTCTGCACTTATGGTTGGGCTACCGTCGTGCAGAATGCTTTTAGAAAATCTTGTCTAAACCTCGTACCGCATTATGATAAAAACTGGACAGAATATTTTTCTGTGAAGTATAGCTACCTATCTCATTCATAACTCAAAATCGCACCGTTTCTTTTACATCAGAAATAATTTATGGCGTTACTAAATACGTACTTTTATTAAATTCTTAATGTCAAGAGATAAAGATCTAACATGTCTGAGTTGTGTCCACCCGAGGGTGAGATACGTCCAAAAAGAGGCTCGCCGAGTTTTTGGACGTATCTCAACCCGAGTGGTCCTGCCCAACTCAATGGACATGGTATATTTATTTTCTCACCGTTTAAATCGCATTTTTACACAAGTAAGAAGGAATAAGTGCAAATAGAGGATGGGGATGAAAGAAATGAAAATCAACTTTTTCTCGAATTTTACTTCGAAACTGCTATAGATGGATAGAAAATGATCTAACTAAGAAAAGAAAACCAACAACCCTACGTATGTTTATTTCAAAAATAACAATTTTACAGTCATTTTCGATTTTAGTCTGCTTACAATTAACGTAAAAATAGTCCGGCAGCGATGTGAGATAAGCGATGTGAGATAAGTTTATCTCACATGGGTAAATGCGCGGAAATATGTATCTCATAGGTGAGAAAGATGATTCCCATATACAGTTATGATTTAACATCTACTTGAAGTTTAATGCAATCTAACTAAAATACAAACATCATCTTATAAAGGCTAGTGTACTGGGGAAAGGAGTTGACTAGGGCAAGGCCACAGTATGGCTAGAGTTACTATTCTTGAAACAAAATAGCAGCTAACCGAAATATTCGAGTTATAACAACTATGGTCACCAGAATCATTGATAACTCGATACCAGACATATTATGTTTGATGTTTGCAGACGACATTGCAAACTGCGCAGAAACTGTAGTCAAGCTACAACAACAACTCAATGTAATAGAACACTTTTGTAAATCAACAGAGATGGAACTCAACCTCAGTAAAACGGAAATAATTGTATTTAGAAATGGTGGACGAAAGATGTTTTTTTTAGGCCAATTAGTTAGGGTTACGTCAGTTTACAAGTATATGGGTATTTTATTTACGCCAACCTTATCATGGACAGCAGCTAAAGAAAAGTTAGCGTCACAGGCACAAAAGTCAATATTTGCTTTGTATAATTACCAAAGGCCATTTCAGATCTTGGGATATAAATATTCGCCCGAAATAGAAACCATCCATATTAATTTTTGTAAAAAAAATCTTGGAGTAAAAAACTCAACGAATAATGCCATTGTTTTGGGAGAATGTGGTAGACTACCAATGTGTATAACATACTTTTCAACGTGTGTTAAATAGTGGTGTAAACTTAAACGGATGGAAAACTCGAGATACCCTAAACGATGTTATTACATGTTAAAAAAACTTGGATAATGTAGGTGGAACCACCTGGGCTACTCAGGTAAAACAGTTGTTATTTTTATATGGATTCGGTTACGTCTGGGATTCACATGACGTTGGAGATATTGATTTTTTCATAAGTACTTTTCGTCAGAGACTCGTAGATTGTCATACTCAAAACTGGAAACAGTCTATCGATGAATCAGGCAGATGTCACCATTATAAATATTTTGAAACTTTATTAAATACTGAACGTTACCTCACAATACATCTGCCGTTTAAATATAGGCGAGCAATGTCAAAATTTCGTTGTTCCAGCCATAATTTACATGTTGAAACTGGAAGGCACAACAACACCCCTTTCGAATCTCGTACATGTCATTTTTGTTTTAACAGCAGTAACACTAATATTGTTGAATGTGAATATCACGTATTTTTCATTGTGAGAAATTCAGTGAGTCTCTTAAATTGGTATACAACTGACAGTAGTATACAGAGCTTTTATGACATACTTGGTTCAGATAATGAAAAGGTATTATACAAAACAGCTGTGTATCTGGAGAAGCTTTTAGACAACGATTACAACTCCAGTGAGTGTATATTTTGTGGTATCACAACTATTTGATTTGTAACATGTATCGTAAATATATGTTGTGTATTTTGGGCCGGAGGCCTTTGCTACATTTAATACACTTTTGACTTGACTTGATTTTGACTTGAATTCGTGAAAAAGCAAAATTGTACAGTGTATATGAACAGTTTATTGCTATTTTTGTACATAAGCGACACACTCAAGCATAATATACTATTCTACACTAAGGTTGTTTTTAAACATAACAAAACATTTATAGAAACAGGCAATTTATCACTTTTAAAATTCTACAGCCTTTGTGCAAAGTCAATGTTAACATTTCCCATGATAGGCGAAACGTCCAAGGATGGGATAAAGCTGCTGTCTGTAAATGCGCTCCATTCTGATGGCGAAACAGGATAATTCGGCATGCCAGCATCACGTGACTCAACGAAACGCGACTTTGAAGAATTAAATGTATCGAGTGTATCTTTTCCAATGCATCCCGGCTGAGGCTGGCTCATGTAACGACACTGACCGGAACTGAATGGCTTTGTCTCAGACGTACCATTGCTATAAGCAAAACGACAGGAAGCTTGAACATTGGTACTGGTTACACACTCAGAAGAGTTGTCAGTGATATCGTTGTCGTCTTGAGAGGGTTTTTCCGAATCAATCTGTTCAGCATTTTTCGTCTTTCTTGAATCTCTTCGTTCCTTTGCCCTCCTATTTTGAAACCATATCTTTGTCTGGAAAATAAGGTTACAAAGTTAAAAAAATTGAACGATATATTATAAGAAAGTGACGTGTTCGGGAAACCAATCATGATTAATATAAGAGATGAAACAGCAAAATATACATCACCAGACTTTTTTTACTTCCCTGTTGTTTATTAAACCTTAAAAGTTTATAGTATTAGTTTGGAAATAAAACACACACCTGTCTCTCTGACAGATCTAACTCTCTTGAAATTTCTGCCTTTCTTTCTGTTGTGATAAACTTGTTCGTTTTGTATTCTTTCTCTAGTCCTCTTCTTTGTTTCTCTGTGTACACCACCCTGTATTTATCCCTGGTTCTAATCATACCGTCTGTCGGTTCTGAACGTTGTCGGCAATAAAACGGATGGCTTCTTTCTTTTTCAAGAAGAGTAGACGCATCTGAAAAGGAAGTCCTCGTCTGAGATGCCGGGTCACACAGATTCTGCAGTGTTTTCAGATCATACTCCAGTGGATAACATATCAGATGGGAACCAGCGTGGAAAGGTAAGTAGTCTTGTCGATACAAAGCGCTTGCTAGCAGAGCACCGGCTCTAGGAAGTTGACAGTCTGGTAAATAACTCACAGGCTGTGTTACAGCATAATGTGTTGTCGGATGGTCCGAAAAGTCGTCTGCTGTAGAATGTATTTCATCCAGCTTCCTCTTACCGCCTAGATTAGAAACTGTGTAAGGATGGTAGCGTTTGGGTCTATAATCTGTTGATTTTCTCATTGACGGAAATGGTCCGGCACCGACGCCGCTGCCCTCGTACGGCAATCCAATGGCTAAATTGTTTCCGTACATATTTAAGCTTAATACAAGAGTGTTAAAAGTAAAATAAAAAAATTAGAATTTGCTTAAGTTTGTAATGAATCAATTTTACATTTATTCATAAATTTCTAAGCGAGATTTTTATGGACGAGTCATGAAGACACGCACTTATATACACATTTTGAAAAGAGATAAATATCGTAATCAAAGAGCGGGTCTATCAATTCATCATACCGTCCACTAGATAATTTTCATTTCAGACGTTATTTAATTGTAACCAATTTATGATTTAACTTAAACGAGTTAATGACTTGGTCGATTAATTTACCTGCAATCGATTAAAATAAATCGAGTAGATCGGAAAGTGCCGGACATGCTGAATCACATGTAGATAAATTGTGTAAACATGTAATTTACACGGCACGTTAATTGCAATCAGTCGTCTGTCTTTAAACAGGCTTGGGTGACCATATCATTTCGAAATGTATGTTTTGTTTACAATTTAATAGTTCTTTTTTTTCTCATTTCTTGGATAACAGACTTATTGTACATATTTCAGTTCTGTACCATTAAAATGTATTTTCATATATTTACTGCTCAGTCAGTATTATCAAGGGCTAACTAAGCGAATAGCACTGTGGGTAGCTGTTAAACCTGGCACTCGTTGTTAGTATTTTTCAGTTGTGAAATGTTTAAATGAGAATAGTTTACATTTGTATGCTGATATCACAAAATTTATGCCATCTTCAGTTGTTAGTGTTTTGGAAAATAAAATTATGGAGTCTTAAATTAATAATTGGTATAGTGCTGTTAATAGAATTAATAGCATTACTGGACGTGGTAAACTTAGACTATAATTAAACGGATTACATGCGGGCCGCAGTGGCGGTTCGCTATATTTAATACGTTGTGAGTAAAAGATGCATAGAGACTTCAGCACTAGATTGAATATATGCGTCTCTCATCATTGAAAAATTGAGGTACTCCGCATAGTCTATTTTTTTCTTTTGAAATGCAAGAGTTGTTGTTTGTAATTGAGTTGTCGTTCGTTTCATAAAGGGCGCTATCTACGCTGATAAAAATAGAGAAAAGCGATTTACACGTTTCAGGTGCAATCTACGCTTAGAAAAATGGAGATATAAAATTTTCCACTTACACAGCCTTTGACATTAAAGAAACGAAGCACAGTCGACTGAAAAATCTTCGATTGCCTTTATATATATATATATAAAAAAAAAATATATAATAGTATATTAGTTGGATTATTTCCCTTGTTGCCTGTCAACGTGGTGTAAAGGCGTTTGTATAAGTGTACATTTACGAATCCACGAGTTTGAATCCCACCCAAACCCAATTTTGTTTTTACTTTCTTTTTTTCTGCTGTTTTAATTATCAGTTTTAGCGATTAAACCATTTAAAAAATATTTTACGTCAAATAGTCATAAAAATCTTCATTCATGTCAAATTAATAAGGATAATGGTAAAGAAAAATTGAGACATACCAGGAACAGTCTATAGAGCATTCCTGGGCATACAATATAAATATTATTTGATAACAGTAGAGTTTCGATACTACAGGTCAGTCAGTAGATGTGGTGTCGTGTCAGGTTTTACTTGTTGTACTCTTATACTACCCGTGGATCATAGAACTGCATTTAGCAAATGCACCAATTAGGATTGAGACGGGTAGATTTGAGAACTCAGGAAAAGTCCATTTTGTTATTGTGTGGAAAATGAAATACATACTATATTAAATTGTCCTGTGTATGATGAAATTCCGCTCCCACTTATTTTGAAAGCCATTTCTTTTTTTAGCTTTGATAACTACACAGACACCGATAAATTTACTATATTATTCTCCAGCAAAGACTTGATAAGATGGTATGCTAAGACCTGCTTTGAAATTTTAAAGAAAGACACTTTTTGCTTTGTAAATAATGTTTTTTTTTTAACTATAGAGCGTACAGCTCTGCCAAGGATTATCATTGAATTTTATCCTTTTTGTGTAATCTATTCTTATCACAAAAGAGTTTTATACACATTTTTTTACCAAAAATAGATTATGGTTATGTAAATAAGCATGTATAATTTAATTATTTGAATCAAAATATTGTCTAGTGTTAAACACTATAATATATTTGTCATGTTTTAATGAGATTAATATGCGTCAGTCTCTTGTAACTCTATTATAGAGTGGCCATGTAATTTTTTGTGTGATTTTAGAAAATTGTATGTATTGCCTGATATTTACATGGATGAGACGTGAATAAAGAAGAAACTCCTGAAAATTACTAATTTCTGTTCAATTAAAATATAAGTTCTCCACTTTAAAAGTTTAATAGAAAATATGCCTGTTCAACCAGCTGAATCGGGTTTACTTAATGTAAAATATATATCAATCATAATTATAAAATGCTATTTTGATTTAGAAACAAAAGCGAAACGTGTGAAACGAAAAGGTTTTCGATTATGCATGAATTATATTATACGGGTTTGGAAAATGTTTCATGGACATGCAAGTGAATTTATGAATACTATGAAATTAATGAAAGTCGTCTAAGAAGGTCAAGGTCATATTTGAGAGAGATATGCTAAACGTTGGCTATAACTTTGCCATTTCTTAAGATTTTTTCATCGAACTGTACAGTTGTTTTACTTATGAGAAAAGGGTTGTGATGCCGCCAAAGGTTTAGGTTAAGGTCATACTGGACAGAGTTATGGCCCTTTCTGTACTTAATTTTGTCACGAAAACTAAACGTTGGCTATAACTTTGTCTTTCATCAAACGTACAAATTGCATTGCTGATGACAAAAGGGTCGTGATACAGCCAAATTTTGTAGATTTCGATCCTATTTGATAAAATTATGCCCCTTTTTGTACTTAAATTTTGTTACGAAATTATTGGTCATTCTGACAGCCTTGAATGAAAAAGGGCGACACAATTGTTCTATTGAACACCCATCTAGTATAATTTCAGTACGTAAAAGGTTGATATCTATCAACATAATCTGTTGTTACCCTCGAATTACTGTTAATAATGAGTGTAGAATAATCGAACCTTCTCGACGAGTGAATATGTTAAATGTTTTGAGTATTCATATTTGATAAGAAAAGCAAGGATTAAACTTTGTTTTCCTGTGGCACATTGCACGGTATGGACTTAATCATAATTGTGGAGAAAACGTGTCAGCGGCCGGTTACGTCAGCCAGGATGACGTTTGCCTGGTAAGCGAAGGGTTCGGGTTCGTGTCCCGGTCAGGGTGAATAATGTTCTCACCTTGTGTCATCTGGCGCCAGTAATTTCTTCTATGAAATCTAGCAACCCATCTCTTTCATATATTCGGAATCGCGACGGCAATATTTTTTAAAGGTAGTTCTTCTTTATTCATGTAAATAGGAACGTAGACGTCAATTTTTTTAAACGTCTCTGTTCAAAGTTACAACAAACATAATTATGTTCAATAGAGTCAGGTTACAGTATGGCTAGAGTTACCACCCTCGAAACAAAATGGCAGCTGACCGGAATATCAGACATAGTCACCAGAAGTCGTGTAAAGAGCAAAAATTGACAATTGACAATGTTCGTGAACAGTTTATTGATAATTTTGTACATTAACGAAATGTTCAAGCATAAATATAACTATAAACTTAAGGTTACTTTAAAACATAACAAAACATTCAATGAAACACGCAATTTATCATTTTCATAATTTGTCTTATTTTACAGCCTTGGTACAAGGTCAGTGCTTATATTTCCCATGATAGGTGGAACGTCCAAGGATGGGATAAAGCTGCTGTCTGTATATGCGCTCCATTCTGATGGCGAAACAGGATAATTCGGCATGCCAGCATCTCGTGACTCGACGAAACGTGACTTTGAAGAATTAAATGTTTTGAGTGTATCTTTTCCAATGCATCCCGGCTGAGGCTGGCTCATGTAACGACACTGACCGGAACTGAATGGCTTTGTCTCAGACATGCCATTGCTATAAGCAAAACGACAGGAAGCTTGAACGTTGGTACTGGTTACACAATCTAAAGAGTTGTCAGCGATATCGTTGGCGTCTTGAGACAGTTTTTTCGAATCAATCTGTTCAGCATTTTTCGTCTTTCTTGAATCTCTTCGTTCCTTTGCCCTCCTATTTTGAAACCATATCTTTGTCTGGAAAATAAGATAACAAAGTTAAACAATTGTACGATATATTATAAGAAAGTGACGTGTTCGGGAAACCAGTCATGATTAATCTAAGAGATGAAACAGCAAAATATACATCACCAGACTTTATTTTTTACTTCCCTGTTGTTTATTAAGCCTGAATAGTTTATTGTATAAGTTTGGAAATAAACACACACCTGTCTCTCTGATAGATCTAACTCTCTTGATATTTCTGCCTTTCTTTCTGTTGTGATAAACTTGTTCGTTTTGTATTCTTTCTCTAGCCCTCTTCTTTGTTTCTCTGTGTACACTACCCTGTATTTATCCCTGGTTCTAGTCATACCGTCTGTCGGTTCTGAACGTTGTCGGCAATAAAACGGGTGGCTTCTTTCTTTTTTAAGAGTAGACGCATCTGAAAAGGAAGTCCTCGTCTGAGATGCCGGGTCACACAGATTCTGCAGTGTTTTCAGATTATACTCCCGTGGATAACATATCAGATGAGAACCAGCGTTGAAAGGTAAGTAGTCTTGCCGGTACAAAGCGCTTGCTAACAGGGCACCGGCTCCAAGAAGTTGACAGTCTGGTAAATAGCTTACAGCATAATGTGTCGTCGGATGGTCCGAAAAGTCGTCTGCTGTAGAATGTGTTTCATCCAGCTTCCTCTTACCGCCTAGATTAGAAACTGTGTAAGGATGGTACCGTCTGGGTCTATAATCTGTTGATCTTCTCATTGACGGAAATGGTCCGGCACCGACGCCACTGCACTCGTACGGCAATCCAATGGCTATATCGTCTCCGTACATTATTTAAGTTTAATACAAAGTGTAAAAAGTAAAATCTAAATTTTTAAATTTGCTGAAGTCAGTGATGAATAAATTTTACATTAAGATCTAATTCATAAATTTTTAAGCGAGATTTTTATGAACAAGTCATGAAGACACGCACTTATATACACATTTTGAAAAGAGATAAATATCGTATTCAAAGAGCGGGTCTATCAATTCATCATACCGTCCACTAGATAATTTTCATTTCAGACGTTATTTAATTGTAACCAATTTATGATTTAACTTAAACGAGTTAATGACTTGGTCGATTAATTTACCTGCAATCGATTAAAATAAATCGAGTAGATCGGAAAGTGCCGGACATGCTGAATCACATGTAGATAAATTGTGTAAACATGTAATTTACACGGCACGTTAATTGCAATCAGTCGTCTGTCTTTAATCAGGCTTGGGTGACCATATCATTTCAAAATTTCTGTTTTCTATTTCAATTGAAAAATATGTTCTCCTCTTTAAAAGTTTTACATGGATGAAACATGAGACGTAAATAAAGAAGAAACTCCTAAAAAATTACTAATTTCTGTTCAATTAAAATATAAGTTCTTTTCTTTAAAAGTTTAAAAGAAAATATGTCTGTTCAACCAAATGAATCGGGTTTACTTAATGCAAAAGATATGTCAGTCATATCTATAAAATGCTATTTTCATTTAGAAATAAAATGAAAAAGAGCCGGGCAAACGTGTGAAACGTTATGCATGAATTATTTGATAAATGTTTGGGACTTGTTACATATAAGTGAAGAAATGAATACTATGACATAAATGAAATTCGCCTAAAACGGAAGGTAAGAATGGGTTAACATCACTGTTCAATATGTAGCTTTAAAATTGTCAAAAGGCTGGCGCTTTTATTTTCTTATAATGTAAAAGCCAAATTGTTTAATACGTCCCTGTTTAAAGTTGCCAAGATACAAATAACGACAAACATATTTAGTTTACGCGAACTTTTGAACCGACGGAAAAGATGTGGGTTGGCGAGGGAGCAATTAATATACGAAAAAAATTAATGTATGAGGGAAATCTTTCAATTTTGCAGAGATACATTTGTAAAATAAAAACTATTTTTCTAATGAAAAGAGATATCTCTTACAAGGGTTAAAGAAATTATAGCTGGTCATCTTGCGGGTACATTTGTTTTCAAACTTGACAAAATACTGTTTACATATTTCACTGAATTTTCTTATTTGTAGTATTCAATTTGCCGAACACGGCATTTCGACGTTACTTTAGCCGCACCAACCCGTAACTATTGGACACTTATACTAACGTGAAAGGAAAATATAAAGCCCGGAAACAACAGTTCTGACCTGGGGCTCCCATGACGACGCCTACGTATAGTCAGCGTGTACATGTGTCTGGGGTAAAATACATATACATTTGTAGGTCACAATCGAGTAAAATCATTATAATATCTCTTTTCAAAGATGATTTTTGTTTTATGTGAATTCCGGAATTCAAATCATGAACGCGTATAGAGTAACAACGCCGGGTTTTTGCAATGACTCTGTTTCTTTTGTTCAAATTTCAAACCAAAATAATTTCAGGCATTTTTGTATCTCGGAAGCTAAGACTAACAGGTGTGATTACATGACAAATTTGTATGAGGATATGGTATTTTCCATGACCTAGATTTTATTTATACTTATTTTAAGGCTTTACAAATGATGCCAGTATAAATGTTAGTTAAAACGCCCTTTTCTTCTCTCATATCTTTATCACACTTGATTACTGTAATTTGCGGTTACTAAGTAACGTCATTTTATCTAGTTGTATGAAAGGGGCTTTCAATTTTCGGTTATTTAATATACCTTTCATAAACATATTTCTATTTTTTTCTAGGTATAAAAAAGTTCCAAATATGTTGGGGGAATTGAAAGGGCCATGCGGAACGAGCAAAACTTTACTTTAATTTGCTTCTATTTTCATGTTAATCGTGTTTTTGACACAGGCATTCAGGGTACCAAACCTCTGTCAGATTTTCTGCAACCAAATTTCGCAAAATCTAAAAGAGTTTAAAGTAATAGCAAAGAATTCGACAAGAACTTACTTGAAGCAAGAAAGAATGCTAAAATCAAAGCACAGAAAGTACTGGTGGGACGGTTGTGTTAGCATGTGTAAATTAAGTTAAGGCAAGCAATACTGAAATGTTCAACTCCAAGTGAAATATTGAAATGTTCAGCTCCAAGTTATATACTGAAATATTCAGTCTAGTACGTTAAAATGTTCAATCATTTATTTTGTGAAATGCTGTTCAACTACTAAGTGAGCTTTGAAATGCTCAACTCAAAGAGACTTAACTGTTCAAATCCAAGACGGTAAAATGTGAATACAAGATGAAGGCCAGTGTAGAGGAAATGAAAACTGATTTGCAATTCTCGCAAACTTGTGTTTTCAGGTTGCAAATTTGTAAATAAATTTGCAATCATTCAGCGCTCAAATTGAAGTACTAAACAGCTAGTGTTTAGTTTCAAGAAACTAGTGTCAGTCTGACTAGCTGTAAGTTGAATTAAATCAGCACTATTAGTTTCAGATACTTCCGTTATGATTGAGTGGTACAAATTATATGGCAGAGAATTTTAATTTAACGTTTAAATCTCCGTAGATTTAACATAGGCTACTGCCATGATGCTCTTCCTTAGGAAAGCCAGTCTTAAAATTATCTTCCGTATGGAATTTGATCACTCGATTATTTTGAAATTCACGTAACGGAAGTATCTACCCATTGTCTTCATAAATGCAAGACATGATAGCAGCTAAAATAAGCTGGCTGATATTGGCAGTGTTGATAACTGAATAATGAAGAAAAAGGAAGATGGTGCGTTAGAAGTTTCGATCAATATATAAAATTTTTCCAAGGAACTAAGATACGACACACACGATGGCTGCAGTCTTTTCACATGTAACTCTTTTTGCGGCGATCAGCGAAACTTTTATCAGGACACATAGTTTTCCGAGTCCAATCTCTGTTTTCGAGGATTTTGCTAGGGTTACATTTTGTCAAGACATTTTTGTTGTGGATTTATAATTTGACATGTTGTTGCTTTATGTTGTTCTTCAACTTGTTCTTGCTGAATGATTGCTTTATCATTGATCTTGTATTTGCCGGCAGCCCGATCTTGAGCCGTGGCCAACATTCCCAAATGTAGATAAAAGAAAGAGAATCATAGTCTGTTATTTGGTGGGGACATCTGTTGTGTGTGTATTTCGGACAACTGCTTACGTTAGTGCGTTTTAGCTTTCAGGAAAGTCTTATCAAACCGAGCTGTGGTGGCAATGACACCGTTACGTGCAGTAATTGACTTCGATGTTAGTGATCCGAAAATTGGCACAATCTAGGATTTGAATAGTGTTGTCGTTAGGCGCAAATATATATTGAAAGAAAAGGTACATCAAAAACAGTAATACATTTGCAGTTTCATCATTTTATTTTTCTGGGCATTTCAAGCACTTCATGTTTTTTCTTTTTAAATTTACGAAGGTTTTAACATTCAAGGGCATATTTATAGACATTATTTCTGTGATTTTAAGTGTAGAAGTACTTATTAAATAATGTACATATAAATGTTATGCTAATAATTGATAAAGTGATAGTACCTGTGATAACATTATTTGTGTGATATAGATGCTGAATTTTATTTTTTTTGATGTTATATTTGTTTGGAATGTTTTATTGATATTAATAACTTTTTTTTGTAGAATTGTGGACATGTGTGCTAAATAAGTTGTTTTTAAGTAGAGATAATAATAGTCAGCCATTTTTTCTTGTATTTCAATATAATGAAATGACTAGGACCTTTGAGTGTACATAATATGATATATATACTTTCCGGTGGGCACAAAGGATATTTTCACGGTGGCGCAGCCACGAGTGAAAAAACAAGTTGGGTTCACGAGAAATTAAGGAATACACCGAACCAACATTTTCGTTTATTTTTGTTAAAACCTATTTTTTGAGTTTATTCCTACAAAATATCGAAAACGCGGAAACGTCATCAGAAACATCGCGCAAAGACGTCATTTAAACGACGTCATCGCGCATGGTTCCCATTATTACCTCGGTATACTTTTGACGAAACCGGGTTAAAGATTGCAAAACAGTGAAAAAAAAAATGGAACCACTGTTTCAAAACTGTGGATTATCACTTTTATTTCACTGAGAAAACTCTATAATTCACTGGAAAACATAAAATAAAACATATATCATCGACGGCTTTCATATGATATATGTGCAATGTATGTGCGCACTAAATGTGATTCTCTGAAAATCTAGTGATAAATAAATATATGAAACATTCAATAAATATAAATATCACAATCTCTCTGGAGATTCGGAGTAGTTATTTTGTAACCATATGTAGTTTTCCGGACCTGAGTTGTTTTTAATAAACAGCTATAGGTTATGATGCATGTCATAAATAATGCACTATTATCGATTTTTTGCATGAGCAAAAATAAGAACAATTCTATTGATGCAAGCAAACATGAATTGTAGTAAATCACATAATACATGCATATACTTGTATCAAACATCTGAGACAAGATTTGTAAATTATGCCACTGACTTTAGCTTAAATGTAAGGTCATTACATCTAGCAGATACCGCCGTATAGTAATGATTTAGGGAGGGAATTTCATTTTGGGTAAAAATACCCACTTAAATCTTTTTACCTTTTAAAATTGCCATACTGCAATGTGGTCAAATAATGTGCTTCAAACTTAATTATATAATAACATGTTAGAAATAATTTCGTTATTTATCTAGCAAGAAAAAAGTTAGAAGGCTCATCCATTTCTGATGGGTTTTCACAATATTTTATTGAAATAAATCTGTCAAACAGATTCTTGTTTGGTAGTTATGACTTTAAGAATACCGTTTTTTTCTCAGAATATAAATCATTGGTAAATATTTTTCTTGAAATTATGATGGTCTCATTGAATGGTAACATCGCTTTAAGAATGATGTGAAAACATTGTGCTTGAAGAAATATTACTTGCAAAGACCAAATATTCCAATAATTTTTGAATTACTGCCTTCATTCAACGAACGTCAATATTAACAAGATTTTAGCTATGATCTTGTTATTGCAAAGTATAAATTTTTTGATTGACTATCATTCATTGCTCTCAAACTAATATGATATTACCATTTATCTACAAGTCCAAATAAGGCGGCTAAATTTGTGTGGGTGTGACGGTACACACCTGATGTAGAACTAACTGGAGACATTGTTTGGAATAATGATCTTATGGGAAACTCGAGTCAGAAAAAGATATTTTTATACCTTCAAATTAGGTTTTTATTAAGGGTGTAAATAAAGGTATTCACCTATGAAAGGATAAAATGTTTTCATACCAAAAGTGTTTTTTCATTGAAAAGAGATTTAGATCTGAAATTTTTTTTAATATAAGCTAGTAACCAGTAGATGATTTTAGATACTTAATCTTATACCACTTAATTTTCCAACAGAAGAAGTTCATATCATTTGTTTTATTAAAATAGCCTCCGTGATATTTGTTAGCTTCATTAATTTAATATATATCATTATAAGATTACCATTGTAACTTTTAGAGTGTGCATTGTATGATTATGGGGAGTCATGGAGAAGAAAAATTAAATCAACGCATCGTAACGTGTTACGTAAACACATATGCTCCCACAACATGAATGTTACATGTTGCCTATACAAGTACCACCAATTACTTCCAAATAAAACTATTTTTCAAAATGTTACATGTTGCCTATACAAGTGTATAACCAAATAATTTCAAATGAAAATAATTTTCGAAACTCAACTGGTAGCTTATACAAGTGGTATAACCTTCTAGTTCAAAATGAAACAAAAACTTCGTACACTGATGAATGTGTAATTAAGAACAGAAAAAAGTGAATGCCAAAATCAGTACTAATGAAAACAGAAATCAACGAGGTATGTACAAAGTGTAAAACGGAGGAAAGGGAGATAGATATAAATGAGATTGAACCTGAAGGGACAGTAACCATACTAGTAACAATGCAAAAAATACAGCTATCCTTTACACCATCTTCGATTGAAATAAGTGAAACTGCCATTATACAGGCCAAATCAGTCTATCATCGGACTCGACAGTTCATGTTTGCTTGCATGGCACTTCATGTGAACTCAGTCTTGGGAAGCCAAACGGCCATAATCTATAGAATTTACCACGCAAAGGTTTAAGAAAGGTTAAGAAAAAGTTTGATGTCACAAATAGTGACGGTCAAAACTACAAGACCAAAATGAAATTGAGTATTATACACTTGAATCAGAGTTGATGTGCTTTTGTTAGAAAAATAGCAGTTTAAAGCGAAGTAAAAACGATGGAAAGTTGTTTTTTAGAAAAAATTAAGGTTGTCAAAAAAAGCAACTGGTGATAAATTTTTTAAATCATGATACATCTTTTTCTGCCAGATGAACAAAAGCAAGAAAAGAAAAACAAACATGCCTTATTTCAAAGGATATTTTCCAAAGATGCTATAACAATTTAAAAATGTGTAACAAAACAAAATAACAAAAATAATAAATACATTATCTAGGGGATTTCCCAAAGCCTTTGGTGGGTACACACATGTGCATAAATAACATTTTATCATGTTTTCAATGTTATCAGTTACGACAACCTTGCATTAAATCACAAGTCTGAGCATTAATTTGCACACATGCAGCCGACAGAGATTTGTATGTCCATGAACTTCCAGTCTAGTCTCAAGCTCCTTGGTAACGCTATTTCTAAACCATCTTCGTTTTCCCGTGCCGTTAATACACGAATAGGATAGTGCTGGGATCTGCATGTGAAGAAACCGTGATAGCACGAGTCCTCTGAACAAAGAACTTCTTTCACAAATCGTGGGTAATGCAGATTTCCTAAGTCTTTCCAATTGATCTGTGAATCGCAGTGCCATTGTCTAGGTTGTGACCTTTCTTGGATGTGTATATGTTCGGAATTGGCAGGTTTCAGTTTACCAGAAGTTATCTCTCTTGCTATATTTTGTTGTCGTCTGTGTGTTTCCGTTGAAGTATTATGTATTGAAGGATATGCTTTAAAAGCAGCATTATCCGGGTTGAAATGCTGGTTAAGTTTCTGAAAAATCCTAGCTATTGTATTAATGTCTTTATGTGTTAAAGCCTCTAGGGCGTCAGAATTTATGTAGGCCCCTTGCAACACAAAGATGGCCAGGACCACTCTGGACAACTGAAAAGAAACATATAACATTTTGTTGATTTTTTGTTATTGACACTATCATTTTATTCATATCATTACAGTAAAGAATTGAGCTCTTTTACGGTTAGATTTATTTTACCGACACTGCACCATTCTTGACTTTTATTTACAAGGCGGGTAGGGGGTACAGCAGCAGATTCCAAAAGAATTTACGCGTGTATTATACATGACACCTGAAAAAGAAGAATAGGAAAATGTGCTACATGTTAACATACACATGAGTTTAATATTCGATTTTCGACGAATTTAGAAACTCGATTTACTTTGCACGCCCACTCTTTATAAACAAAAGATCTGCGAAATGCAGTTTCACAACTAAAGCTTTGAAGATACCAGATGACACATTCTACGGTTTCTCTATTACTTCAAGTGCGAATCGCCGCGTATGCTTTTGAAGCATTGCACAGGTGAGCGTGGTAAACATCAGCGAACCCTTTTTACTACATAAAATGATCATTAGGCATCATTTACATACAACAAGTTTCTTGTACAAGACATTAAAGATAAGTCAAAGTTATGACTTGTACAAGAAATTTTTCTACACAAGTTCTAGCAAGACTTGCTTTGACAATTAATCACAAAATAGCGGAAGATGTCATCAGCATATAATACTGTCTTTAGCATGCAGACGAGTTTCTGATTTTTTTAAGAAAATATTAAATTAATGGATAATGTTTTAAAAGAAATGCATTAAGTGTTCTCATGGAGAAAAATCTTTAATTGAATGACCAATATATATTAAAATGGCATTTAAATTTCATCTTAAAAACTCTCTTTTTTGTTCAGTGTGATAGTACTTTGCACTTGTATCATACAGATGTTCCATTTCTTGGTATAACTTGACCAGTTGATCAACTTTGTCCTTTGACCAAGCCATTGTGTACAAAATTTTAAAAAATGTACCTGAATTACCTCTCCCACATCTGTTTTTCCCATTAAACACTTCACTTAGTGGGGGTTTAAATGTCATCGCCCTGTTTGGAAATTGTCACTTATTATCTGTAATTTAGATAATCTTCTCATACGTCATATACATGTACTTTTAGAAGGAAGATAAAACAGAAAAGTAATTTACCGGGACATACCGGTACATGTCATTAGATACATTCATTAACTTCAGTGCGTAACAGGGAAACATATTTGATGAGATTGGTTTGCACTTTAAGGTCCATTACTAACACCAAGTCGAATTTTCTTTCAAATCTTGAATTGTAACAGGGGAATACAGTTTGAAACTGGGTTCTAAAACTTTTTTTCAAATAACTATTGTTTATTGGCTCTAATATTCGTTATCTACCTGATGTTATAATATATGATAATATATAATATATAAATGAGTAATTTGATATTGGCCCTGCTATTTGTCCGAGGGAATGCTAGAGGACAAATGACAGGGCCTATATCAAATCACTCATTTAATGACAATTTTATTAAATAACTAATCAAACTAAAAATGAGTCATTGTATATAGATTATCACATCACTGGCAGTAACTCGTCAGAATCAGACAGTGTCATGCGAACTGTAAATAAAAATACCTCTAAAATATTAATTTTTGATATAAATATATTGATGTGGGTATTAATTTCTTAGTTGCAGCATTTGATTAAAAGTTGAATTACATTTCTGCCATTCAATCTTCAAGGCTGATGTCAACAAATTTCAAGATGGCGGCCGTTTAGATTTCGAGAAACTAAACATCTGAACGTATCGGCCAATCGGAATGCTCAGATTTCTCAACAGCCAATCATTCGTCAGCAATCTTTTATTGGACCGGTCCAATAAGTGATATTGGCCCTGGTTTTTTGCTATTGGCCCTGTCTTTCAATTTTATGATAGCTCTTCCTAGCTTATTACGCCGGGTAGTTAACGAATATTGGAGCCAATAAACAATATGTATTTAATAAAATTGGAAGAGCTATCATAAAATTGAAAGACAGGACCAATAAAAAAAAACCAGGGACAATATCACTTATTGGACCGGTTCATTAAAAGATTGCTGATGAATGATTGGCTGTTGGGAAATTTGAGCATTCTTATTTGCTGATGCGTTCAGATTTTTAGTTTCTCGAAAACGAAAACGGCCGACATCTTGAAATCTGTTGACATCAGCCTTGAAGATTGAATGGCAGAAATGTAATTCAACTTTTATACCAATAAACAACCGATGGATAGAGTTTCATGAAACTTAAAATAAGTTTATAACAGTATCTTTTAAATGGTAAATGTAATGTATTAGTATGAAAGTTAGTATACTGGTTGTTTAAAGTATCTTTCATAGTACCTGAAAAAGACGTATGTATCAATCTACTAACATCTACATGTAATACTGATATAGATATATAACTAAGCTTACGGAAAATTAAGGACAATTTTATGTGCAATAAAAGTTTGTGTAATCACGATGAATAACTTTCTCTCATATGATTTTTATTTTTCAACTCATCTGAACTCTTGTGTGTTAAAATACTAGTACTTCAAAGATTTAAAATGATTCCAAATTCATCAAGAAATGGATTAATGTAAGAAATTTAAAAAAAAAACAATTTCATATTTTAAACACTTTTTGGATCGATTCATTTATTCAATCGGATCCAGTGTTTACAGAGTATAGCTTCCTTACGGCAGAACTCTTTACATACATACAAGTAGTTCCATATATTCCGTTGTTACGAATTATACTGTCCCCTGTTTTAAAAACTATATAGTAACATATCTAGATAATATCAAAACATTTCAGAATAGCATAATATTATATTGTTGTTTTTCTTAAAATTTGTAACTTAAATCAACGAGGTATCTGTTCTGTATAGAACTATTTTCCTACGCGGTTTTTCTAGTCAGACCGGTATGACACGAGAAATGTAAGACCCGTGAAATACGCATCGCTACACCGGATACACTAAATTCAGTGTTTCCGCGAGAGCGCGTTTTCTGCGGTTTTGACGCACTCATTTTGTCAATGACGCAACAGAAATAGCAAAGAGCGTCTTCAATGACGCAATTAAAATGTGTATGATCAAATTACTACAAAAACAACATTTCAAAACCTCAAAACGCTTCGAAATGCAAGATAAATTGTTTATAAAATACGCTTCCGGTATGGGATATGTATAATTTTGACCCTATTCAGTCGTCGTTGTCGTCTGATTTCGGATCGACCAGCATTTCGTACCATTGTGTGTTGATTCTTATGATATCGTCATCATAGTATCGTAGACGCACAACAAGAGATGGTCGTCGAACCTTAAAAGGGGAACAAAAACGTCTTTTTGAGTGATTTAAATGATCATTTTGTAGTAATTTCGACCAGACTGTCACTATTGAAAGGGGTTTCAGTGTGCCAAATAATATCCAAGTTTAATGTCTATGGTTGAATGCACTTTGGCTTTGTGGACAAATTTGACTTTTGAGATGTAGCGACAAAGTGGAAAGCGTCCAAAGAGAAACACCTGTTGTCTTGCCAACCCTTTGATTACCCACCATTTTGTTTGTTTGTCAAGTAAACTGAATTAAACTTCTTTAACATATAGTCATGCCTTTTATTTTCTAAAGGGTATGACCCTTCGGAATTTCTAAATGACTCCCAAATTCTGATACAGGGTATTGGCACCCAAGGTCTTCCTCCTCCACGAAAGCCAGAAGTTGCAATATGACCTTAGCTGTTGGGTGCGACGTTAAATCCGAATTTATTGGCACAATACAATCAACCTTATGGGTATATCCCATAACTTTTGAATGACATTAAAAGTTGTTAAAACCATAAATTTTCAGTTCAGTTTAGTCAAAATCCTTTTCTCAGTTACGATTCAAAGCTCAATACTTCATAGGGTAGTTGAACACAGTCACTGAATGACATAATTTAAGCACATGGGTTCCTATCTCAAAAGTAAAGTTAACATAAATGGGGAAAGGTCAAAATTTATGGACAGTTGTGTCTCCAGTTTATAACTTTACTCGTGTAAGGGTTGTCCTGATATTTTCATATGTGTGTGTGTGTGTGCGTGCGTGCGTGCGTGTGCGCGTGTGCGCGCGTGTGTGTGTGTGTGTGTGCAGACTGTGTTGTTCCGAGACAATCGATCCTCCAGCACTTTCAGTCCTTTGATTTTATTTAGATGTATTTTCTGTGTGTTATTAACTGAAAGTTGAAACATTTGTCAATGTACTATAGATTCGCTTTTTTGCCTCCTCCGTATTAAATTAAGGTTTCTACGAAACAGACACAAGCATTTTCAAATAGGTTATCATATGGAACGGCAAAGTATTTTTGTACACTAATTTTCGTGACTGTAGTTGTTGCTGCACCGACCCGCGAAATTAACATCCTTACGAAAAACTGTCGGACGTTGCAATTTTATGCTTAATTAAGAAACTGGTCGGTGCGATTTTGAGAATATGAAAGAGATAGGTAGCTTTGATAGTAAATATATATGTCCAGTTTTATCTTTATGCAGTTAGAGGGTAATAAAATTATAAAACCATTTATGAAGACTGAAAACGAAAGCGTATTTCATTGACCCTTTTTATACGGTATTCTCCAATTAAAAAGCGCCTTACAGAGTAAATGTTTTAATCCAAAAACCCTTATACATTATTCTTGTCGTTTCGTTGGCAGTTGAAAGGTTACCAACTTCCAGCCAAAGGCGAGCTTACTACGGCTGCGCCGAAAAAAAGTGAACCACGAATTCTAGTACCAGTGAAATTCAATTTTATTAAAAATATCTAAAAGATTCATGTAGTCACAGTTATTAGTACTGCAACTATTGACATTGTCGCTGCTTTTCGACACGATAATCATATTTTACTATCATTTTGCAAGACTAACTCAACGCGGAAAGATGTTTCTTTATACGAAATTTACATTTGATACACTTACTTTTTCATCCAGAGAAACGCAATATTATTTCGTAATAACGAAATATTTCAATATCGTTTTAAATTCAAACTAATTAATAAATGCCTCCCGGGATTTTATCGTTCAATAAAATGAAGTCAATCGCTCGGGCGCGCAAAAATAAATCACTAGTGTTACGTATATGTTATTAAATTACTCGCATCCGAACTCTTATATGTGGATAATATGGAGGTAATAGGTAAGGCTGTAGTGGCACAAAAGTTAAAAAATAAACTTAATTATTATATTTTATCTAAATTCGTTCTATAAATTCAAACCAAAGAACACAAAGTTACCTGTAAGTTAAGTGATGGCATTCCCAGAAATTTCTTCAATAAGAGAGAGAAAGACAGCGTGGAAGCCAACTTATTTATACTAAATTACGTACAAGAGGGCCAAAATAGTCCCATATGGCTCATCTGGGTACATGGCATACTTCTGTCCTAAAATTGTCTAAATATGACCTCAAACTAAAACTCATAAACAAAAACATTCTGTTTGACCTTGACAAGACCAACATTCTGACCATTTTACACAATGTTTGGCTATAAAATATGACAGTGTAACCATGTGTTTGACTCCAGGTAATTTAAATTAGAACCTAACCTAGAAATTAGTATACAAACATTCTGACCAATTTTCAAGATGATTGGTTAATAAATCTGGCCCTCTTGATGTTGAAAATGTTATCGACCCTATATGACCCAAACTCGAACTTGACCTAGAAATCATTTTGACAAAAATGCTTACCAGCTGATATCTATAGAATGTTAAAAACGGTTTTCTTTAATTTGATCATCTGGTCTAGAGTTTGACCCAGACTCAACTGTGTCCTTTAAATCATTGAAACAATATTCTGACCAATTTTCATTATGATTGGTTAATAAATGTGGCCCCTAGACTGTTAACAAAGTTTTCTTTGATTTAATATTGTGACCTAATTTTGACCACATGCAGTTGATCCCTATTCGAACATGAGACAAACATACTGATAATTTTTCATGATGATTGGGCAATAAATGTGTTCTCTAGAATGTTTACAAGGTTTTTCTTTGACCTTGCGACATACTGCTTAGCCCAAGGTGTCTCAGATTCAAACTTGAAATCATTGAGACAATGTTCTAACTAAATTGTCATTATGAGTTATGAATGTGGACGATAGGGTGTTAACAAGGTTTTCCTTTGATTTGACCATGTGACCTAGTTTTTGACTCCAGGTAATTTCGATTCTAACTTGACCTTAACATTATTGAGATAAATATTCTGACCAATTTTCAAGATAATTGGATACTTAATGGGTTTTCTCTAGCGTTTACAAGGCTTTTCTTGGATTAGACCGTGTGGTCCAGTTTTGGACCACAGATGACCTTCATTCGAACTTGACCTATAAATTATGGAGACAAACATTCGGACTAATTTCTAAAATAATTTGGTAATAAAATTGGCATCTAGTATGTTTAAAAAAATTTTCTTTGATTTTACTCTGTAACCTAGCTTTTTACCCCAGTTGACCTGGATTCAAACCTTAGCTTGAAATCACTGGGATAACATTTTGACGATTTTTTCTGATGATTGGTTAATAAATGTGATCTCTAGAATGCTAGCAAGGTTTTATTTTGATTGACCGTGTGTCTAGTTTTTCATTTCAGGTGGTCAAGATTCAAGTATGATGTAGAAATCATTCAAACAAACATTCTGACAAATGATCATGATCGGGCAAAAAAATGTGGCCTTTAGAGTGTTTTTCTACACTTAAACCGTGTGATCAGTTTTTTGGGCACTAGTTGACATATTTTCAAACATGACGTGGATTTCATAAAGAAAACATTCTGATCATGTTTTTGTACGTCAGGTAGAACATGTGGCAACTAGAGTGCTTACACAGTTTTATTTCTATAATTTGACCTAGTGAACTAGTTTTCGACCGTAGATTATATCATTGTGAATATTGTCACAAAGTTTTATTAAAATTGGACTAAAATGGTGGTCTCACGCGTGCTTATAAGAAATTGTTGACGGGCAGACGGACGCCGAACAATCGTTGATCAAAATAACCCACCACTGAGCAGAAGTGCTTAGGTGAGCTTACAAAACGTCACCATCTGAAAAACATATAAACTCTGCTATTAGGCGACGTTCTATAATTGTAGTGCCAAAGACCGATTCATATCGGTGACATGTACTGTTAAATGTGATAATAATAATATTAGTAGAACACTAGCTATAATGCGATATTTTAAAACTCTGGATTGAAGAAGAATAATCTAAATCGGTTGTATGCGTGTGAGCTACAGTTACATTTTGGACTTAGACATTTGATGATTAAACGACAAAAAATTTAAAAAATAGGCATGCTTATTCATGTGAAACCTATTAACAGCCTCTTTCTCGGAGCCCACTGGAAACTTACAAAGATATTTGTTACGTGGAAAACCTACTTTCGTTTAGAAAAGGCAAAATGCAATTTATCAGTTCTTTTGTTAAACTTAAATTTTCAACACAGTATAATAAATTCTGCAATTATATTCTTTGGTTGTAAAATTTACGTTATTCATTCTAACCTACATGTAATTTGTTTTTTATTTTGTACAAAATTAATGTATACATTGAGTCATCCATTCTTCGTGCTTCGCTAGGGTGGTGCTTAAAAATGCAATTAAACATAGTTTAAAAACTAACTTTCTTTGATGGGTTAGTGAGATTTTGGACTTTTTATGATTTGATTTGATTTAAGTTAAATTTTATAAAGGTCCGGTCTTGAGGGTAAGTGTTTAAAGTTTTTAAACTTTTTTCTCTGGCAGAGACCCCGGCATGTCTCCATCATGACTTAAAATGTAATTTGAGAGCTGAAATAGGAGACAGAATTTACCAGACTGCAATTTCCAGTCAGTTTTTGCCGAATGTGTTTTGATTGGTTGCTGAAATGTAGGACAACCGCGGCGACCAATGAGATCTGTTTGTGCGATTGACCTAGTAGGACTATTTATGATGAACTATAAGTTTTGAATTTAAATTGCAGTGAGTTATCGATATCGATGAAAAGGAAAGAGAAAGATCAACTAGAGCTATCACTAAAGGTGAATATCCCCAGATGCAGGCTAGTAACAGTTTTTTAAGACGCTTCAACTTGCTTGGACATAGTAAGGAATACGAGCTTTGTATGTCAGTGCTGCACGCTGATTGTTGCGTTTCGTTTTCGGAGAATATATTCTTACCAAGTCATTATCCCTGCATAACATAATCGCAATATGATCGACTAAGCAAGAAATTTACCACTCATGTAAAATTTCATTGAGTTTTACTTAGTGATTGCTGAGAAATAGCGAACCCCAAACACCGTCTCAGTGTGCATGTACACTAAATGTATGAACAATATAAAGGGGTAATACTGCAGATTTCATAATAGCGCGCCGTTTCAGAGTTTGTTGCGTATCAATTGAAAACAGGTAATGAATGACTAAAGCGTCTGTGGGCGGAGCTACATTTTACACAGTACGGAGAGCAATCAGATAAACTATGTGTCGGTGTGGACATAGGTCAACGACACAACTGAGAAAACAAAATCGGTCATATTATTTACGGCATTCAATAGTGTTTAGTCGGTCTTTACGTACATGTAGATCACTTATGTGATAGAGTCCCATCAAAGAAAGGGATATACGCATACAACATGTACGTGTAAATCCAGTACAAGTATCACTTTCACTTACATACATTTTGTGTATATATCTGTCGCAGAAATAGAAAGAATAAAAAATATTGTAAATATACGTTCGATTTAGCTCTTTCATACTAGTTTGTATATAAACAAGAGCCATGTTAGACATGGCCATCCCCCCGCCAAGTGCTCTTTCTATGACCAAGAAATTTGAAGTGAGAGGAATGGATATGGTATAGTATCTAATTCAATAAAATAATAGTATTTGGCGGGGTATAATTAGACAAGGTAGAGTTATGGTTCTTGGGCATGTATTTCCCATCATTGTGCTCTATCTATGTATTAAGTTTCAAGTAATTCCCTTCAATACTTTTGGAGTTATGCTCCGGACAAGAAAAATGAAGAAAATGTAACAAAGGGGAGTAATTAAAAAAATAGGCAAGATAGAGTTATGGTTCTTAAGTATTGCAATTTCCCTTACTGTTCTCTATCACTGTATTAAGTGTCAAGTAGTTCCCTTCAGTACTTTTGGAGTTATGCACTGGACAAGAAAAATCAAGAAAATGTAACAATGGAAGTATTCAAAATTAGGCAAGATAGAGTTATGGTTCTTGGGCACTTATACTCTATCACTGTAGTAAGTTTCAAGTAATTCACTTCAGTACTTTCGAAGTTATGCCCAGAACAAGAAAAATCAAGTAAATGTAACAAAGGGGAATAATTCAAAAATTAGGAAAGATAGAGTCATAGTTCTTGGCCACTGCACTACCTCTCAATGCCCTCTGTCTGTGTGTAAAGTTTCAAGTGATTCGCTTCAGTACTTTTGGAGTTATGCTCCGGACAAAAGTGTGACGGACGGACGGACGGACGGACTAACGGACGGACGGAGCCCGTTACTATATCGGGGGGATAATAATCCGATCGCATTATGCATTTTAAAATACGACTAAACTGGTATCTTGTTATAACCGCGCATGCTTTGCACGTGGGGTGGCAGTATGGGGGAAAATATGGCAGTATGGGGGATTTTTATGGGGGAAATAGTGGCAGTATTGGGAATTTTTATGGGGGAAAATATTGCAGTATGGGGGATTTTTATGGGGGAAATAGTGGCAGTATGGGGGATTTTTATTGCATGTGGTATGGCCCCGTGTATGGGTAGTATAGGTCTTTTTATGGAAGTATGGGGATACACATGGCACCAGACATCAACGCTAGGGAAATTTCAATGTTTTAAAAACAGAATGTGTAGTGACTTGTTTTCGGAAAACTCACTCGTTTAGTTCTAAATGGCGTTTACAACCCTTATTGCAGTTAAGCCCCTAATATTAGTCTTTCTCCATTTTTGTAAATTATGATACAATTATGACATAACAAGGAGGGTTTCTCCTATCGAATGAGACCAAGATCAGGCATTTCTGTCGAGAATTAAAAAAACTACGACCCTTTGAAAACTCGGCCATTTTTAAGCAGTTTTCACGCATTTTGCACCAATTTTTGACAAAGCATAATTGTGTTTCTGTATGTTTTCAACGCGCATACGTTTATACTTTTTTTATCCTATAAGCAATATTTTTAAATCAATCAATGCCAGAGAAATTTCGCCTCAAAGTCGCAACAAAATTACGGCACCTGTCGCGGCTCAGGGAAGAGACCCCTGCCCAACTCGAGTCAAAAGTTTTCACCATTTGCGTTGAACGTAAATTATTGTAAATATATTACAAAACAAGGAAGGTTTACCCTTTCGAATGAGACCAGTTTCAAAGTTTTCCATCGCGAAATAAATAAACAATTCAAGATTGAAGATAAGTGAAAATATCCGCCATTTTATCTAAACAATTCCTGAGTGACGTAATATTTACTAACAGTTCTATTTACCGAAAATGTAACCCTATTTGGGATTTTTTTTTTAAATTGCTTTATGATAAGCTTTTCCGGTCAAAATTTAGACGAGCGGTTAGTGTGTTCCTTGGCCGTTTGAGAGTTTTTCTGTCAACTCGGGATGAAAAATAAGAACATGTATGAAGGTTGTATTTAGAATCTATATGATGTTGCTGAGCACTATCAATAATTGTTAAATAGCGCTGCCACTTATCAGCTACAGCCTAAACTTAATTTGTATCTGTGCATCTTTGAGGCCGAGGAAAATATGTTGATCACTGTCTAGAGCCAATTTAGTTTTTTTTGTAGCCCACTTTGGCACTGCCAGTGCTAGCCCGTAAAACTCGGATCATTTTTATGCAGTTGTCTATAAAGACATCACAAGGTTAGCTTTTAAAAAAGCTAGAAAGTGGCTAGTGATCTGGAATGGTAGAAAGGACTCTAGCAAGAATGGAATTTAATGCCAGATAATTGATTGCATCAGAATAATTATGTAAATGTAAACATGATTTGTTATCCTACAGATGTGTACTTGTGTAGAAGTAATTATTGTGTTTTGCAAAAAGAGTAAATAACACTACAATTTCCTCTCAATATCTTCCGTGTATGTATTTTGTAAGAACAAAACCCAGTCATTGGTTATGGCTGAAATTCAGAACAAAAAATGTAGCAATGTATACTCTTATATAGATTAGTGATGTTCCATTCCGTGTCATTTAGTACTTTTTATTAATTCATACCTTGCTGAATGAGAACAAATTATCTTGTTTGTTTCATGTGCTTTTTGGCACGATATAATCGGCAGTACTTAAAAAGTACCTTTACCCGCTATATCAATGGCAATCTGGCATCAAGCATTACTATATGAGATGAATG
The DNA here is from genome assembly GCA_022818135.1 of Saxidomus purpurata. Taxonomy (NCBI): domain Eukaryota; kingdom Metazoa; phylum Mollusca; class Bivalvia; order Venerida; family Veneridae; genus Saxidomus; species Saxidomus purpurata. The sequence goes on from JAFMSR010000008.1 coordinate 25,754,921, forward strand.
ACAGAAGCGGTATTCAGATATCCCAACAACCTGTCTAGGCAAAACATTTTTTTTTATATAAAACTACTAGGACACCGTAACTTGAATTATACCCGTTCTAAACTTAAATATATATACACTACTTAATTACTCTATAAGACTACTATAAGATTACATATACTATTACTAAAACTACATGTACCTTACTGGCTATAGATTGATCAAAATTGTTTACACTGTATAATGCAAAGCCCAAATCCACAAGACTACCCAGCAAATTCCATTCCGAGGAACTATTGGCAGTTTAAAAGGATCCTTTAGCGCACGTGCAACCCTAACTGCTTACAGAGCTGTAACGCCGACCCAGACCTTACACTATATACTATACCAAAAACACATTCAAATATTGAATTTCTCTTAAAAAAGAAGTGTTTGTTGAGGTTACTATATACCATTTGTTTCAGATCATGATTCATTTTATGTATGAATCTTGCAATTGATTTAATGAGGCACCCACGTAGTTTAAAGTGCAGTCAAACTTTGCATTATATGAAGTCTGGGCGTCTGGCCGTTGACGTCGTTATCGAGGAAACGCGAGATTAACAAATGCCATTTTTCATTTTTAATTTGGACACGTTTGCTTGAAAAAACTGATCTGTAAATGTTCAAAGAATTATGGGTCGCTATTTTTAATCATTGTTTTGCATGCAGTTATCATCAAGGAGTCTCATTACGTGGTATACCACCTATGTCATTTCAAATATCACAAGCTATTGATTAATCTTCAGAGTACCGATTACGACATAAACGGTATATTTCCGTAAAGGTCAAAGTGATTAATTATTTTATTTTCAAAGTGGATTGAAAGGTTGGATACGCATTTATATAGTTAATGTTGACGCTGGATGTGTTTGTATTATCTTCTAAATACGTAAGTATTTATTTCTCAACAATAGCATTTTTCGATATCATTAGACTCTGAAGTAAAACTGACACAGAGGAAATGATGTATGCTGCTAAAGATACCTAGATCTACTTGAGGATGATAAAATCCTTTGTAACTAAATCTAAAAAAGAGTTCTTGTGGTTCCAGTAAACATCATGGTATATAGATACTGCTTGTTCAGAAGTTGTAGATTGTAGTAAACATATTGCATATGACCAACCAATAGGAGCTGACTGTAGGTGAAATTAGTTGTTAAAAATCAAACTTTGTAATGAAAATGCCTGCATGTTCAGTAGTTCTAGTATAAGAACTTGCCATAAATTCTGGTTTATGAACTTTTCTAAATTGTTCCATGTGCTTGCATTTATGACATATTATCAAATTTAGTCCACAGTTACTTAGTATACTAATTGTGGCATTACTTTATCTGTATAGAATTTTCCTTTGTTTTAGGCCTGGCATTCAACAATGCAGACTAGAAGCTGAATACAACTACTTACAACGGCTAAATTATCCCATTATATCATTACATTATACCAGTCTCTGTTTTTGAATTCTAACTTGCATTTATTTATTCTTCTATATTTTTCTTTGACAGGGGCACATATATTTTACTTAATAGATGAACGTCAGTGCACTTGGAAATCAGCAGAATGTACAATAAAATTTCACAATACAGCTGAATGTCAAGCTCTAGATGCAAGATGCACAAACTGTACATCAGGTATATATATATATATATTTATTTAAATGGCCTGCAAGGGTTTGAGATTCTCCAACAGTGTTTTTGTAACAAAACTCTATAACAATTGGATGCTATGGTTTAATATCTTAAGATTTTGAGTATTGAATTAGGATAAAACAGCTCTATGTATATATTGGCTCACACAATATCCTTTTTATGCAATAGTATTACTTTTTATGTGCAATATACCTCTACTTCTTTGTGAAATGATTGTATTTATTCTCATACACAAACTATATTGTCTTTTACAGATGAAAACATACATATAAAAGAATTGAACATACTTGCTTATTAAAAAGTACCTAAGACAGCATTTAATAGCAGATCTGTATTAATTACTTTTGTGTCACTATTACTGTTGTATATATGTGTATGGTCTCAAAATACAAATTTGATACTTTTGTAATGTTAGTATTTGATATTAACAGAGAGTTACATTTTCAAATTTAACAGATTATATTTTCTTTTGTCTATACATCTGTGTTTTAGATACATATTGACAAAATGATTTGTTTGCTTGGTTTGCAATATGGATACCTTTAATAGGTTAGATTGCATGTTTTACTACACAAACAAAACAGACTCAGTATGTTCAATTCATGTGTCATCATTTTATAACTAACAAATGTACATATACCTATTTTGTACCCAACATATTTGCATTAAAGGGACGTACCCAACTGATGTCGACTAAATAGCCTCCCAAAACATAAATAATAGAATCTTTCGAAGTATTATAACTTAACCTTTAAGTTTCACCTATGCATTCCCAAATCAGCGGTTTAAAATATACTGCAGTACCGTAAACTCTTCAATAATCTATGTAGAGTTGTTCTTGTACAATTAATGGGTAGAGGCGATTTATTACAGAAACCTTTATATTGATTAACTGTGGTAAATTGAGGCATTTTTTGCCATAGGTTCTTCTTTGAAATTGTATTTACACATAATCTATGTTTCGAGAATATAATCTACTAGGTGTAGGGAGTCCCTCTTTAATCAAGTATCTTTTGTTTGGTGTGTACAAACTAGTATTCTATAATAATTTGATGAAAATGGAAAGAGAACTGAATAGTAGACTGTAGAGTGTGATGAACCCCATGGGTAGTCTACGGGACAGAGGTGACATGTGGGAATTTTTTTATATTATCACGTGGCCAATAATAAAAAAGAAAAAACGAAAAACAAACGATCGCGTGGCCACGTGATAATAAAAAGAAAAAACGAAAAACTAAACGTTATCACGTGGCCACGTGATAAAAAAAAAAAAAACGAAAAACAACGTCCGTGGCCACGTGATAAAAAAAAAAAAAACGAAAACTAGCGCGTGGCCACGTGATAAAAAAAAAAGAAAAATCGAAAAACTAAAGATCGCGGGCACGTGATAATAAAAAAAAAAAAACGAGAAACTAAACGTACACGTGGCCACGTATAATAAAAAAAAAAACGAAAACTAAACGCACGTGGCCACGTAAAAAAAAAGAAAAACGAAAACTAAACGGGGGGGGGGGGGGGGGGGGGGGGTTATCGCGTGGCCACGCGATAATAAAAAGAAAAAGAACGAAAACAAAACGCGATACTTTTGTTTTGTTTTCTTTTATCGCGTGCCACGCGATAACTTTGTTTTTCGTTTTTTTTTAATCACGTGGCCACGTATAACTTTTTTTTTTTTTCTTTTTATTTCGCGTGGCCACGTATAGCTTTATTTTTCTTTTTCTTTTTTATTATCACGTGGCCACGTATAACTTTATTTTTCGTTTTTCTTTTTATCACGTGGCCACGGATAACGTGTTTTTCGTTTTTCTTTTTTTCACGTGGCCCGTGTAGCGTTTGTTTTGTTTTTTTTTTTTACACGGGCCACGTGATACTGTTTCGTTTTTCTTTTTATATCACGGGCCACGGATAATATAAAAATATTCCCACATGTCACCTCTGTGCTTCCGTAGTAGTCAGAGTAATCACATTTAGTTCTAACGTGTTCACATAGCTTCCCATTCGCATAGATGTAATGAACAGGAATTGTTTTATTTTAGGGAAGGCACAGTTTAGTCAAACTGGTTCAACAACATGATTTTGAAAGATAAGCAGTTAGCTTCCTTACACAGATCTAAGAAACAACTCCAATGTTTTAAAAAACTGCCTGGTTATTATTTAATAACTTCACCCTATATTTCATCTGTAGCTCTTCAGTAAGAGAATCAGTATAGTGCAATTAAACAAAACCATTTTGTTTGAAATAATATTATTTGAATGTTGTTGTACTTTGTTTCTAAGATCAATTAAAAGCATTATTTTATTTGATCATCCCTATGTGGTCACAATATACCATAAATTTATTAAGGATTCTGAATGTGTTTTTACAGTTGGAAGTCATTTCATGAAAATCATTTTAAACGTGTCTAGCAGTTACTCAAAATAGTGCAATCTTTTGTCAGTTAAACTGAGCCAAGTGTTGTAACATGAAGGATTATATTAATTCTGAAGATTTCAACCTCTAATTGTATTAAAGCAAAGTAATGCCTGTGGTGTCTAAATGCAGGAAGTCTGGGTATCTGTTTGAAAAGCAGATTTGGTCAGTTGTTTATAAGTCTAACGTGGCCAAAATACTATCTATCCAAAAGCAAGCGTTCCATTGCAGTATGTAATGAGGGCTTTGTGTTACTATACTTGTATTGTTTTGTTTCTATAAGAATTAGTGTTTTCACATTTTAAACGGAAATTTTCGATACTATTAGTTCCTTTAAAAGACATATTTCAAGATATTTAATTGGTAATCTAGGCTAGAGAACTAAGAAAACAAGAAGCAACCGTACAATAATTCTGTACTTGCTATGCAACAAACTTAAATATGGAATTTATTTTTAAATCTAGGCTGTAATCATTCATGTATACGTTACAGCTAATTTTCAAATATATGTTTATTAAGATAAGTAGAATCATTTTGACTTATTTGACTAACTGCCGACATGACATAAATCTGGTTGCCAGGAACTTGAACATGAACCACTTCAAATACATTCAAATATTAAATATAAATCTCTAAATATAATTAAATTTTAACTTAAATTTTCATGACTGATTTGTTTGGCTGCCTATTCAGCTTATTGTTCTTATGAATGTGTGTATTTTAGTCAGATTCCAAGCATAACAACCTCTAAAAACATGAAATTTGTGGTAGGCGACAGAAATGTATGTCTAAATTATGTGTTGATTGTCTTATGCATTAATCATTAACAGATTTTATTAAGTCGTTTTTAAAAAAAAAACCCGTTTAGAGCTTTTCGAATCACATATAGAATAAGCTCGCTATAGATAGATAGATTTATTAAAAAAATGCATAATCAATACTGCACATTTCACAAACATACAATTAACAATACAACAATATGCATTGAATGAATGAAAAGCCATGTCGAAGAACATTATATTTAAAGGATAACACAAAAAGAGTAAAGATTATCTCAATACTCTTATTTCCATTGTGATCTGCATTGGAATATTAAAAATTGAAATGTAATTTACCATTCTACTAAAAATGACTTAGGTTTTATTGAACACATCTATCTGAACAACATTAATAATTTGAAAAGATAAAAATTTTTGTAGGATTAGAGTTTTCTCGTGAAAAAAAGTGGACCACAGTTTTGAAACAGTGGTTACCATTTTTATTTTTCACTGTTTTGCAATCTTATACCCGGATTTACGTCAAAAGTATACCGAGCGTAATTAACGCTGGAAACCATGCGACGATGACGTCGTTAAAATACGTCATTTGCGCCATGTTTTCTGATGACGTTTCCCGCGATTTTCTATATTTTTAAAAACAAACTCAATAAAAAGTAGAGTTTTAAGCATAAAAAAACAGAAAAATTGTTGGTATCGGTGTAATATCACGTTAATTTCACTCGTGAATACCAAAGTTGTTATTTTCACTCGTGGCTACGCCACTCGTGAAAATATCACTTTGCTCACTCGGTGGTGGTCATGGTGAATTATTATAACGTGATCTACCCCGAAACCAACAATTATCCTCTATATTACTATTGTCAGATTAAAAAATAGAATTATTGCATAGAATCTGTAAAATGATGTTTTACTCTATACTTAAAAACAGAAATTAATGAAGAATCCGCTACTAGTATGTGCAGTGAATTTGTAAGAAATTAAATATGTAGGTAAAATATTATTCTAAGTATTCTTTCTATGAAGAACATTGTAGCTTCAGAATCCCTGCAAAAATAATTGGCAATATTTCATTTTATTTTTCTTACCACCTAATATACATTTAATAGAATTGAAAACAGAAATTTGTTTGCAAAGAAATTGAAAACACTGTCTATGAAAACAGTCTGGGAATTTTCAATGCAAAATATGCGTTTCCTTTTTGTGGGCTCTCTCTTGTCAGGATCATTTCCCCGACGGCTTTCATTCCTTTGTTTTTCATCGCATTCAAGACGGATTTGGCGGCTGGCATTAACAACGGGGTCGCGTTTTTGCGACCAATCACAATTTGACAATTCGGCTACTACTGACTGTTTTTCATAGGCATCTATCCATGACTGGCGACTATTAGGGGGACGGCATACATAATTTAATAAAATGGGCCGCTTCTGAAGAAAACTTAGTTGTAACCAAATACATTCTATATCAGACGATTCCATATCAAAGCGCCGAGTATATGTTATATCGTTCTTTAAATATACTAAAACACCTCCACCACCTTTTACCAGTCTGTCTTTTCTTTCAATATTATTACCTGACATAACAAGATTTTCGTTAAGTATATATTCGTTTAAAAATGTTTCACTAAGTCCAATTATATCAACTGTGTTTGTTTCTTTCAAAATAATATTAAGTTCGTCTAATTTCGGTAATATGGTAAAGTGTTTGTTTATTATATTTTCAAAGGGCCAGCCATTTCTGACTTATGAGACACCTTCATGTGCTGAATATTTAAACTGGCAATATGAATACCTTTCTTGCTAAATTGAAACGATGACTTACTACAAATATTAAAATTGCTACCTCTATCTAAATCAGATAATAGTCGTCAACAGTGACACTATTTTGTTGCGTATCACATTCCTTTAGTTTGTTGGAACTATTGTGTTCTAATAACATATTAGCATTTGATTTTGAAATTACAATTCTTTCAGTACTGATATTACATATGCATTGAATAATATTACATTGTTCACATAAAGGGTTAAGAATATTAAATTTGTTATTACGTATAAAATCTTCAGATGTAGCTTTATGCCTGTCACCATCTTCCTACCAAGTCCTGTTTCTTCTGCATTCGGTGGTTTTATGATTGCTCATTCCACAATTTCTACAACGATTCCAATTTTGATCTTGATAATGTGATCTGTAATTTGGTTTCCTGTGCCGTTGAAATTTAATGTTATTAAAGGCATTCACTACCGGAACACATTTGTTCACAGTTCCCAAAAGGCGTTTTGTTCCTGTAGTAGAGAGATGAATACCGTCTCGTCCGAAGTATCGTCGGATGTGGCTGCCACTGCTGTCAGTAAAAGCATCATAAACATTAAAACATTGAAGGTTGTAGAGTTTTGCAATGTCCATAATAATCTCATTATAATCTGTAACATCCGTGTCTTCTCGGGGACAAACAGTACATAAAGAAATTTCACAAGACGGATTCTGGTTATGTATGCTTTCGATTAGCTGACAATAGCGTTCTTCAAACAATTCAATGTCAGTATTCTGTGATGAGTCATTTCCACCGGCGTAAATTACAGCATGCTTAAAAGCTTTCAAATCGTACATGGTCATGTCTTCTTTAGTAGACTGTATTGTTGCTCCACTTTTAGAATGCTTATGAACCCCTGACTTTCGGCCTTTGGGGATAATTCCATGTAGTATCGATGAACCGAATAGGAGTATTTTACCTGAGGTTGAATCCAATCGAGACGAGAATTTATGACATCATTCTGTTAATGTTGTTCTTGCTGCCCTTGTGGTTGTTGTTTTTGTCCTTGCTGCTGTAATTGATGTTGCTGTCTCTGTTGCTGTCATTGCCGCTCTTTTGACAGTTTGCTGTATCTGTTGCTGTTGTAACTGTTGCTGTTGTAGCTGTAGTTGCCTTTGCTGTTCTTGTGGTTGCTGCTGCTGTTGTTAATACTGCTGATGTACCTGTTGCTGCCCTTTTCGTTCTTTTGGTAACCTTTGTTGTAGCTGTTGCTGCCCTTGCTGTTGCTGTTTATGTTCTTTCTGCAATTGCTGCTGTTGTAAGTGCAGTTGCCCTTGCTGTTCTTGCGGTTGCTGTTGTAGCTGTTGTTGCCATTGCTGTTTTTGCTGTAGCTGATGTTTATGTTGTTGTTTAGGCTGTTGCTGCCTTTGCTGTAGCTTTATTGCTGTTGTTGTTTAGGCTGTTGCTGCCTTTGCTGTAGCTGTTATTGCTGTTGCACCTCTTGATGTTGTTGTTGTTTCTGAATAGATTTCAGGGTGTCTGAGAGTGACTGAAGACGTTTCTGTATATATGAAGATACAGCAGAAAGTTCAGAGTTCATTAAAGCAGTTGATTCGACGATACTTTCAGTTTGCTCTCTTGAAGTCTGTGTATTCATTTTGTTCTGATTTTTTATTGATTTTATTTCATCATATAGTTGTTCAAATTGCAGTGAGGTTGACTCTGTATGAGATTATAAGTTTTTTTTAATAGAAAGCATAGCCTCTCTAATTTCAGCAATTGAATCTTGCATCCAAGAATGGTCAAACAGTAGGTCTTGGGTTGTGTATTCGCCATCTTCTGTATATGAATATCTTCCCTCGTTCGATGTAACATCTTCAGTCAAATCAAAAGATTGAATGACATCAGGGGGTCTCTGCTAAGTGTACAGCTATAAACTCCTTCTTCATTGTTTGAGAACTTAATTGGTCGTTCAAACTACTTGCATTATCTGAACTTTTTTTCATAACTGCGGAACACTCATTCAGGTCTAGATCTACTATCTCTTCATTTTTATCGCTTACATTGCAAACCTCTAACTTGTGCATTGAATTGTTGTACAGACGTACTAGAGTTCCGCATAGAAGTTTCAACAGTTTGAATAATTTTAGGAAAGTTTGTTTTCATAGAGTGATCCGTATTCTTACCATTCACTAAACAGGAACTCTGGGTATGATACATGTTTAACGTCTGAATTATACATCTTGTAAATGGTTTCCGTCCCATTGCCTTTTTTGTCTGTAACTGGGATTTTTACACATTTGTACGGAATGTCTATTGAACAATAAAAACGGTCACATTCAATCTTAAAGACTTCATAAAGACCAGTGTTTAATTCAATAACAATACCTCCTCCGGTTTCTATAATCCTCACGTCTGCTCTGTCTGTAGCGGCAAGTTTCTTCATCAATGATTTCGGCTGATTTAAAACATACTGTCGCTCCTGAAACTGCTGATTTTTTTCACTATGTGACGCTTTCTTGGAATGATCTGTTTTCACTTAAAGATTCACACCATCACCGTCTATGTCTATCACTGTACCTCTTTTTTCAATTGTCTGTAACTTACTTCTCTCAACAATTTCTCTTTGACGAGATAATTTATCCATTTATTCATATAGTCTGCATTTACGGTACTTTTTGCAATAAAACGCACATATTCATATAGGTGCACTATCTATGCTTAGTAAAATGGATATATAATGTATTTGTTCTCGATTGCGAAAAAAGTTCTAACAACTTAAATTAATCACTCTCGAGACTCATTCCAGATGGAAGAGAGGTACCTCGAAGAGGGAGAGAGAGAGAGGCAATGTGGAAATTCGACATGTCAATGGTAGGGATCGAACCCATGGTCATTTGATCCTGAGGCAAACGCGCTACCACTGCACACAGCGGCTACACAGTGGATAAAATTTCAAAAAAGAAATAAACTCATTACCTTAATAGTATCATGCCAGATATCCCAAGTGTCATTTCTAGTAACTTACTAAAAACTGTGGTGCTCCGGTTTATTTAGATTTAGCGTTTTACCTTCGCTGATCTAAACGGTAGCAAATTTAGGCCTTAGGATTAAACATTTCGTAGCACATTTGTATCCAATATTTAAATAAAAGTGTTTTTACCAGATAGGAAATGATATAACTAATAAATTTAGTGGTCACACTCGAGTAAATAGTTTCCTTGACAAAATATTGCTGTCTTTTTAGAATACACCACTGAAATTTCTTCTGAAACATGTACTTTAACACTAAATGTCAAGGATTTTGATACTCAACCACTTTACTATACATATAAAACATTTTGATTAGTGTAAGCTATGTGCAACGGATGAGTTATGTCCCGCAGAAAATGTTCTCTCGCATACAGTGTATTTTGGAATCAACATGTCATAATCGTTTTCAGACAACAGTACTCTACACAGCTGTTTTTTCACGCGAGAGACTGTCATAGAGCCTATATGTGTTTCTTTAATTCTGTTTGATTAAGGGATTTCGGACGTGCATCCAAGAACTGCATTTTGCAAGTGGAAGGGAAGCAACTACTGCATGCAGTTGTACTTTTTTAAAAGACTGCCCCAGTCAAAATGGTAAGTAATATTTAGAAAGTTATATTTTGTACTGGTAGCAAAAAGAGTTTGTGTAATTGGATAAAAAAATTTTTTTTTTTTTCCCTTTTTAACACACACCTATTTCAGCTGGATTTTTACTTGAAAAAATGCGCTTAATTCCAATTTAATTTTAATGGCAAATAAAAACAACCTATCGGGAAATGATAGACGTGGTCTCCCAATTACTAGCTGTTGAACATCACATAAATGACCTTCCTACCAGCAGTCAATATATCAAATAATTCCATCATTATCTACAATGGCTTTGTGTAACTTACCTGGCGTTGTCACACGGATTCAATATATCAAATAATTCCATCATTATCTACAATGACAATGTCAATGACTAGAAAAGAACACGAGGTCGGTGTACTTGGTCAAACGTTCGGTAAATAACATCAACAGCAATAGAAATATATACGGCCAAACAATGAAATGGTAACTGAGAAATGGATTTTGACAAAACTGAACTGAAAATTCATAGTTTGAACAACTTTTAATGCCATTCAAAAGTTATGGGATATGCCCATAGGGTTGATTGTATTGTGCCAATTCATTGATTCGGATTTAACGTCGCACTCAACAGCTAAGGTCATATTGCAACGTCCAGCTTTCATAGAGGAGGAAGACCCTGGGTGCCAATTCTGGCATTATTTCAGCCACGAACGGGCACCTGGGTAGAACCTGGATAGCTCCCAGACATAAAATAATTCGACCCAAGTAGGGCACGAACCTACAGCGGTGAGGGACAAGTAAACATCAGTCAATGACCTCAACCACTCGGCAACAGATGTCATTGTTTGATGCCAAGCAATTGTCTGAAGTTTCAAGGCTTTAATGGTTACCGAGAAAGTGAATTTTAAGAAAGCTTAACCAGATTCAAGACGACAGTGCCGACTGACGTCAAGAAGGTTATGACAATGGCTATTCTGTTTCTCAAAGAAAAGCTAAAAATTGATAAATCAATCTTTTGTTATAAATTGATTCAGTATATACCTACTGTAGAACAAGTACTTGCAGCTTATTAACTATCCCCGTGAGTGGTTCCAAAATACTGTGAATTGCAATATACCGGGTCTACCGCGCACACATAGTCATTATCAGCCTTTCTACCATACTGTTTTAAATTTTCATTACTTATATAAAACAACAACTGAATGTTTTAATAGCAGGCTATTATCTTTCATATTTAACATATACTAGACTCTAGCAGTATTTCGTAACAAGTAATAATGATGATGATTATGATGATTATGATGTTCCTATATAATGAATGTATGTATGAATGTACACGCCTAAATTTAGTGTAGCAAAAGAATCGTGGTAAAGTTTAGTTTAAACAATATTTATTCTCGAAAATACATAGTATATATACATACATAGTACAAAGGTGTAACAATATAACTGGAGTCTGAAAATAAGCTTTCAAAGAAAACTTATATTAATCATCATTTTCCTACTTTGGTAAAGTTTGAAAGTTTTAGTTGCAATTTATATTGAGTTAATATTTGTTCTTTGTAAATGACAGCATAATCCAGAGAAATGAATTTGATTTTCTCTTTAGATTATTGCATTTCTGTCTATATTTAAAAATCGTAGTTAAGACATGTAGATATATGTGATTTTTACAGCTATTCGTACGCAGGTACGAATCGACTTCGCCGAAATGCGGACATTTTCGTACCATTTTCGAACCACGCATTTACGTAAAATACAACAATTACAACGTGTTTAAAGCATAAAAATATGTTGTCAGTTTTCAAAAGACATCTACAAGTGCCTCTGTAGAGTTAATTTGCTGATAAATTTTAGTTTTATACCTTAACGCATGAAGGCGTATTTTAGACTAGTTTTTCGGAAAATCTTTAGAGACACTAAATGACAACTAGTCCGGCCGAGCCCTTTTGATTATAGAGGCGTTGGCAAGTTACAAAAAAATCGTTGTTTTTTTATGTTGAATTCCGAGTTTTGCAATTTAAAATTTAAGAGTACCTAGTGGTTCGATAACGTATTACGATGTTCCGATAGTTTATGATCACAAACACAACATCGGATATAAGACACATTATTCGGCCTGACTAGGTGTCTTTTAGTGTCTCCGGTCTTAGAAAACTGTTCTGATCAAAACCGCGTAGGAAACTAGTTTTATACAGAACAGATACCTCGTTGATTTTTAGTAATTTTTAATGTTTTACATTTATTCATCAATATATCATAATGAAAACAGAATACAAGGTAATGCATTACAATTCTTTTTATTTCATTGAATATATAGAACTACTTTTCGGTCGTATTCGACAAAAAATTGTGTTAAGAGTTCGGCCGTAAGGGTCTGAAATACTCTGTTAACTTTGGATACGATTGAATAAATTCAATCGATCCAAAAACTGAATAGATCAGTTTGTATACAGGTAATAGTTTCAGTACAGCTGTTTTAAGAAATAAACTTTCGAAGTTTACAATTAACCGAGTTTATCTCAAGAATACATAAGCACTAGATTCAGATAATGTCCCAATTGTAGATTGAACTGTCAGTATAGTAGTCAGCGTGTACGATAGATGAAGGTATCAATTTGGGTGGAGCTTACTACAGAATGTGTCATCTACGTCATTTACTACCTGTATGTAATGCAAACACTGAAACGGCGCGGTATTATGAAATCTGGAGTAATCCAATGAATTTATCCATGTGTAATTCATTGTATTGAGGTAAGTACTAACTGAGAAATAGCGCGGACCAACATATGTATGTGCACTACACAGGCCCTGGTCCAGTTTTATATTAATTTTCTGTTGGCACATTTTATATTCAAAACATGTTTTATCTACTATTTATACGTTATTCTGTTGAAAAGAAAATCATTCAAAAAGATTTTCATCACTGGTTTATATAATACTTTATATATCATATTAACCAGCGATGGAATTTTTTTTGAATGTTTGATTTTTCATTAGATTACGTATAAATAGTAGATAAAGCATGTTTTGGATATAAAATGTGTAAATGGAAGATTAATTTTGAACTGGACCAGGGCCTGTGGTGCACTATAGGTATGAACTCATCAAAGGGCAATATCTCAATAAAAAGTTTCTAAGTGCAACTAGCCATGATTATGCATAACTACTTTTGGTACTTAACACTTCTCTCGGAGGTTAATTTCTCACTTAATTACCTAAGCAAATTAAGCAAATTTCTCACTTGATTTCTCCCAGAGGTTGCAATAGTAATAACGTGCCCATAAGAAATGAATTTTGTTTAACTACCTGACGAATGTGCCCAGGCATAACAGATTGGCAGAAAATCATGTGACAGTATTTTACTTAGTGTGTAACGCGTATTGAAGAATCATTCCGTTGCCAGATCGTTTATACTGTCAGATTTTAGGTTCATTGACGACATGATGCCACGATTTAGATAAATATATACAATACGATTCACGACATGTACAAACAAGAAAAACTGTGATACGAAGTATCATAGCGGGCCAACAAACAAAACTGACATGTATATATTTTGTATTACGCCCGTTTGTCTACCTAGTATTTATATTAATTTGCTTTCTTCAGAATGTTGTGCCGACTTCTTTTCATACATCTTAAAAAATGGTTTCATCAATTAGTAGATTAATTTAAAATTATTATCTAAAGTCATGATTTATGTGTAATTAAGCTATAGTAAGTATATGTCCGTGCCGTAGAAGTTGACGAATTATACCTACGAGCTCCATACGGAGTAGGTTTTCAGTCGAAATTTTACAAAATCGCAAGTACGGACATCGTAGACTCTTCCGAGCATCGAAGAACTCGTAAAGGAGTCGGGGCTCGTAGAATTGTAGATGTCGAGAGCAGCTAGCAAGGGCCCCTTACGGTCACTGCAAGGGATCCGGTAGATTTCGTACGGGTATCGCACAGTCAACGTAAGATGTTCGCACGATACTACGGACATCGGATGGGGAACTTGAGCTTCGTACGACATCCATGACGATTCTTATTTTCAGATATCGCCGAACCGGGTTATTCTTGTTGTACGGACATCATATGAGCGCCGTACAAACACACGTGCACGACACGATACTTCCAATCTCCCCACAACTTGTCTACAATGTCGTACTGATATGACTCACTTTGACATTTTTTTTCAAAATGCTTTTTTAAAAAATTTACTTGATAACTTTATTTTTTTATCTAAATAATGAACTTGATTATTTACTGTCAAACTTACGAATTTACTTAACTTATTAAGAAATTCATTACTGATATTTTGTTGAAATGCTGAAAGTACAATTTAATTAATTTTAATCATTTATGCACATTCGTGAAATTGTAAAGAAGCCTTCGACGGCGATTCTTTCTTTTCTCCATATTATAATTTCATCATTTTCTACAATTAAAAGTTACAAAAATATAGTTACTTAAATAAGGATAAATTTTAGTATAAATAAGTTAATAATTTAGCAAAATACACGATAATCATAGGATTATTCATTCAGATACAATAAAAATGTTATACGCTTCCGTTGTCGGACCGAAACTGCCCCCTCATCCTGATCGATAACCGTTTGTGCTCTTTAACGCTGAAGAGTACCCAAGAACGATAAGTCTGTGAAAAACCCGTATTGGTGATGGTTGATGTTGGGGTATGGTCCCAAGGAAATTTCAAGGAGACCCATTCTAAATTGCATTGTTTGACAAATGTATTCGTTTTACATGTATATCGCCGCATTGAACTAACAAGGTATGATCAGTTTTGAATAAATTTTTATTACAGGTGTTAGTTAACATTATTAAGATATTTGACACTACACCTTTTCTCGGATTTTTATTTGTATTTTGAGAAAAGAACACCTGTACCAGTTTGCTCACATGAAGGAAACACTTGCTTTTGACGTAAATTAGTTTATAAACGTCTGTCTAGACATGCAAATAAATCTACAACAATCTCAACTGAGTCAATATATAAACGTTATATTATAACCACGATTTCAATGATATCGTGATATATTCCATAGGGCCCTACCTTTAATCACATATCAGTCCCTTTTGTTCCTGGTTAAAACTGAAGTTTAGAAATAGAAGGTGCAAGTTGACTACAAAGGGTACGAGTTGACTTTTTGATCCGTACGAGTTGACCAATTAGGGTACGAGATGACTAAGGTACGAGTTAACTTAGTTGCGAATCGACCGGGAAGCTTCGTGTTAAACAGACTGACCTTTTACGCATCCCGTATTATATATTGCTGCGGCCCGCAATAACAGACGACTACAGCGATCGCTCTATAAGATTTAATCCATGTGTTTCACGACACACATTCATCGACCTTATCTAAACAACCAAACAAATCAGTATATCCCGTATGTGTTTTGATAAGTGCAAGATAATAACCATCGGAAAATGAGACAGAGGGCTGAGGCATGCAGATAAGTATACTTCAAATTACCTCAGGATCAAAAGGATGTTGTGTTTTGCACATTAAAACAAATCATGTTAAAAATGCAAATGTCAACAAACTCCGATTCAGGAAACATTTCTTAATCCTGCATTTAATCAGTCCGACCAGATACACAGCAAGATGAAACAGTAACGTAGACATAAAATACGCCGCCAAAGATGTTTTTCCATTTTTAATAGCTCTCCATTAACTGGAAGTTTTTTTTTTATACACTATTATAAATCTATTTGAAATGAGCGAATGTTTTACAGGAGCTGCATAGACGGATTCGTTCATGATCATTTGAAATACAAGACAAAATATCCCTTCTTATCGCACAGAAGCAGTTTAACTACATTTATTCATAAAATCTAACCTAACATCACTTTATAACTTTATAAGTTATTTCAAGTTATATAAACTATCTATTAACAAAAATCAAAACACTTTCACCTGTGTATCGGTTGCGAAGCAACACCTGTGTCGGACACAGGAGGAAGGAACATACCTTTGACTTTTTTCTTAAGCTAATGCCGTTTTCTTTTAGTGAAAATCACCGTCTGGAAAATGTGTGACATTTTTTCTGGGTTGAGCGAACATCGCTCTCCAGCGTTGGCATTTTCGCTTGTACAAACTTTTTCTTAAAGCTCTATCATTTCCCTCTTACATTCGTCCGAATTTGTTTCACGTCACTCAAAATTGAAAGAAATGGAAGAGTTTTTCGGAGCGACATGCTTATTTTCATAAAGCGTGTGTTGGGAACCTTGTCTATAGTAAAGAGCTATGAAGAAAAACAAATTTCAATTCATTTTTATTTATTTATTCTGATATAAATTTTAAAATGCATATAAAAGGGCATTAGCTTAAGAAAAAAGTCAAAGGTATGTTCCTTCCACCTGTGAACCGATATATTAATAGAAGGCGTAATAGAATGTAAAATTATATTATATGTTATTTGGTTTTTGAAGTGGTATATGGGGATATATTACCCGCCTAGACTTATATTACCCGAGCCGTTAGGCAAGGGTAATATTATGTCAAGGCGGGTAATATATCCCCATATATCACATCAAAAAACAAATAACAATTTTATTACCCTTCCCTGTCTCAAATATTAAAAGATTCCGTTTATGTTTTATTTATTCAACTACTGAACGTAACCAGACGTTCAAATCCCCTTATGATACCTCAATGTCACTGCGTGACGTCACAAATCAGCACGGACTTATACATTGACATAGTGTAGATCTACGCGGCGAACAAGCTCACGTTCAGCATGGGGCACAGTAACAGGGTTATGTCAAGTGTATATTACCGGCTTGCCCGTAAATATCAAAATCTATAAACGGATCGTTGACCAATCAGAAGACCGCAAATTTCATGGAAGGGTAATAATAATAGTTAGCTAGTTCATTTTCCGGCAGAATGGAATTTCTGTTAACGAAATTTATATTTCTCTTTATCTATAAGAACGGTAAATGAAATTCTTTATCAATATAACTTACATGAATTAGATAAATTATACAAAATACAAGGCGCGAACAGATTTCAACAGGCCTGTAGAAATTCTAGAATAATAATACATTTTAAAAAAACAAGTTACAAAGTAGACATGAAAAAAATCAATCTTTTTAAATACCTCCAAAGAGATATGACCTTTGACTGCCAAATCAAGTTAAAATCATGTAAACAGGATTTTCAATGTTATGTCACTGTACCTTGACCTTGGAGCCAGCCATGCGGAACATGCGTTCGCCGTCATCTTGAGTGGTAAACATTTGTCTGAAGTTTCATCAAAATTCTTCAAAGGGTTGAAGAGTTACAGAGCGGACAGGATTTTCAATGTTATGTCACTGTGACCTTGACCTTGGAGCCAGCCATGCGGAACATGCGTTCTGCACGTCATCTTGATGTGGTAAACATTTGTCTGAAGTTTCATCAAAATTCTTCAAAGGGTTGAAGAGTTACAGAGCGGACACAATTTCGTTTGACGCCCGCCCATCCGCCCATCCGCCCATCCGCCCGCCATACCCCAATCTAATAACCAGGATTTTCAAAATTGAAAACCTGGTTAATAACACCTGAGGTTGATTTTATTAAAATTAAACAGTCGTAAGGTCAAAAAAGAATATCTGTGTTTCGGGCAATCCGACCCTTCCTAGCGCAACCCCGACCCTAGAGTGTTATTTTCCATGTGTCCGTACCTTACCAAGCATTATTGGGACCGTTGCCCTAAAAACATTTAGCATTTTTAGGGATTAAAAGAAAAGAAGAACCTTGGCCCCCTACCCTACCTAGAATTTTTGGGACCGTTGCCATAAGCACAGATATTTTTATTTTTGCCTAATCAATAATCTATATTTTGACTCTTTGAAAAATCTGTTCACTGTCATTTTCATCTTGTCATTTAATTTTTCTTGTTTTATTGTATGTATCAAGGTGTTTAGTTTGCGGACATTGTTTTGATTTACGTATCTTTTTTGAAGTTTGTGTACAAATCAAAGTTCATGTCCCGGAGGCCTCGAATGTAGAATAATTGCGTGTTTAATTTTATTTTTTGACGAAACTATTCATACACTTGTGTCCATGGATTAAATTTATTTTGCATTCCAAATAATCGACATTATCAGTACTGTAAATTGAAATTCGTACTTTTGACAAAAAGTGCAACCGCGCATTTTTCGAACAGAAAATTGACGTGCCATGCATGGACCTCGATGTAAAAACTGTTTATAAATTTCCTAAAATTGTGTTCCACCATAATAAATGAAAATAATGATATAAAATATAAATTTATACGGTATGCTATAATAGTGAAACCGGTTGGCATTTTTCATATATATATAATAGATATATATAATAGATATATATAATAGATAAAAACCATGTTGACTACTAGAGTCACTAATTGACAATCCTCAGATTTAATTTGTTTTAGATCTACTTTAAATCGAAACAAACATAAAATAATGTATTAAAGATATTGACAACGTTACCTGTAAATTAAGCGATGCCATTCCTAGAGAGAAAGAAAGTGCCAGGAAGACTTTGTGAAAGACAGCGTATTTATAGTAAATTGAGTGCAAAACATTACCGTCTAAAATTAGAAAAAAGTGTTAGTAGCAGTTGTGTCTCATAATTTGATTATCGTCTACGTTTATCTGGAAAAGGCAATGCCAATTTCTTCATAGGAGACTTGTCCTCTACGCATATAATGAAGAACAAAATTATGTAAAATATAATAAAAGGGAAACATAATCATGTCCGTGAAGTTAGCTGCCAGTCGCCGGTTCACACTCTTGTTGCCAATTCATCTCCACTTGCAAAATTACCCAAATACCAAGTTGTTAAACCACGCGAATTGGCAACTAGCAGCTGGCAGCCAGATGCCAATTCGATTGTTATGTAAACATCTAAATGATAGCTGAATTGGAAAAAGGCAACCAACTTCATATTTCAGATGCCGATTCAGCTTTCACTTGCAAATAGCCAATTTGTTCAACCTCACGAATCGGCAACTGGCAACTTGCAGCCAGATGCCAATTCGACTTTTGTCTGTAACTGTGAATATAAAAAGTTAATTGGCAACTGGCATCTGGTAGTCAGATGCCAATTGTTCAACCTCGACTTTAGACACAAAATGTTAATTCGTTAAACCTCACGAATTGGAAACTAATTCGATTGTTTATCAAAATTTCTGAATAAAAGTTGAATTGGCAAATGGCAACCAACTTCATACTCCAGACCTCAATTAAACTCTCACTTGCAAATAGCCAATTCGTTCAACCTCACAAATTTGCAACTGGCAGCCAGATAACAATTCGACTTGAGTCACAAATTGTTAATAAAAAATGAATTGGCAACTGGCAGCCAAACGCCATTTCGTCCAACCTCGCGAATATGTAACTGGCAACTGGTAGCCAATTCAATTTTCACTTGCAAATAGCAAAATTTGTTCATTCTCAAGAATTGGCAACTGACACTGGCAGGCAGATGCCAATTCGACTTGTGTATGTAATTGTGAATAAAAGGTAAATTGGTCACTTGCAGCAAAATGCCAATTCGACCTGTGTCCTTTATTGTGAATAAAAAGTGAATTGGCAACTGACAGCAAGATACAAATTTGTTAAACCAAGCGAAATGGCAACTGGCAGCCAGATATTAATTCGTTTTTTGTATAAAAATCTTATTAAAAGGTGAATTGGCCACTTGCAAATAGCCAATTCGTTCAACCTCGCGAATGGGCAACTGGCAGATGCCAATTCGACTTGAGTTACGAATTGTGAAAAAATGGAATTGGCAACTGCCATTCG
This sequence comes from Saxidomus purpurata, assembly GCA_022818135.1. Taxonomy (NCBI): domain Eukaryota; kingdom Metazoa; phylum Mollusca; class Bivalvia; order Venerida; family Veneridae; genus Saxidomus; species Saxidomus purpurata. The sequence continues at coordinate 25,774,914 of JAFMSR010000008.1, forward strand.
TTCAACCTCGCAAATTGGCAACTGGCAAATGGCAGCCAGATGCCAATTCTATTGTTTCATGTTAAAATCTGAATAAAAGTTGAATTGGCAACTGGCAACCAACTTCATTTGCCAATTCAACTTTCACTTGCAAAAAAGCCAATTCATTCAACCTAACAAATTGGAAACTGGCAACTGGCAGTCAGATGCCAATTCGACTTGTGTCTGTAATTAAGAATAAAATGTGAATAGGCAACTGGCAGCCAGATACCAATTGTTCAACCTCGCGAATTGGCAACTGGCAGCCAGGTGCCAATTCGATTTTTCATGTAACATTCTGATTACAAGGTGAATGAGTCTCTAACCACATTTAACCGATGATATCTGTCCGTTGTTTTTGAAGGTTATTATAACTTTAAGGATAATAAGTGAACGGGCTTTTTAGTCTGAACAAGCAGTTAATACTGCTCGCTCTCAGTTGCCGTTGAATTTTTTTTTTTTCAAAATGACATACTAATACAGAAATATAAAAATAAAGGCTACAATCAACAATAGAAGTAAAAATCTAGGTAGTAAATTGCAAAAATCTATTGAAAATGCTGGTTTTATGATTAAGGATAAAACAAATTATTAAAACTTCCGGATTTATCTTATGAAATACTCATTGAAAAGAAAGTGATGGATGTTATGTCAATATTTTGGGGAATTTATGTCGTAGTTTGAAATAGACGGAGGTAATTATATATCATCAGTGCTCATGAATTTGCTAAATTTTTGCACTTCTACTGCAAACGTTTTTACTCAAACAGGAAGGTGTCTGGATGTCAACTTTGGACGTAGCAATCTTCATGCGTAGTAAAAATTTGCCTGCTGAACAAATGATCGTCCGCCTCCGTGGTCGAGTTGTAAGAGACACTTACTTGAAATATTTATTACCTTGGCAGTTTTTATACAGTGACACATAAATACAAAGGTTATTGCCCTTAATGTTTCCTGATGTTATTGTCCTTAATGTTTGTTGATGTTTTTTTTCTTGTCCGCCTCCTACGAGTGTTTATAGTCACTGACTTAAAATGAGTATGGCGATATACACGTGTTCAACAACTTTAATGAGAAAAAAATGATATTTTACTTCAAGTTCGGTTATCTTATTTTGGTTTCGTTATCTTTTCTACCTATGTTTGCCAATGGTACCAACAATATCATTGCTGCCAATAGATATTGCTGCTAATATTAATACTTAATGTGCTGCTGTTTTTATTTACATTTTGCATAATATTTCAACAGTAAGAACATATCGGTGATAAATAAGCGCTTATCTCTTAATCTTAAATGTGCTTACCCCTTAAACAGATCAATTTTTGAGGCCCGATAATGCGATTACCAAATTGCTTTATTTTATTGACAAATTGTAGCCTGTTTCGGACCGCTATAGATGCCAATATTAATTGTAATGTTAGCTTTTAAGTTGTGCAATCTGTTTCAATTATACGACAAATCAATAAAATATCATGATATCAAGTTTAACTTGTTAATTTATATTCTGACCTAAGAGAAATATTTCACATCTACAATGTCCCTTTCCATTCACTCCCCGTTTCCAGTGACCGACAAAATAAATGGCGAAATTTCTGATATGTTACTATTGGTACCACACGTGAGTAATACAATTTTGTATAAACATCATATTGCAGTCCACAGCGGTACAGGTACAACGATCTTTCTCCTGAGAACATTTTGGTTGATATGTCATTACGGGTTAATTTAAAGTTAAAGAAGATCCCGATTCATTGAATCAAATGCCTTACGGAAGTCACAAATAAATTCACAAAATGTCGACTGCTAAATGTTATTACGAGTTTTAATAATATTTGTTAAACTTGAAACATGGTCTATAATGCTGCGTTTTCATAAAAAAAACCGTTCTGCTCATCACCAATAATATTATTTAATAATTATATACTAGAATACATCTTATACATTGTTGGGGCTAATATGATTCCACTTAAAAATAATCTATGGCTTGGAGTGCTTTTAATCATTTTTATAACCAAAGAAAGTTCAACTTTTTATACAATTGAAAGCTATACCTGACATTCAAAATACAGATGATCCTTTCTTTATCATGTAGAGCTAAGACATAAGTCTTCTTGACCTGTAAGACAAATAATTTAAATATGAAGAGTACAATTCAACATGTAAAACAAATTACAAATTTGAAATCTATTCATGATTTTAGCATAAGACTAGCGGCCTTTTAACAGTTTCGAGGAAATGTTTATAAATATAAAAAGACTCGATTCTTTCAGTAATCATATCTAGACAGATCTAGATCTATACATACAACATTGTTTATTACCATGGTTACATAGATGTACTTCATGAATATTATTGTAAACTTCATTCATAATTGTTAAAGCTAAACTTGTATATATCAAGACTATATCAGCTAATGGTTTTTGATTAATAAAATAAACACTTTGCTGTTTTTCGACACTGGAATGAAAGTCATCACTTGTTGACGCAATATGTGAAAAAAACACGTTTTAGGTGATCATAAAGAAACACTCAAGTCTGCGTGTAAATAAGTATAATCCAAATAATATATAGGCTATTTCATTACATGATATGTTTTCAAAAACAGGATAGCATTTACAGCATTTTTTAGTATGGTAAAAATACATCGACTTAAAACTGATCTTAATGAAAAAAATGACAAAAAATACGATTATTTTGGTAATTTTCACCAATATTTCAGTAAGTAGTAAAAGTTAGGCATATTTGCATTTAAATGAATAGAACTTTATATATGCGGGGAATGGGGAACGTGCAAAGAGATGAAAGTTGGGTGTGTCGGAATGAGTATCTGTGTCACATAATTAAAATTGGCGATTTTTCAAAATTTTGCGGCCATCTTGGCGGCCATCTTGGCGGCCATCTTGGAGTTTCCGGAAACGGCCCCGGTACGGCATTTAAGATGTCCGGTTCCTAAAACTACTAACAATGTAGATTCTGAGTATATAAAAAAATTTCTCGTGCTCAAAAGTGTAAATAAATCGACCTGAGCTCTGGGACTATCTATCGAAATTGAAGCATTCCCCGGAGGTGATGTACCTGGCGGAATAATTCACGAGGGCGAAGGCCGAATGAGTTATAACGCAGGCACATTACCGACAGGAAATGCTTCAATTTCGATAAAGCACTCCAAGCCATAGATTATTTCGATTCTTATAAGCTGAATTTATGAAAACTATCGTAACTACTACGGACCTTTTTTCAGTTCGGCGGTAATGTGTAAAATAGCATAAATAGTGGCTGTTAGAATTCACTCCCCTACTCGGGCAACCAGTCAAGATATCATACATAACTAAATTATACAAACTTAATTCCGTTTAATCATGTAATACATAAAATATAAAAACAATACCTGACTGTGACATTATGCAGACGACGTCAGATCCAGAACCTAACCAAGCAGACAATCGATTTAAAAGCGAACCGTTAATCTGAACTGTACAACGTTTTAACGTGGAGTAATGACGTCAGTGTGATGACGTCAACGTTTTCATTCATTGTTTTTTCTCCGGGAATCAAAACGTTGTATGACGTTAATCCTGAATTTTCTTAGCCTTTTAAAGGAAAACAAGGTGAAGGTATTCTAAGACTTACTTGACGTAATCAAAAATAATGTTTTGGTTCTTAAATACAACTATTTCATGCGACTGATGTATTTATACAGATATTATTTCTGTTTCTATATTTAATTTTCTTCGCGGGAGTAAATTAGAAAAGTCGGAAGGAGCTACTTCCTTTTCTGAAACTCCGCCCTCTTTTCCGAGTGCTTTAATCATATTAATGCACTCGATTGACTATATACCATAGGCATATTAGAATATATGACATGTGGGTCTCTAAGACCTGTATAATTTGATTGATGTATCGGATTTATAATATTCTTTGACCAAAGCGCAGGGATGTTTCCGGCCTGGAAGCAAACAAAATAAACAAAATGTGTAGAAGTACATTTTTCATTTGTCTTTTTTGACAACTTCTGCAGGTATAAAATTAATGTCTGCTGCTTAACATTTCTTTGTTCTCTCAATTATTTCAACTTCATTAATTCACGATTTTAATGCACAATTTCAACTTCATATTGAGACGTCGGTGGAAAATTTAAATTTTATTCAACTTTTGTAATACAGACGCACATTTCTAATTATTTCATTCAGGGCAAAAACGAAGTACACATATGAATGTTGTTTGAATGTATTTATGTTAAAGCGCTGGTACCGGCTACGCGTGTGACAAAAGCTCCCTGAGTTGTTTTAGGTTTCGGACACAGTCCAAGAACGTGTTTCTCCTGTTTATTTTGTCTGTTCGAGATACAGCAAAAATTCATGAGACTTCGGTTTTTGGTTCATCTTAAATATCCAGATTACTATCACTTATGTGATTATTATCACATTATGCGCATTATTTATACGCCAGGGTGAGCTTTTCTGATCGAATGTTGATAAAACTATGCAGGAATGTTCCTTGCATGAAGCTCTACCAAAATTGTTCAAAGAATTCCATTCCATGCAAAACTCTAGTTGCTAGGGCAAAAAATAGGAAAAACTTTAAAAATCTTCTTCTCTGAAACCACAAGGCCTAGAGCTTAGATATTTGGCATGTAGCATTGGCTAGTGGACCTCTACCAACATTTTTCAAATTATTACCTCCGGGTCAAAATTGACCCCGCACCGGGGGTCGCTTAGTTTAACATAGGCTTATATAGGAAAAATTTTAAAAAATCTTTTTGTCTGAAACCACAAGGCCTAGAGCTTAGATATTTGGCATGTAGCATTGCCTAGTAGACCTCTTCAAAGTTTGTTCAAATTATGCCCCTGGGGTCAAAACTGACCTTGCCCGGTGGGGGGACCGTCACTTGTTTTACAAAGGCGTATATAGGAAAACCTATTTGGTATATAACATTATCTAGTGATCTTCCACCAGGCAAGTGGACTTGTACCAAGGTGAGCGATATAGGGCCATCTTGGCCCTCTTGTTCTTTACAGTTTCTATTATTTTGATATGTAGTAAGTAAAATGCGTTTTTATTGCGTTTCCACGTTGACGCCATGTATTTAACAAATCTGAATGTTTTAAGTTAGCAAAACATCCTCCGAAACTTCTTTTCTAAGCTTTGGTGAATCTGGTCTTAAGGTCCGTTAACAAAGCTATAAAAAACCGTAGCCTACAAGTTTGTGGAAAAGTTATTAGATACACATTCAATGTGTCCAAATGTGTTTTGTGATAACGTTAGAAGACATATGTATTTTTGTATCGTATTGTTATTTTAATGACTTATTACAATTTAATGATTCATAAAAGTCTTTTATTCATACATAAAACATCGTTTATACTTGAAATAATAATGTTGACTGCTCCCTATTTGATTATGCAACCAGACAGACCAAAATTGAAACCTATTCAACACTGTTTAATAAATATAATGAACACAGGATTGCATAAAACTATGACATATGCTCCGGCGATATTTTTAGACGCTTAAACACCTGCCTTTGACGTGAATTGACTACATTAAGGTGACTTATGTTCCTTTTCTGAAATTAATATTCATTATTTTTGCGGGCCTTCAGACATAGATTTTGTCTCCGTAAATTCTTATATCACTTAATATAGTCAAACTGCATAATTATTTTTTTCGTAGGCACACACAGTTTAATAAATCAGCATACCAGCAAGGCCGGAGCGAACTAATCATGGATCAAAACCTCCTCCCATTTCTTCCATATTAGTTTATACCATTTCATAATGTTTCGGCCAGTTAGTTTATTATTCCAGGCTGGTGCGGTTGTACAGAATCACATTGCAAACAGACCGGTACAACACGTTTTCAACTTCATCTGTCACAGCATTCCAATTTATCGTTTAATAACGGCTATGTCAATGGAACATTACAACTTATGTTATTCAACAATTGAATTGTCTTGTCCGAAAGCGAAATCAACAATATGTGCCTGGTGGTATGATACAGTACATGTTAACATGTTGTTTTTCCAGAAATTAACAAAATGTAATATAAACAAAGTATATGTGGGTAAATAGGGCCAGTTAATATAAATATACATGTGTATGCATCTACAAAACACAGGATGCATACAATACCTCGAAGGCAATCCTTAACAATTATCGCGATTAAATCAGTTATGTAGGTTATTCTCTGTTATATAACACATTTGTTCTGGATCTAAAAGTCTTTTCTATTTAATTTCCAAGATTCTTTAAAATTCAGAGTTAATCAGTTCTGTAAATTTATACACATAGTACAGATTTGGACGCCTATAATATTATGGTGGTAATAAGTGTTTGTCTTTGATCAGTATACGAACTTCATTCTAAAACGAAATGATACTCATCTTACGTCCATTTACTTGTGTTCCATATACCAGAATCTGATGCGATGCAACATCACGTTAATTTCATCAAAAGTATTTTTTTACTCGTTGCTGCGTCTCTTCGACCCTGCTACTGCAGCCTCTTCACTCGACGCTCCCTGTTAATTATGAGGACCGCTCATAAAAGGACCTTTAGTAACATTATGCACTTCAGCGTTCTTTGAGTCTAAATACACCCTGTTGAAAAGAACTTGTGCAATTGGATTTTTGTTAATTCTATGAATTATTTGTAACAGAAATATATGATGTTTGATAGAAACATTTAAAGAAATTTATGTTCAATTTCATGAGCCTTTTTGGGTTTTAAAATTATTGCAATTCTAAATGATTTTCGCAAACGAAGGAAGATAATAGTAGGGGTAAAAATGGAAAGTTGCAAACTGCTTCAACAATCAAAATGTGTTTGACATGATAAATTATTCATATTTTATTTGAGGTTTTGAGGGTGGTTTTTGTTACTATCGCGCGCGTCCATAACTGTTAATACAAATTGCGATGTGGCACGTAACGTCGAACGTCATAAGGAATGTTGCTCCATTCCTGGATGGATTCCTGATGCTGGCAACATGAGAAGGAGCATTGGCGTTTACCAACTTACACGTAGTAGGTCCGATTCATTGCAAAAAACGGGACTGCTACAGGCGGCAGAATCTGGTCAACATAGCCCTGATCATTAATGCTATTCTTGACAACAAGGTTGACCCTACCCTCCACCCCCCGCCAAATGGTTTCACCCCAAACAATAACAATCCCAACTCGAATATATCCTGTCATGTAAGCAGCACACCGCCTTCTGAAAACTCTAATCCAACCTTCATTATGACAAAGATTAAATCAAGACTCGTTTGTGAAAAAGTAACCTGAGCCCATTGCACAGACAAAGCGCAAATGACGTCGTGCCCAACCAGCAGCCCGATAAAGCGGTAACAGCTCAGTCCAACATACGGTATCCTTGGACGAATAGGCATGTTAGCTTGTCTAAGACGGCACAAATTGGTATACTTACTGATACCGTGCAGTCTTGCTGTATTGAATTCTGTTTTAAAGCGACTTCGCAGGTGTGTAAACGTTATGAAGCGGTCCCTTCTTGCGTTCGTCACTTAAGGGCGAACTGCTGAAAACTGTTGCTAGATTGTGCAGTTTGCTGCCTACAATACATTGGCAAAAGTCTGATGCTTCTGCAAAGAAATGCATTGGCGTTATTGTTGAACTGTTGCATTGGGACTTGAGCAGGTGATGGGGTATAGACAGTTTTTGTCGTAGTTTGAAATATGTTCATGTTGGATACATTTGCCATATTCATAGGCTGCACTTACCCAGGTGTCCAATATTATCAGAGTTTAGAAATGCTACAAATTAGTTTCTATACAAATATATAAAAAATAACATAAATTTATGGTTCTTGTTACCTTCAACCATTTCAATCCGTTATTGTTGAATATTTCAAGAAATAACAATGAAGGAGTGTCATATAGAGTTGTGCTGGGCAAGAAACTATTTTCTACTTTTATCCACTGCCATGAAGCATCCGATTATGTTATCAGAACAGGATTTTTGTACAAGTGCTTGAATCTACCTTAAAAGCTTTACATTTAAGTTATTATACTGTTCAAAATGATCAGGAAAATTCTTTAAACATTCGAAATGTTTAGAAAATTAATAAATGATAAGTTATGCTCAACCATTTCTTACATCAGTGGATTTTAACAAAATTTATCACACAAAACTGATATAGCAAATCGTTTTTGACTGGGCCAGTTAAAAAAGATTGATTTGTTTTTCAGCTATGGTCAATAATAATAAAACTGTTATACATATTTATGTTATTTAGCTGTTTCTTTTGTAATAATTGTTTTTTTAATGATTGTAAACCATTGGTGAATGTATTTCATTAATTATAAGGTTATCATCACTTTAACCATACATTGGTTGAATAAAGTAATATTTCGTACTGGTTTTTTTTTTTTAATTATGTATTTTTGTAAGTATGCATTGAGTTTCAATTTCTGTTTAATTGTTCCTTACATTTGAACAGATTCCTCGAGTGACTGCAACACGGCTATAATAACAGTTACTGATGATCTATTTACGAAATAGCACATTTATCACTTTTTCCGAGTTTCTCCCTTTTAATGTTGTCAAGAATAATTCCGTTTAACATTTAGTTGTTTATGAGAAAGGTTATGTTAAGACGATAGCTGACTGTGTCTTTTATTTTATCAAATTTTCATATCAACAGAACAAAGCGGCCAAGAACTCCGTCATCATTGTTCAAGATTTTCAAAATTGTATTTACACAGTACATAAGTCCCACGGAAGCTGGAAATATCCGCATTACAAACAATATGACATCATAATAACAATGACGGAAAACGACTACATTAATGTAGTAAGTTTACAAGCATAAAAGGTAGCCTGCATTAACCATACATTTTGGAAATAATCATTATAAGATACAGAAAAAATAAGGAAAATGAAATATTTATATCAGTCAAATGAAAGCGACTACAAATGTTACAAAAACACGTGTATTTTGTGTAATCGTTCTAAATTATTTGCAGCAAAAGAGATCCGTTTCGACATTCTGTTGTTAATTTTTGTTTTAAGAAGTCCAGGATAGTTTAGATAATATACTTAAGTTACGCTGCGTTAAGTAAACAGAAGAATGACCCCTTACGCTGAATGTTTTAGATTGTTTACATATTGACAAAAAAGAACTTCTTTGAACATAGTACAAACGATGTAACTTTTTCCGATAAAAAAAACTCTGATTATAAAACGCAAGCTAACCATTAAAACTTTAAACAGAAAACATATCCTGGCGTTATTCTTGACATGCATTAATTACTAAACTCGTGGAAACTGCCTACGAAAAGTAGAGTACATTTGTGTCTTAATTCAATTATTTCTATGGGAAGTTTTCAATATAAGCACTTCTATTTAAATGTCAAAAATGTCTAACTAACATAATTTAATTACTGCAGCCAGCTGACCATATGGGACCATATTGTAAATCTGATGAAGAGTCTGGTGGTACTCATTTAGAATGGCTTTGTACATTCATTGATATTGCGTAATTTGCAGATGAGACTGATTTAGCCTTTAATTCACGAACATGTCGGGTTTAAGTGACATTTAGCAAGCAAAATGTCTTTATTTGAACGCGTGAATTAATACATAGTGGTCCTAGTTAAAATATTATTTCCATATTTGCTCTATGCTACTCTACTGTCTCTAACGCCTACTCTTGTAAGCAACCAATCTAGAAATGAATAAGACCACGCAAGTCTGTCGTTGCGAAACATGCCACCCTTGCTGACAGAGATAAATAATTACAAAGAGATGGCCCTATATTGCTCACCTGGCTACCATTGGCTATAATACAAGGTCATCAATAGCAGAAAGAGTCAATTTCTGACCTGAGGGTTCTGATTGCATCAGTCTTGGTAGAGATCCATTACATAATTCTATACTGCAAATATCTAAGCTCTGGGCCTGGTGGTTCTAGAAATGTTATTTAAAATTTTCCCTATATAAGCCTATGTTAAATATAGTGACACCAGGGCAGGGTCAATTTTGACCCGGTGGTCTTGATTTGAACAATCTTAGTAGAGGTCAACTAGGCAGATACATGCCAAATATCTAATTTCTAGGTCTTGTGGTTTCAGAGATGAAGATTTAAAAAATGCCTTTACAAGCTTACGTAAAATCAAGTGACACCCTGGACAGGGTCAATTTCGACATAGGGGTCATAATTTGAACAATCTTGGTAGAGGTCCACTAGGCAATGCTACTTGCCACATATGTAAGTTTTAGGTCTTGTGGTTTCAGAGAAGATTCTTAAAGTTCTTCATATATAAGCCGTTATATTAAACAAGAGGGCCAAGATGGCCCTATATCGCTCACCTTGGTACAAGTCCACTTGCCTGGTGGAAGATCACTAGATAATGTTATATACCGAATAAGTTTTCCTATATACGCCTTTGTAAAACAAATGATCCCCCCCCCGCCCGGGCAAGGTCAATTTTGACCCCAGGGGCATAATTTTAACAAACTTTGAAGAGGTCTACAAGGCAGTGCTACATGCCAAATATCTAAGCTCTAGGCCTTGTGGTTTCAGAGAAGAAGATTTTTAAAGTTTTTACTATATAAGCCTATGTAAAACTAAGTGACCCCCGGTGCGGGGTCAATTTTGATCCGGGGCTCATAATTTGAACAATCTTGGTAGAGGTCCACTAGCCAATGCTACGTGCCAAATATCTAAGCTCTAGGCCTTGTGGTTTCAGAGAAGAAGATTTTTTAAGTTTTTCCTGTATAAAGCCTATGCAAAACGAAGTGACCCCCGGGGCGGGGTCAATTTTGACCCGGGGCTCATAATTTGAACAATATTGGTAGAGGTCCACTAGCCAATGCTACATGCCAAATATCTAAGCTCTAGGCCTTGTGGTTTCAGAGAAGAAGATTTTTTAAGTTTTTCCTATATATTCCTATGCAAAACTAAGTGACCCCCGGTGCGGGGTCAATTTTAACCCGGGGTCATAATTTGAACAATCTTGGTAGAGGTCCACTAGACAATGCTACATGCCAAATAAATTAGCTCTAGGCCTTGTGGTTTCAGAGAAGAAGATTTTTAAAGTTTTCCCTATATATTCCTATGCAAAAACTAAGGGCCCACCCGCGCGGGGTCAATTTTGACCCGGGGGTCATAATTTGAACCATCTTGGTAGAGGTCCACTAGACAATGCTACATGCCAAATATCTAAGCTCTAGGCCTTGTGGTTTCAGAGAAGATTTTTAAAGTTTTTCCTATTTGTTGCCATAGCAACCAGAGTTCTGCATGGAATGGAATTCTTTGAACAATTTTGGTAGAGCTTCATGCAAGGAACATTCCTGCATAGTTTTATCAACATTGGCCTAGAGGTTTCAGAGGAGATGTCATTTGAATCAAAATGTTGACGGACGACGGACAATCATCGATCAGAAAAGCTCACCCTGGCGTAGCCAGGTGAGCTAAAAAGTGACCTCCGGGCGATGTCAATTTTGACCCGAGGGTCAAGATTTGAACAATCCTGGTAGAGGTCTACTTGGCAATGCCACATGCCAAGTATCTTAGTCTGGACCTTCCTGTACTTTAAAGAACATTTTAAGAGTATTTCCTTTCCGTTGCCATGGTAACTAGAGTTCTGCATGGAACATCAATGCAAGTCTCCCTGCAAGGAACATCCCTGTTAAGTTTCATCAACATCGGCCAAGTCGTTTCAGAGGTGATGGCGTTATAAGAAAAATTTGGACAGACGACGTACGACTTTAGCCGGACGGTGAGCTTACTCTATTAAAATGTAGGCCATTCAGTCTGGAGCCGTCGCATGCTGGAGCCACTCTTCACATTCACTCTTTCTAGAACGAGCAGGACAGACAATGTATTGAAAATGTGAAATGAAAACCATATAATGAAATACTGCATGTCAGAATGTGTTCGGCGCATATACTCGTGAGGAAAATTCTGACCAAGTTTTACAAAGACTACAGTAGATTAAAATGTGGTCTTTGCGGGGTATCGAGGTCGAGTGGTGTCTTTTGCTTTTCTGTCTGTATCAACTTAACGAACACTCTAGAGGAGGCTACGGACGAACGGCAGACAAAGACAACAAACCGTTTGGAACATGAAAAACTCACACCGGGCGCTTTGAAATGAGATCAGGACAAACGTCCTTGACTTTTTCAAGACAGTAGACTAGACGATTCGAATGTGACCTTTTGAACTTCATACCAGTTGTAAGAAATTTGTCAAAACTAATCAGAAGGTTGGCATAATAAGCATCAATATAATACTAGAACAATGCTAAAGGGACTTAGAACAAAGTTACGACTTTTGTACGAATACCAAAACTATTCTCAAACGACGGACAGACGGTCAATTACAATGTGCTTTATTTGAAAACATATTTTCGTCTCTACAGGAATCGTCAGGGAACAAAAACAAGCAAATTTGCAATTCCATTTTTATATTTTGCAATCAAGTTACAGATCGGACTTGTTCGAGATTATTTTACATTGAATATATATTGTAATGTTAAACATTTACAAAAACTTCGTTCAAAAGTTGAACATATTAACTTATATATATGTGCATATAAAATCACTTTCACGCACTAACTCTCTCCACCTTAATTTATTCTTAAAACTCTAATCACATGCGCCAGTTTTCAGAGATCCAAATCTATGCACTAACTGTAGTCGCAACTTTGTTGTAACTGAAATATTTTAAAATTTCTTTGAAAATAAAAAATAAGTCAACTGTGTTGGTATAGCAACTGTGCAGTGTTTTAAAATCTCGCGAACGTTAACTCTATATCTTTGAACTCTCTTATCGTTTTCTACAACTGTAAGAATTTCAGGATACTGTTTTGACTCACACTCCAGACCTATACTATCAGCTGTTTATTCACAATACATATAATACTTTTAAATTCACATATTTATTAAAAAAACTGAATTTAAGGCTGTTTAACATCAGCAGTATAGCCATGTACAATATCAAGTCTTTTGCATATAAAACATCAACCGGCTCTTTGTTTTCAGAAGCAGACGACAAAATTATACTTAAATATGACCATCAAATAGCACAAGACTGTAAACGTAATCGAGATGAACTACAGAAGAAACTTAACTCAATAGTCTTCAGGACCTATTTCTCGGTTGCGACCCCGTTGGTAAATCGTCTTTTTCCTAATTCTACAGAACTGCACAACTGTTACAACACTTTTAATAATACTATACACTTATGGAAATTAAATACTGACACGATGTAGTGATACAGTATACTTTTATTGTATGGTGTTACTTTTACCGCGGCCTAGCAAGTGAATAAGTTATGCGGTTCCAATCAAAAATAAGAAAAAATATTTGCCGCTGCATAGTGGTGTTTGTTTACAACATTCATTGATCTATTTCGTGTTGTTTCATGAAAACACTGTACCAGACAATATTATACTATCTCGTACAAATTTTGTCAAATTTTAACCGAAACAGGCAGCCTTCTCTTCAAGGATTCGAAAAAATGAATAATAATCATTAATCAATCTAAAAATATGATATCTAGTCCTATTTCATAAACGTGCCTATTAAGGTGAAATGGGGTAAAATTACGCGACTTATGCCTATCGGTTTTAACAGTGTAAGTGAAAAGTACTGCAAGTATATATCACCATTTATACAAAAATATACATAAGGGAATGTAGACAGTCACAAAACACAAACAGTAAAATGAATTCATGTTTTTAACATAAAACCAGCAACTGATCAGCGACAGTTTCAAATTAGAACACACAAAAAATACAGTACTCTGCCGTACACTTCTCTTTGCTCCGCTTAGATGCAGTCTGTATTAAAACACAATGACATTTTCATAATATGTGAAATAGGGCCATTTTCATACAATATAACTGGTTCAATTGGCCATTATAAATATACGAATATACGTAATATACGTTACAACTCTTTAACAGGGAAGTGAAAGTAGGTAGCAGCCAAATCTAGAATTGGATTATTACTAATTATGACATTTGACTGTGTCATTTTAGTACCTACTGGTATATGAAAAATTGATGTTTGGAGAAAGTTGAAGCATCTTGAGTTACTGTTGGTAACGGTAGAAATGTACCACTATGCAGCCATAACCAAATCGCTGACATCTCGGGGTGCGAGGTAGCCCGGTGTGTGAGGGGGGAATGTTTTTTTTACTTCACGCAAAGATATTTTCGCCGAATCTACACCGTGGGCTTGCAGTAGCTAACCGTATATAGAGCTACCAGGTATAATTTGGGGCATCAGATCAGTTGCTTGTTTAAACTAGCAGCTAACATAGCACAATTATTTAAACACAAACACAGACAACATAACCTACAGTCTGACCTCTGACCCGGAGATTTGGATTCGAGGCAACACCACAAAACAAATACATATTTTTTTATCAGATAATCCGGCTAAATGTTGTTATAATTAATTAGTTTAAAGCTAGGATATGTAATATGGCTAGACAATCAAGTATAGATGCAATTAGAGCCATCTTGATTTAAACTCATAGCACTCATTTCGAAACTTACCACAGATAATTTCAGACATAATCTTACCGATTCATAATTCCGTAAGCACAAGATGAACAGACCAAAATCTGGAATAGGGAGGGAGGGCAAAAAAAGATGGGCCGATTTAGAAAATAGTTGGCAAGAATCTACTAACCGATAAACGACAAGGGAAAAAAAAAAGATCGATCTAACAAGATCCTATAGACAGACTAGAGTGCTAATTATGTTAATATGCAATCCTGTCGTTTTGCTATGGATCGAACTTCCTACTATTATATCAATCACCTTGATTTGCTATGGTAACGGGGTGTTGCGTTGTCTTAAATAGCTAAAAAAAGAATTAAAATCAAGATTGTCTTTGTATAGACAACACAAAAAGCGATCATGTATATATAAAAGTAGAATTATATAAAGATCAAGCAAACTGCCATTCATTCTAAATTTGAAAGGCACAGCAAAAATCCTGATATATTCAAGTTGTTCGTATTTCTCAGGTAAGCATGAAATGGCATAAATGTTAATGACAAAAAGGTACATGCATGTATACAGATTTAGAAACTAATGGTAGCTAGCACACGACTGACAATATACTAAAATGTCGCTGTTAAATCTTCGCGATCAGGTTCACAGACCAGGCTCAAAGTCGAAGCCATGTCCGTGTTTTATTCCTGACCAAACAACTACATGTATACTGACCAAAACGGTATCCTTTGATTTACATAAGATCATAACTATATGTGTAGTATATCTAACACCACATGACGTCATTCACTAAAAATGGATTGTAAATTTTTTATCCTAGATAATCTAAATCTACATTAAACCTATTTTTGTTAATACTAGTCGTTGATGGACCTCGTCTTGCCGAAATTCATACCCTTCTGACTTGCTCCTTTTGTATAGCCATACTGCAGTCCGATCATCGTTTGTCCTATAAAACGAATATGGAAATTACAGTTAGACTCGGATAATCAAATAATACACACGTCATGTACTACATGTGAAGCTTTGTTCAATCAACGACCATCAATGGGTCGTGACTTACCCCTTACGCTAGACGTTTATCATATTTAAGGAGGTAAAATACACTTGTGTAAGGGGAATAATTAAAGACTTTTTGAAAAACTGGGGAGGCAATTATCTCCATCGCTCTCAGAAACTGGCTATGAACAAAAGAATAATTCTTAATCTCACAAGCAAATTCAATAAACTTATAACCCCCGCCAGTTGACGCAAATCCATTTTCTAAATTTTCCGTTGTTAGAGAATACAAATTTGATTACTTGTGCCAAACATTATCAAATTTTGACAAGCCTTTAAAAAAAGAAGAAGCATTTCAAGTATATGCCACCTATCCCCTAGGGAGATGGGTGGGGGAGGGGGGGGGGGGGTATTGTAAAGAGTGGTCAGAGTTATTGTAAAGAGTGGTCATTAGACTATTTACGTCAATTACAAATAAAATTTTGATAACCTGTTTCAGAGAAATATGATTTGAAGTTCTTATTTTGAATAATTATGATTATCAGAAAAAAACAATTAAAGGGCAATAACTCTTGTGTTAATAGGAAAATTTGATACAAGTTGTGCATGCACAGCCTCACTATGCTGTTGTACACTTATTTTAAGTTACATGAAATTCGATCCGACTCGTGACGGACAATTGTGTATATAATTATATTGGCTATTCTAAAGTAACAACGGACCATAACTCTGCTATGAATAGGTAAATTATACCAGAATTCGCCGTGATCATTCTCCTATGCCAACTAAACTATACTTTCGTATCAAGTTTCAATAGAATCTGACAAACCGGTGCGAAGGTACGGCCAATCAAGAACAAGAGCTGTCACATGACAGCACGCTCGACTATTCGAAAGCTTGTTGGTAAAATGGGGTTTTTGTCTAAGAACAGGAGTATTGTGTAATTGTCTATAAGAATAAAGGTCAAAGATATGAAACTTGTTCAAAGACGTTTGTAAATGTACATTGCATTCAAAGCCTTACTCTGGATTCTGCAAGCCAACTGGAGGGAGGATGGGGGGATAATTTCAAAGAAATACATGACCTTGTATATTTGATCATGAATAATTTTGTAACTTTTCAAAATTGATATGTATAGAATTAAAAAAGCATGACCGCTTCATGCTGCATAATTATTCTATGACATTTCAAAAGAAAGCCATTTTGAGTATTTCCATTTTAGTCTGGAAAAACTGTGACAAAATTCTAAGTTAAAAAGGGCATAAATATGTCAAAAATCAAAAACATTGGTGAAGATATTGACAGTAAATACGTTCGATAGTACTCTATCTTTAACAAAAAATTCAAAGTTAAAAAGGGACACAAATCTATCAAAAATCAAAACAGAGTTATAGAGATTGTTTCCTCAGGTGTAGATGTTGATGGTTGACACATACTTTGAGTTTCAAGTCAATACTTTTGATAGTATTCAAGATATTGACTTTATAAAATCATTTACCAAAAATTCTAAGTTAAAAAGGGATATAAATCTGTCAAAAATCAAAACAGAGTTATGGAGATTGTTTCCTCAGGTGTAGATGTTGATGGTAAACATATATTTTGAGTTTCAAGTCAATACCTTATATAGTATTCAAGATATTTGAATTTACAAAAAAAAATTACCAAAAATTCTAAGTTAAAAAGGGGCATAAATCTGTCAAAAATCAAAACAGAGTTATGGGAATTATTTCCTCATGTGTATATGTTGATGGTAGACACATACTTTGAGTTTCAAGTCAATACCTTTGATAGTATTCAAGATATTTGAATTTAAAAAAAATCTTTAACCAAAAATTCTAAGTTAAAAAGGGGCATAATTCTGTCAAAAATCAAAACAGAGTTATGGGTATTGTTTCCTCAGGTGTAGATGTTGATGGTAGACACATACTTTGAGTTTCAAGTCAATACCTTTGATAGTATTCAAGATATTTGAATTTATAAAAAACTTTAACCAAAAATTCTAAGTTAAAAAGGGGCATAAATCTGTCAAAAATCAAAACAGAGTTATGGGAATTGTTTCCTCATGTGTATATGTTGATGGTAGACACATACTTTGAGTTTCAAGTCAATACCTTTGATAGTATTCAAGATATTTGAATTTATAAAAAACTTTAACCAAAAATTCTAAGTTAAAAAGGGGCATAAATCTGTCAAAAATCAAAACAGAGGTATGGGGATTGTTTCCCCAGGTGTAGATTATGATGGTAAACATATAGTTTGAGTTTCAAGTCAATACCTTTGATAGTATTCAAGATATTTGAATTTATAAAAAACTTTAACCAACGCAGACGCCGACGCCGGGGCGAGTGCATTAGCCTCCTTATTCTTCGAATAGTCGAGCTAAAAAAGCGTGACGGACGGAAGGACGGACAATTCTCAAAAACATTCCTGCGCCTTTGGCTGGTGATACAAATGTAAAGCTGATTAAATGGGTACATTTGTACGCATATTGACTGATTTTAATATTTACGTAAGTACTATTCACGTACTTCAATGTTCTATAAAATATAGCTGCTACCAGTCGCTTTTATGTACTAAAAATTGCGCCGCCCATCTTTTTAAAGATAATTCTTGTATATGTATTAGACTGCGATTCCTAAGCTGTTAGGAAAATTCTTTTTTACAAAAACGCTCAAAACATAGTTTTCCTAGAGTAACCTCAAGTGTTTTAAAGTGTTAATACGCCTTTGTTTAGCGTTATAACGCCTTTTATTTCGCGTTATAACGCCTTACTTTCGCGTTATTACGCCTTTTGTTCCGCGTTATAACGCCTTTATTTTGCATTATAACGCCTGTCTTTCGAGTCATAACGCCTTTTAATAGCGTTATTACGCCTTTACTTTCGCATTACTACCCCTTTAGTTTGTGTTACTACGCCTTTCTTTCGCGTTGTAACGCCTTTTATATTAGCGTTATAACGCCTTTACTTTCGCGTTATAACGCCTTTTCTTCACGTAATAACGCCTTTCTTTCGCGTTATAACGCCTTTATTAGCGTTAAAACGCCTTTGTTAAGGTAGTGGATGTGTAATGAGTACTTCCTGTTTAAGGATCATTTGGAATACTTTGGATTTTATAGCAGTATCTATTTTGTACTGTGGTGCAGTGGTTAGAGCGTCTGCTTTGAGATCAAGAGGTCCTGAGTTCAATCCCCGAAGGAGCCAAAACTTTTTTTCGTTATTTTTTCTTTTTAGTTATCAAACTGAAAAACATGAAAAAATTAAGCCATTTTACAAGATTTGAAAACTGTATCTTAATTTTCCTTGATTTTATCAAGCTGTACAGTTACTTGAAAATACAAAAATTGACCGTGCTCATTTTTAAAAAGTTGAATATCTCAAAAAAGTAGACGGTAAAATTTTTTTATTTTTTCTTATATTTCAATTCAAATACTACTTATAAAAGTTTTATAATCAATAGTGATGGCCCTACTCCGAATCTTTTGCTAAAGCCGTGTATATGTACATGTGTGATAGGTCTCGTTGCAAAATTAGGTAAATTGTATACCCTCGTTTTTGGCATTATTGCATATTTTTTGTTACACATGTTAAGCTTGTAGCATTATAATTCATGTTTTGTAATTCTACATTGCTTGTAGTACTTTTTGAACCTGGAAATTTTTTAAAATGTAAATAGATATTTGCAAACATACCTATTTTAACTTTTATGGTACTTTTTAATATGGTCAGTATTTCTAAAGTGGGGGTAGGGCAACAAAAAAACGGAATTAATTTTAAATTAAACGGTGAAATGTCTTTAAATTTTGCACACTAGTCGGTTAACAGATGTAGATCATATAAATGTTAAGTTTAATGTGTTTTGGAATGGTGTCCATTAGACCCCCACTACCTTAAGCGTTATTACGCCTTTCTTTGCGTAATTACGCCTTGTTTCGCGTTATTATGCCTTTTTCGCATTATTTCACCTTTTTTCGCGTTATTACGACTTCACAATATTTTTTTTTTCTTGCGAATGGTTCTAATAGGCTTTCGTAGAAAAACGATCTTTGACATTTAGTTTTTTGCTAATGAGGAGTTCTTGAACAGAAAACCTCTATTGTGACTGATTCGCGTCCTTTGTTCACATGTTACGTAGACGTGAAGGCCATTTAATTTGGACAGTTTATATGTTTATACAGAAAGTTTCAATTAGTCTGGTGGTTTTTTTTTTACTTCATTCCATATATTGTTATTGCCAGTTAATTTATATTACACAACCTCTCGTGAATCAGCCTTTAAATGTAAATTTGTATATTTGGAAACTTAATTTAAGGTGGTCTTATTTTCATAAATGATAATAAACATCACTGTAAATTATATAATTCCGATACACATGTGTTGATATCATGTTTGTCTGACACAAGTTGGAGAGACACGGGTTGAATGAGCCAACTTTCCACATCTTGTTTATTTTTGTTTGCTTAGAACAATTTGATCAATTCGCAGACTCGTGCTATATACTAGTTCTCTACATTTTGAATACAATATGATGTACTGTGGCGCTATAAATCAGCATCTGAAAGAGACTGAAAAAAATGGCTAAACTAACCCCGCTCATGGGTTGGTTGAGCTATCTTAAGGGTTTGGTTGAGCCAGTGAATTAAACATAGCTAATCAATGATACATTCATATATACTAAGTTGAATTGTGTGTGTGAACGTGCGTAGTCACGCGTGTGTGCGTATGTGTAATAGATGCGTGTCCGTGCGTGCGCGCAAATGCGTTTCTAGGTGTAAATAGTTTGTACTCATTTCTGGCCAATGAGACCAGAGTCCGAACCACACTGCATTCGATATATATACATTAGAAATAGTGTTTTTTATGGAAAATCGAAACTCGAGTTGCTACTAAGTCTTATCCTTATCAATTAGAACAAGCAATACAAAAAAGTAGGTCATCCAAGTGGCTCAACTAACTCCATTCTTACTTGTCTTACTATATATGGTTGAGAATTTGGTTTAAAACGTCGTTATTTACCTAAAACACGTTTACGAAGGCAGTGCTATATAAAAATGATATTACTCAGATCTAGTTGAATAAGTTATATCTTGAACGATGTAAAAGTTAGGGATATAACTCAAATATTCGAACATTGGAAATATTATTTTGACATTAAATCAACATTTGTTCGCTGACTGTCATACGCGTCTTTTGAAAATTTGCGCGTCCAAAAATCTCGTCTGCACTTTTATTCGCGGTAAAACAGGGATTATAAGGGTGGCTCATTTAACCCTGACTTCTTAGCCTTGATAGTTTTCCCTAGTTAAAACTTAAAAGCACTTATGGCAAAAAAAAATTGTCTGAGAAACACATCGAACAGCTGAAAGTTTCTCTAGAATTAAGACATGACCTCCTTAAGTAAAGCGCTTAAAATGAAGTAAACAATAAATCTAGTCTCAACAAGAATAAAATCAACGAAAACCAATAAGGCTCATGATGGTCCTATAATGCTTATCTTGGTCAAAAGATAACAGGAGTGTATATACTGTAACAGTTGAAATGATAAAGATCAAACTTCAGTATCAAATTTTCACTATTTCAGAGCATAGTAAGTTTGTAATGCACCATCATTCTAATTTTATGACATCTGACCGAGTTTCTATCTTAAACAAGAAATTTTCAAGACAAAAAAACCTGACAAATTTTCATGAAAATTTGAAGATTGCAACGTCTACAAAACAATTAGGAAATTTGTTTCTCTTCTTTTTTTTGAACCCCAAATGATGTAGCATCTACAGACAAGACGAAAATCAAATCTAGCTTCTGACAATGTTGTGGAGCGTAAAAAAGACCTTACTGTGGTATAGTATCCTTTGCAAGACTGACTATAAATATCCTAAAATAAAATTAAATTCTATCATCGAGTTGTCAAGATTTAAACTATTTCATTTAGACTATATAGGGGAAACAGCCACACCCCACTGGGGTCTCACTTTGGACAGAATCATCTTCATTTGAGCAATTTTGGTACAGGGTCATAATATAATAATTTATGTCAAACAAAATTAAATTCTGAGCAGTAATTAAAGAGCCTCATTTTTTAAAGTTTCAACACAGGATATACCATCCACTAGTGTCCTGGAGTGATCAAATCAATTTTAGCACATTTGGTAGTGAATAGAGAAAACAGTCCCATCCCACTGGGCGCCACATTGTTTAAGGGTCATAAAGTGATCATATTCGTCATACGACATTAAATTCTGACAAGCAGTTTCAGAGATGGTATGGTATATTAGGGTTTTATCGTTGGTACCGGTTTCCCATATGACCAACGCCCCCAGAAGAGTTTAGTTATTTTAGGTTTTCGGGGGATAGTGCAAGATACAGAAAGCGTCCCAATTCCAGAGACACCCCCTGGTTCTTTATCATGCCAGGTTTTCACCCATACATAGGACCTCGGTTTTAAAATCTCATCCGAAAGACTGTTAGTAATTTTAGTTGGTCAGCCCTGTGAATCGAACCCACAACCCCGAGATTACAAGTCTCGTGCTCTACCTATTGAGCTATCCGGGCTGACAGGGAGTTTCAGAGAAGAAGGTTTTGAAGTTTATATACTGAGCGACAGCAGGTAGTGATCGTTTGTGCCAAATCATATCAAATTTTGATCAGCAGTTTTTTTTTCATTTTGGCTGCCGTAGCACCTAGAGTTCTGTGTGTATCATACATGAAACTCTTTTTAATCATTATTTTGGTAGAGGTTCATACAAGGAACATTCCTGTCAAGTTTAATCAACATTGACTCAGTGGCATTAGAGGTAAACAGTCGTTTGAAGCAATTGAAGTCGACAGCTGGTGTAAATTAAATAATATGTCACTGCACCCGTGCAAATACAAATGCATGTTGATGACTTCAAAATACAAGCTAAAACATACTCGTGAGTTACGTTTATCAATAGAAAATGTCGCCATTGAAAACGTTGAGGTGTATAAATTACTAGGTGTATTAATTGACAACACACTTTCATGGACATTCCAAATATCTCAAGTGTGTAATAAATTAAACTCCAAAATAGCTTTGTTGAAACGTATACTAATTACTTATTACTTGTCAGATGAAATGAAAAATACATTTTATAATGCATATTTAGTACCATGCTTCGACTACTGTTGTACTGTCTTGGGCAATACAATGAGCCCAAAATCAGATCTAAATAAAATATATAAAATACAAAAAAGGGCTGCAAGAATTATACTAAATAAACCATTAAAAACTAGTTCCTCAGATATGTTTAATAAACTTTAAAGGTTAAAATTCGAAAATAGACGTGCCTACCATACAGCTTTACTTATATTTAAATGCCAACACCAGCTAGTACCGGAATATCTGACTGAGTTATTAACATTTTCGAAAAATACATGTTATAGACTCCGTTCATCGGAAAGAAATGACTTAAGACATCACAAACCTAGAACAAATTATATGAAAAATTCATTAGTTATTCATCAGTTACACCAGTATTGATATTTGGAATAAAATACCTCTTGAAATCAGAAATATCTCTTCAATATCATCTTTCAAATACAAATACAAGAACTTCCTTTTTCAAAAACAGCAGCAATTATCTACCATTTCAAGAATATAAATTCCACATGTGCTACGTTTAGATAAATTATGTGTTCTGTATGATTAATAATTATAATTTCACTTATTGTAGTATTGACGAGTGTTTGTCGGGATCGAATGTATATTTGCATAAATGTATACTGTTATTTCATTTACTGTTTTTCTTTGTAACAGTATTGTTGTTTCATTTAACTCTTTTTTTTCTTTGCCTTTTTTGTTTCTTTTCTAGAAGGCCACATTGTAAATAAGTTTTGTATGTTTTGAACATTGCTTTATGTGTAAACCTTCTTTAAATAAAGATATTATTATTATTATTATTATTATTAATTGCTAACAAGGAACAACGACGGCTGACATCAAGCGGTAACAAACGCTCACGTGGCATAAAGCTTTGCGCCAGGTGAGCTAAAAAAACACGCTTTATTCATATTGAACACTTTTTGCAAATGGTAATTAATACAGAAATATTCATTTTGAAGTTATAACTGAATTACATGTATTGTCAAGAAAGATCCTTAATTAAAAACACGACGGACGGACAAGTGTGATTTCCATATAGCACAGTATAATAAATTTTAAAAGAATTGTTAAAATCTTACCTGCGTGTAACGTCTCTTCATCAAAATGTCTGGGATTATGTTGAGATTCTCTAGGGCCTAGTGTTGGTCCACTAAACCCATTTTTCTGTGCCTGGATAAAAAGAATAGCATGCACAAATCCACGAATCAAACATCAAATAAAAAGTAATCCTTAACTTTAGGATCAAAGGTCCACGGTATTTATTGCATTGGTAGCTCATTTTAAAACTAGCCTATCATAATACCAGTCTGTTTATCTTGAAACTATGCTGTACAAGTTAGCTGATAGGACAGTAAAACAAACGGTACAAGTTACTCAACCACCTCAGTGTGATTTTGGGCTTTTTTTCACACTTGAGAAAACATTTTTGATTTTTGATTAATTCTGTATATAAAAGGGCCACTATCGCTCTACTGGTCTGTCTGACTGGATTGTTCTGAATAAGTTTTATGAAAACCTTTTGCAATGTTACCAAGGAAAATCTAACAGAGTTCACTGTGACCATGACCCGCTGACCCCCACAAAAAAACAAATACAATGTAGATCATCTACTAAGTAAAACAATTCATCCTATGACGTTTGAAGACTGTGGGTGATGTAGATCTCATGATACTGAGTTGAAAAGATGTTCAAAGTTTGGGTCACTTAACTTTTCTCACTGACCCCAAAAATGATAGGGATCATCTACTCAGTAAGACCAATCATCCTATGAAGTTTAAAGAATGTGGGTCAAATAGATCTCAGCCGAAAATATTTTCAAAGTTCGGGTCACCATGACCTTGACCTTTGACAGACTAACCGAAAAATCGATAGGGATCATCTACGTGTTACAGGGAACCTTCTGAACAAGTTTGATGAAAGTTAAATGAAAACTGTGACCTGTAGAGCGTTATCAAGGAATATATAACGGAGGTCACTGTGATCTTGACCTTTGACCCACTGAGGGATCATCTACATATTACAGGAAACCTTCTGGGCAAGTTTGATGAAAGTTGAAAGAAAAATATGACTCGTAGAGTGATATTTAGGAAAATATAACGGAGGTCACTGTGACCTTGACCTTTAACACACTGAACCCGAAAACAATACATATTGCATGGAACCTTCTGAGCAAGTTTGGTGAAATTTAAATGAAAATTGTGACCTGTAGTATTATTAAGGAATTGCTATCGGAGGTCACTGTGACATTGACATCTACAAGTTGCAGGGATCCTTATCAGCAAGTTTCATCAAAGTCAAATGAATATTGCGACATGTAGAGCGTTATCAAGGAAAAGTTTACGGACGGACGGGTAGATGGACGACGGACAAACCTTCATGGCATAAGCTTCAGCAAAGCTAAAAACTGATGTCATATATTATGTTGTTCCAGCTATTTCTAGAGAGTACCGCGAAGTAGGTTCTTTTCTGTTCCAAAATAATTTATTCATTCTTGATTGCGAAACATGTTCCTACAACTTAGCTTACGTGCCCCAAAGACTTATTCCAGATGGAATTAACCTCAGTGACAGAGAGTCAATGTTGAGCAAACCTTGCCAATGGACGCTACCACCACAGCACTGTCCATACGGCGGATGGGAAACTGGAAACAAATCTACCACTACGCTGTACAGCAGCTCCATGGCACAGTCAAGGTTTGGAGTTAAAGTAATTAGGTTTCTATTCACTACTTACCGCTCTTCCCACCGCGTGGAGGCAATTCAACACATGCGTCATGCCGTTATTCCTATCCGTTAAATTGGCAGTACCAAATTTGTCGGCCGTCGAAACACCGTATTTTCCTATGGCTACTAAAAAGTTCTCGATGTTTTCCATCTCTTTAAATTGTTTAAAACTTCCTGACTGAACACGATTTATTTTTTTAATTGAACCTGGCTGTAATGTGTTAATTAATCTGCAAATATAAAGCAACTATTATTATGTATATGTTATATTCAATAAATTAGCACGTAACATTTGTCATCTATTCGTACTCAACAATGATCTCATAATATATGTTATATCACATACTGAATAGAATATATTTTATAGAAAGCCGCAACCTTACAGTGAGGAAAGATAAGTTAAAAATACGACGCCGCCCAGATAGACCCTTGCCCCAGCGCTTCTATATGAACCTAGCCCCTTTTTATCATGGAGTTCGATATCTAAATATTTCATAATTTTCCTATGATCCTAAGCCCATGCAGGTGTTCCTGCATGCATATGATTCTCGTGCCGTACCGTGACAATGTGACCATGTGCGCTTTTTTTATTTCATTGCACGTGTTCCACGAGAAAAGTCATCGAATCCGTTTCAGTGACAAATATTATGTACATGAATAGGCATTCAATATGTCTGAATATTTCTGAAAGACCAATAACGGAACTTTGATGACGTTAACTATACAGCGAGTAACTAAAACGTAAGTTATGACTAAATTTGAATAAGCTTCTCGGCCCATTTTCAACCACTGGTGACAATGTACAATGTAGTTTGTGTCCGGCCGAGTTCTTTGTAATGCGAACGACATGTCAGGAACATGCTTTACAGAGGTACCAAAACATGCGCATCCATTTCAATTAGTAAACCGGGTACAAGGCGCATTTGTTGGTTAAAATATGATGAGAAACGTACTCTGTAGTTTAGATACCTAACTATTCCATTTATAAATTTTTATCGTACGCATCAAAATGTGTATAAAGTAGTGTTGTACCACAAATGGTTTAATTTGAACTGACGCAATCTATGAACACATATTTACCAAGCCCTCATAAAATTATAAAGGTATTTTCTACATTCTGGCTTATACAAAAATTCGATTGTATGTATTAAACATAAGACTACAATAGTGGTGTTTCAATGCTTTCATTTAGTTTATTTATAGTCCCGGTTGACTCGTGGATTTCTTCCCGGGTGAACTTTAAAAGACTCCTTGAGTGACAGATGCAAATGTAAGGGAATCCGGGTACCAGACCCTAGCTCTTTTACGAATAGACCCCTTGGTTCGTTGACGTGCTCGGTGTATAGCACAGATACGCGCGGGACTACATCTGGTTTTATAACCAGTTCATCTCTAGATGGGTGGGAAACACTGACAAGCGTTTCTAAAATTTCAAGAGCCCCGGGATTCGAACCGGGGACTTCCGGGTTGGTAGCCTGCTGCATTCATCACTGAACTACTGCACAACGCGATATGTGCATGATCATCTTGATCGAGCAGAACAGAAGCAGAGGTCTTCTCTACAATTCAACCAAATCGACGTTTATCGGAATGTCTATTTATCAAATTATTACCTACATGTATTTATGCAAACTTGTTTAATTGTAAGTGACTAAATCAAAGACAAGTTTTTTTCTGACGTTCGATATCTTAAAGTAATAAACACACAAACAAAAAAGGGCAACTTACTCGCATAATAGTATACCATCTTTCATAGCTGCCTGGAACTTCTCTTCGCCTAATGGACAGTCACAATCGGCTCCCTGGTTAATACAAATATTAAAACATTACTCTTTAACTGAGCAGCGACCCCAGCGGGGTGGGGGGAGGGGGGAACAAAGAATTTGCTACATTTCTTTATGTATTTTTAGTTTTATCGTGTATCTGGGGGCAAGGTTAGTTTTTTAGGTTTCGGGGAAAAGTGCAATATACGGTGTCCCAGTTCCAGAGACACCCCCCTGGTTCTGGAAGGAGGAGGGGTGACGGGGCGGGGGATAAAACCGACGATCCGTGGATTACCAGTCCAAGGCCATGACCCCTAGAATTATGATTCGCTCCAGTTCATAAAACCTGTTTTAAATATCGTCATTTATAATGTTTTGTATCTATAAATAAATAAACATTATGACTAAGCACACTGTAAAAACAGAAAGGAAACTTTACACTGAAATGGGTGGCAGCTGGGTTGCCACCCATTTTGGTGTAAAGTAACCTTATTGTTTTTATGGAAACCTTACACCCTGCTATCGGGGAAGCAGGACACCGTTCACGGTGTTACTTAACACGTTTTTCACAAGACAAACGTAACAC
This sequence comes from Saxidomus purpurata, assembly GCA_022818135.1. Lineage (NCBI taxonomy): Eukaryota > Metazoa > Mollusca > Bivalvia > Venerida > Veneridae > Saxidomus > Saxidomus purpurata. The sequence goes on from JAFMSR010000008.1 coordinate 25,802,614, forward strand.
GTTAGTGTAAGCGTACACTTTCATTACATATAAACCCTTTCATCAATTCATGACGGCAAAATCTTGACTCATTGGTCCTATCACTCCCCATCACATTTCTCGAGAATGTCAAACAGATGGTTTGTGTCAGACCAATATTTAAGAAGATCTTAGTCAGTGGTTACGTAACTAAATTTTCAAAGAACTACTTATCTGAACTCTTTACAACATTCTGACGGGTTTTGAACTCTTTACAACATTCTGACGGGTTTCATAACTAAACGTCACGAAAAGACTTTTCGTTCATAATTTCGCGAATAATAGCAAAGTGTTCATGTATGATACACGGATGTGTCCGTCTTAGTCACGCTACAATTTGAGACCATAACCATGTGCATGGAATGCGGCATAGAATTAAGGCACATGCAAGTCCTTGGTCAGTTGACTTGTTTACGATACACGAATTTTAGGGCAAAGTTACACTTCCGTGTTACTATATCCCAGTCGGTGTATCTGACCAACTTACACTTGTACGGATTTACAAAACGCCAGATCGGGAGTATCTCTTCACTGATTTTGGAGTAAAATTGCATTTCGGTGATTCTCTACTCGCACACGGTGTAACTTACACGGTTACACCATTTTCCAAGCTGGTTTACACTATATTCAGAGATAATTAACACTTTTTTTTACAGTGCATGTGAGTGTACATAGGGCTACCGACATATATCAGGTTTTCGAAAAAAAGGTTGTATCATGACAACCAAAGTTCTCAGTGAGGTTTCAAGGCTCTACAGGTAACTTACATCGCCGTCTTGGTGGGGTCGCAGGGTGAAAAGACGAAATGCCGGCACATCCATTTCATACACTTAAACAGACACACGACGTGTCTTCTTACAATTTTGCATAGCATTATTCAAAAATTGCCTTTGACGTTGACCCCAGTTGACCCAAGGGTTCTCTATTGGTATTTATAAGGATTTATTTTCTGACAAAAATGTATGTTGCGTCAGAAAAACCTGTCTATATAGCTATACAGCTTAGCCACCGCCCCTGCCCTACTACATTGTCGTATCTTCTATATATAGCAGAAATCGCAATTTAATGGATTTCACTCTGGTATTTCAGGTGGGAGGAACATACCTTTGACCATTTGTACCCCTTCTCTATGCTTTTTCTGTATCTTTAATAAACCAATGTCTATCTATGCATTTAAAACTAATATAATGAATTAAAAAAATATATTTTTATCATAGCTCTTTACCATAGACTTGTCTAAATGCTTTCACTTTGCTCTTTCGTATTTTTCGGTAATTTCCTTGAAAAGCTGTTTCAAATCACTGCGCAACAGGAAAACGGCTTGGAATGTTCCTTTGAACTAAACTTTTTCTTAGAGCTCTATCATTTGCCTCTTACATTCGTCCAAAGTTTGCCGTGAGTCAAATTTGAAAGAAGTGGAAGAATTTTTCGAAGCGACGTGGTTGTTTTCATAAAGCGTGTATTGGAACCTTGTCTATGGCAAAGAGCTATGAACATTTTTTAACCTTGTCTATGGCAAAGAGCTATGAACATTTTTTTAACCTTGTCTATGGCAAAGAGTTATGAACATTTTTTGGGGGGGGGGGGGGGTGGTGGTACCTTGTCTATGGCAAAGAGCTATGAACATTTTTTTAACCTTGTCTATGGCAAAGAGTTATGAACATTTTTTAACCTTGTCTATGGCAAAGAGCTATGAACATTTTTTTAACCTTGTCTATGGCAAAGAGCTATGAACATTTTTTTAACCTTGTCTATGGCAAAGAGCTATGAACAGTTTTTAACCTTGTCTATGGCAAAGAGCTATGAACATTTTTTAACCTTGTCTATGGCAAAGAGCTATGAACATTTTTTAACCTTGTCTATGGCAAAGAGCTATGAACATTTTTTAATTCATTATATCAGTTTTAAAATGCATAAATAAAGACATTGGTACATTGGTTTATTAATGATACAGAAAAATACATAGAGAGAGGGGGTTTAACCTGGGGGAGGGGGGAGGGGTCAAAGGTATGTTCCATCCACCTGTGCTCCAGTTAACACTGTCCAGCAGATAAGGTCGATTATATTTACCTCTACTAGCGGTTTCTGTAATACTGCTTCAATCCATACCCTAGCTTGCTGTTCCAGTTCTAAACTGTATTTCGAATTGATCTGGAAGATGAAATATACATACTATAACAACCCTGACATTTTCTGAAACCTGATTTTTTGCAAATCAATAGAAGGTAATCTACATGTCATGATGTTTTAAAAGGCGTTTTACTCTGTGGGTTTTTTTTTGCCACTTTTCATCCCACGTGTCAACTACGCGCTGTCAAGAAGAAAGGTCGCACCATAAAAATATTCAAATGCAATTTAAAATTTCTAATTTCTATTAAATTCTTTGTGTAAGAAAAAAAAGGATCTATACCATTATAAACGCCTTTATAATTTTTAATATATAGGCTATGTGTGCAGACAGACAGGCTGATTAAAAGCGCTATGCTATCGTGTACTTTAGTCAGACTGCTGTACAGACTACGTCGGCCAACTACTGTGACTCGGCTATCTCCGGAAGTATCCGTTAGACGCTTATGACGTTAGAGTGATACATGATTGTGACATCACGCAAGTTCTTACCTTCCTGTTTACCTCCCCTGTTAAACCAAATCCACGCGGCCGGGTTGCCATTCTCAAACACTATCTGAAATTTTAAAAAATACTCTAGAAAAGCCTTTGCAACAGTTTTACATAAAGACGGGACATCGGAATAGCTGTAGTCAGGTGGTTTTCAACGTTTCGGGTAACTGACTGTTCCACGACAGTATTTAACCTCGGATGCGATCTTTTACGTTTTGTGACCTGTAGTAGATATTATATTAGATTTGATCTGTTTTGCTACTGTTCTATAACTGTGGGACGTGGCAAAAGTTGCCTTCATGTATTTCGAATTTTGAATGATGCGTACTTTGTCAGTTTCTGCTTCCCATAGTTTGAGGATCGCTGTTTCAGTGGTTCTGGCTGCTACCAGTTATAGTCGGTCAAAAGCTATGCATAGCTAATGTTTATTGCAGATATACCGACATGAAATAAAATATGATTTGATTTGATTTGACTACAGGAAACCTTGCTTGGTACTATCTTCGCTTAACTAACTAACCTAGCTTCGTCAGACACAAGGACAGTGTGTGATAAACGTGTGAGTCCAATTAAGTCGGGCTTATGACGCAAAAATAAACGAAGAATTTTTATATCACACGAGTACGTTAGTACAGAGTGTTCAAATACCTTGTTTAAGTTGGAACATGAAAAACAAATCCTAATGGACCACCATAATTATACAACTTGATAGGGTTCGAGCCCTGCTACTAATTCAACTAGGTCTCTTTATGTGAAAAAGATAAAATAGTATAATATAATAGTCAACTCATAATGCTATATAGGCCTGGATGGGATCTGTATTTATAGGTTCTAGGACACTATAATTATCGTTATTAGTACATGATATTTGAACAACAATCTACTCACATATATAACACCACGTTACACGTTGTATGACAATGCACTTTTTATTAAGTTTCACAATGTTAATATTAAATATATCAACTACTGCAATTTAAGTATGTCCAGTGAGGAAAATATTTCAAACGCTTATCAACTTAACGCCTGCGAAAGATTGTATTTCTGAATTTTAATAAACATCAGTTAAAAATCATATCTATTTATACAAATACAAAGTTGGAATTAATTTTGATTTTCACAACCAAGAATAAGGAAATTATTAAAATACAGACCCCTTTATCATGCCTCAGATCAAATCTACAGGTGTCTCATTCATAAAAGTGTAAGCAAGGTACTAGTATGTCAGTGTAACCATCAAGTGTAACGGACCGTGTAACTTTACAGCTTTGTAAAAATGCAAAATTCCCTCGCCATTCTAGAATACCATTATCAAGTTGTATTAATTACTTGAATACATTTAAAGGTGTAATATTCCCATTGATTAATCTAGTTATCGTAAAACTCATTAATTATTCATTAAGGTCTCTCCAATATAAAATCCTAGATACTTAAATCTAACACAGACAAAATTCGTTAGTATTATATTTTTCTTGTCAGAGAGGGACCGCGTGAGTTGAAGTGGTGTAAATTTGGATATTGCTCATCGCCAACCCGTCCCAACCAACCACTCCTCTCTACAGCATGAAGGTGGAACGGTACGCTAAAAGAACTACCGATAGTTTTAGTTGAAACAATTAGGTGAAGACGAAGAAGGTGAAGAAGAAAAAGAAATAACAAGTGACAGGAAATTGTCACAAAACCAGGTTTTCATTTTCCAGTCTGCTGGCCGAGCGCAAATGTATTCTTCTATATATAACATATGTGGAAAAAAAGCAAAGGGCCATAATTCAGGCAAAAATTAAAAAAAAGAAAGAAAGAAAAAAAAACAAAAAAACTTGCTCTGTGTGGGGTTTGAACCGCTGGTCTCATGAGAAATTTTGTCATCTACTCCAAAGTATACAGGACTGGTAATCTATTCTAAAAATAGACAGTAATAACAGAGTATTCTCCCTTTTATAATTAACAGAGTATTCTCCCTTTTATATATACTTAAATAAGGACACAAAATTGCTAACGGACGGACGGACGGACGGACGACCAGGGGCAGAACATTATATATTCAAAATTCTTTAGTTCACAATTATAGTTCTGTGAAAGTTTGGTTGAAATCCGTTGAGAAATGTAGGAGGAGTTGCGCACAGAAGAATTACATGTGAAAAAAAAAACAAAGGGCCATAACTCTGTCAAAAATGACCAAATCACAAAACCCGGAATATATGCGCCAGGGCACTTCATGACAATATTTCTGTGAAAGTTTGGTTGAAATCCGTTGAGAAATGTAGGAGGAGTTGCGCACAGAAGAATTACATGTGAAAAAAAAAGAAAGGGCCATAACTCTGCCAAAAATGACCAAATCACAAAACCCCGACAATATGCGCCAGGGCACTTCATGACAATACTTCTGTGAAAGTTTGGTTGAAATCCGTTGAGAAATGTAGGAGGAGTTGCGCACAGAAGAAATTGTTTACGCCCGCTCGCCCGCCCGCCCGCCGACATACCCCAATCTAATAACCAGGATTTTTCCTTCGGAAAACCTGGTTAATAATAATTACTATTATATAAGCACGGAATTATATATGTGTTTATAGGTCCGTGATATAAGTCATCACCTGATAATTATCATCATTTCTAATATTTAAGGAGGGGTTCGTTTAAAAACACTTTAGTGTGCACGTCATACTACATAAGGCCTTGAAAAAATACACTTGAAATAAATAGTATGCGTGACTCTTGTGAAGATAATGTTTAAAGTACGGCAGGAATTTTTGCAATGTTAAAACAAGGAAATGATTGGCTGATAAGATCATATGGATGTAGCTATAGCCACTTGACAAAACTACTTGTATTTCATACACTAAAATCTTGTTAAATATGCAGTTACAGCGATATTAGCTTCCGGTACGGTGTAAAGGGAAGTAAGGTTTTTACCCTTTTCTACGCAAAAAAATAACGGTCAATCGGTTCTTTCGGACGGATCATTAACTTGTTCTAGTTATAAACACAGAAAAATGAAGTATTTTCCATACCATCATGTATATAACGTTTTTGAGCATGCTAATAATACACAGCTGTGAAAGTCGTAAAATCCACCTATTAGGTACGATTTCTTTCAGCTTCAAGTAAAAGACCATTGCAGTAAACGTCAATTCCTAAAGTTTCTGTCTTACATTTTGTATTAATTTTCAAAGGTTTTCTTTTCCTCTTGTTCACTGCTAAAGTCTTGACATCATGGCTATGGCCTTTATGTGTATTTCACAGAATTTGAAGTGTTGAGGATTGAAACTATATTAACAAGAGCCATGTTACACATGGTTAATCCCCCCGCCAGGAAGAAGTTACCTGAAGGTTGTACTTTCGTACATTTTACTTGGTGAGAGGAAATCCTTAAAAAGCCGTATAGTTATGACCATGCTGAGTACAGTTTTCAAGAAAGTGGAAAAAGAATAAGGCAATGAAGAGAAGGTTTGCAAAATTATATTAATGTTCATTATCAGTATAGTTATGATATTTTTCTATTTGACTAAAAGTAGGCAAGGTAGAGTTATTGTTCTTGCACACTGCACTTCCTACCAATGTGCTATGTCAGTGTATTAAGTTTGAAGAAAATCCCTCAGCTACTTTTGGAGTTATTTGGGAAGAAAAAATTAAGAGGGGGGAAAAAAAAAAAAGGAGGCGAGGTAGAGTTATTGTTCTACACACGCACCACAGGCTAGTCAGTGTATTAATTTGAAAAGTATTTTTGGGTTTTGTTTTGGACAAGTAAACCTGATAAAGGGGAATAACTCTAAAAGTAGGCAAGGTAGAGTTATTGTTCTTGCACACTGCACTTCCCACCAATGTGCTATGTCAGTGTATTAAGTTTGAAGATAACCCCTCAAGTACTTTTGGAGTTATGCTTCGGACAAGTAAATCTGATAAAGGGGAATAACTCTAAAAGTAGGCAAGGTAAAGTTATTGTTCTTGCACACTGCACTTCCTACCAATGTGCTCGTCAGTATATTAAGTTTGAAGTAAATCCCTCAAGTACTTTTTGGAGTTATGCTCTGGACAAACTTTTAAAGTAAATCTGATAAAGGGGAATAACTCTAAAAGTAGGCAAGGTAGAGTTATTGTTCTTGCACACTGCACTTCCTACCAATGTGCTATGTCAGTGTATTAAGTTTGAAGAAAATCCCTCAAGTACTTTTGGAGTTATGCTTCGGACAAGTAAATCTGATAAAGGGGAATAACTCTTAAAGTAGGCAAGGTAGAGTTATTGTTCTTGCACACTGCACTTCCTCCCAATGTGCTATGTCAGTGTATTAAGTTTGAAGTAAATCCCTCAAGTACTTTTGGAGTTATGCTCTGGACAACACTTTTAAAGTAAATCTGATAAAGGGGAATAACTCTAAAAGTAGGCAAGGTAGAGTTATTGTTCTTGCACACTGCACTTCCTACCAATGTGCTATGTCAGTGTATTAAGTTTGAAGAAAATCCCTCAAGTACTTTTGGAGTAATGCTTCGGACAAGCTAAATCTGATAAAAGGTGAATAACTCTTAAAGTAGGCAAGGTAGAGTTATTGTTCTTGCACACTGCACTTCCTACCAATGTGCTATGTCAGTGTATTAAGTTTGAAGAAAATCCCTCAAGTACTTTTGGAGTTATGCTCCGGACAAAATTGGGATGGACGCACGGACGGACGGACGGACGAAGACCATTTCTAATATCCCCTTCGCCTTCGGCGGGGGGATAAATAAGAAAGGTACAGAGTTATTTTTGTGAAATAGCAGTCTTTCACCTGTGTGGCATGTTACAAAGATGCACTTATACCTTTAAAATATCACCGCTGACGATAAATGTGTCATATTTATCACGTGTTTATCAAAGTGCAAAGAAAATAAAGTTTTATTAATTGGTCGTTAATTAAATGCGGACAAACTCGTCAGGTAAAAAATGAAGGCAGAAAATGAATGGCAATCAATGTGAGGGAACAGGAAAGGATTTGTCAATCGATTATGATTAACATCTTAAGGCTTCAACGTTTTCAGTAATGCCCTACTGCACTGAATCTTGATTGAAATGATGCAATACAGCAATAATTTGTGTAACAGATCTTTTTATGAACCATATACCGGATACGTAATTAATCCGTTATATTTTTACTTTGTATATAGTTGTTTTACGTAGCGTTGTCTGTTGGTGATATGTGTGGATGGACAAGACTTGTATTTTGAGCTCTATAAAGTTTTTCAAGACATACTGTAGGTGTTAGAACATACGCGTCTAGTTAAAATATAACTTCTATTCAAAGTTCTCCGTCTCACAACTTACTGCTGATTGGTTAGAGGTAAGTTTATGTTGAAAATTGACCAATCAGAACCCATATAGTACAGACTGGTGTCATTTTAACTCGGGAACCAGACGTCTAACAAAACGTTTGCAGACTATAACTATATTGAAAGAATAGTGTTACTGTAACGCTACCGTCTGTCACAGTAACATATTTCTTGTGGCCTTGAGCACCCAAATCCATCATAGTGACGTTATCATTTCAAAATCTATATGCATGCTTGATTAAAAAGATAGATTACACCACAATAATAATAATTCATGCAATAAAGTAACTATTTCAAGCCGTTTATGTAGATATAATGGAAATACTTTGTTTTGCGGCAAATACATAGTCTATATACGTTAATTTTTCAGTATTTAAACGAAACTACGTAAATGACCAAGTCGTTAGCGGTGCTCGAACCTGTGACCCAAAAGGCTGTGGCAAGTTGCAGAGCCTATTAAGTCTACCATTCCATTCCTACAGCATACTTTAGCATACGTCTAATTCTGTTAAGGCCAAAGAATGCATGTGAAAGTAGGAAAGCTGGGACGGAAATAAGTTTCAGCGTGTTAATACAGAATAATTGCTTCTGAAAACACGATTTCCATGAAACTGATTTGATTAACCGACATGCTGTCTATCCATGATTGGAAATGCACATTCCCCTTGTGTTATATGCCATGCCATGTTGATATTAGCTAGGAATTGCTGCATTATAAATCATTCAGAGAATTATGTATTGCTTGAGCACTTGTGCTGCAGGATACTCTGACATTCCTACGACTGAACTAACATTAAGTAAGAATCGATCTGACATCATCGTACTTAGGCCAGGGATTGGAAGAACATATTATAAAACCGCTGCCTATGAGCTGTAGGCTCGGTCCTGTAAACTTTAAAAAGAGACGTGAATATTGAGGAGATTTGAGTCTTATATTGATCATTCCCAAATTGTCAGATCTATTTTGGAGACAGGTCATTGAACGAATTAATTCTTAGGATGCTACATAAACATGGCCTAGATTCATATTTAGGTATTTGTTTTTATCGACACAATTGCAGAAAGGCCAATGAACGAAGGAATTGTTAGAGTATATTCTGTCCAATGTTGGCTAATCTTTTTGTACTTCCCGTTGATGTAGATATTGGTCTCGTTTTAACCACTATGAGGTTGTTGTTTTTTTTGGAGGGGATGTATTCACTTGATACTTGACAAATCCCTCAGAACATTCTAAACTGCTAGTCCCGACTTCGAGGGTCTCCTGGTGCCCTTGCAAGTTTCAGTCTCACAAAATACAGACATACCGGGTATAACTTTAAGCAAACAGCTCTACATCAGGTCTAAACGATCAACAGGACTCCTAATCCTAAAACAATTTACTAATCACCTTCAGAATGTAGTGACGTAGGCTACATGTGGCCTGGATGAACGGTGAGCATTGATAACTTACCTGGAAGAAACCCCTTTTGATTAATACTACTATGCCACGAAGACACTAGCTAAGGTATATGAAGAGATGCTCGTCGCCAGTTTATCATGAGTTTATTGTACTTCAAGGCACTTAGAACTTCTACATTTATTTACTTTAGCAACACTTCAATGTCTCTCCATGATTACACATTGGTTCAGTGATATATCTTATAAACAAAGTGCTGTAAAATACTACTATAAATTAATAATGGTGTCATTATTTTTGTTAAGGTTCAGCAAAACAAAACAAATGCACAGACGCTTTAAAGATGACCTGGTGACATTCATTTTCATTTCAATTGATAATGACTTTTTTCAGCTTGGTCTTGCGTATCTATAGAACATTAGGCCTATTTTATTAATCGTTGAAAGTCTCGAGAGTGAAGTATAGCCATTACCCCACGAACCATTAGTTCTAACTCGTGACTTTGAGAGTTAGCAGGCAACTCTCGCGTTTACCATACTAAGATTTTATGTGTGAAAAAGTGGTCACACCACCCCTTTCATCTTTTTCTCAGGTTAAGTCTTGTCTTAAGTGTAACAATGTCATCGTTTCTACCTACCATAGTAAATAAGCTATTACAGACGGCTATTCTATGATTACCCAGTAGTCACTGATAGTAGGGTTACTAAAATGAAATAGTTTTGAACTTACTCCTGATGTATGTTATGTAATCCTGGGCAATAAATGTTTGATTAAGCCAGGACTACTGTACTGATAACGGATTTTGGAATAAATCGTAGACTAAACATTGCATTATGAAGTGATATAAGTAACAATTATGTGCGATTATAACGTCAATAACCGTTGATTCGTGCTGATTTTACAATCTGACTCGAACTATTACAAATACGTAAAGAATGCGCTGCCTTTTACTTCTTAAGGACATGTTTAACTTTCAGTGGGGGCTCAACACGGGGAAATCAATTGTATGGGGAAAAAGAAACAAATCAGTTTAAAATTGCTTCGGACATATGAAAGTTTAGTTTAAACTAGTGGAGTAACATACAGGGAAAACATTTTCTTACAAGTGCAATGCGATCAGGTTACGTTGAACCATACCTGTTAAACAGTTAAAGCCGGTAGTAGAATTGAGTTTTGACCTAGTAGTAGTAAGCCTACCGGTATGAAACTGGCATGTCGGTAAAAATGACAAATATATCTATAATGAATTACCTGTGTAACAAAGTATTTTAAAATCCTACGAGATCACAGTTTCTTTGGACAGGTATAGATCCAGGTTAACAGTTATATTGTTATTAAACCTTATGTGCGAACTATCCCGTGTATGTATAAGTGCATTAAACTGTCAATAGAGTGACAATCCCTTTTTGGTAGTACAGTCATTCCCGCTAGGTGGCGCCCTGTACTTTTAACCCGGTCATTTTAAACACTAATAGATCTAGGTCCTAATATTAGAACCCATGAAAGATTCAGTAAATTTGATAATCTAACTTTACAGAAATGGATAACAAACTGGCCCATAATATGCTTCCTATGTTAGCAAAATATGTGAAGACTCAGGAACTGCCTTGTTTGAAACTATACATAGGGTTATACAATGACTGTAGGGTCGGATTATCCTTATGAATAGGATTAAGGTAAGGGTTGGTTTTTGTCTGCATTTAAGTGTATGCAGGGTCCCTAAGGCTTTTGATAAACGTAGTCCATGTATACTCAGATCTTCGGGTGGATACAACCAAATAACGAGTCGTCACAGTTTAATTAACCTCAATTTAGATTTGGTCTGATTAAGTGATTTATCAAGAGGCCGGTGGTGGCCACTAAAGGGTATGCCCATGTATGTCTATGTGATCGTTATCCAACGTCGCATTTCATGAATCAGCATAGGCAAAGTTTAAACCAAAAATAGATCTACTCGATCCCTAGAGATTGCCGGTACCTCTTTGCAACCTTTTATGAATGCATTCCGTGACTAAGAATCACACAGTTGGGGCAGCGGTTTTCGAACCATATGCAGCCTCTACCCTAAATAATTTCTGGTGCAAGTAAGCCAGCGAGAAATGGTAGGCCTATCAGATCCATAAAACGGGTCAAATCAGAGCGCCGGGGTGTTTTTGAGACAGGGCTAGTAAAGCTTGCCTTATATGTGTACATTTATTCCTCCCTCATTTGGCTCATAGATCTATCAGGGATCTTATATATCTTGTATGTAACCCAACTCTTCAACAATATCTCACACGGTAGCTAGACATGCAGTGTATGTATTTTAAAGTTTTATCATCGATATGACCAACGATCCAGAAGAGTTTAGTTTTTTTTAGGTTTCGGGGGTTAGTGCAAGATATAGAACGCGGTCCCGTTTTAAGAGACACCCCTAGCCAGGCCCTTAATTGGTTCTTTAACATGCCCGGTGTAGGTACAACACCGATACATCGGACTTCGGTTTTAGGTCTCGTCCAAAAGACCATTACCTATGTTGGTGGACGAGCGGGGAATCGAACCTGCGATCCCTGGATTACAAGTCGAGCGCGTTTACCACTCATTCCGCTCCAAAAGCTAGAAAACAGGATTGACTGAAAATAAGTGGATGTTTAGTTCTCTCGGCGGTAGCTCACGAGACAAATTACAACTAAATATCAGTCCTTATATTAGGACTCAGCACTACCAGAAAACCTTATATATAATGTAAATCTATTTTGTCTGCAATAAATCCAAATCATGCACTAACACTATTGTTAGTACACCGCGTGTAGAGTCAGGTCATATCGACATATAGATTATATTAGGTATTTGCTTCTCGATATTTCAAGTTGGGGATGTGGCTCAGTGGTAGAGCGTTCGCTTTGCATGTGAAAGGCCCCGGGTTCGATCCCCGGCATCTCCACGTTTTTCTTTTTCTTTTTTTAAAACTTGCTATCTCTTCAATACATCACTATCATATTTTTTTCTTCACATTTTGCAATTTTGCCTAGTGCTAGTATATGAAATTCGACAATTAATGATTATTATGCATTTGGTTTTTTCAAAAAAAATGTTTCTTTTTTAACTCAATAAGAAATGGAAATCCAGTTATATTTCATACACATTGTATGGCTAGGTGGTGATTTCTTTATTTGAAAAAATCGGATTTCTAGGAATCAAAAGCGCAGGTCAGCAACAGAGAACGACCGACGACCCGATCTACTATCACAACGTAAAATCAAGTTCCAATACAAAAATAATATTTTTCAAAAAACACCCCGGGCCCACTATGATGTACTATATATGCTTGTCAGTTGGGACGGTGTATTTTAAAAATGGCTTGTTTTTATGTTTTGATTCTGTATATGGAGGCGGAGCGGGTCGGGCGCGGGGTATCCAATCTTCATGTTACTTTGGATGCATGGTTATGATAATGATTAATCGAAACTTTTAGACAGAATTCAAGGTGCATGAACTTAAACATAAGTCAGATTGGTAAACTTGATTCTACAACATTAAGCACATTTATAACATTCAGATTTTACGTCAAGTACTTCATGGACAACTCTGATATAAGGTATTTTCCCCAATGCTAGGAAGGTCATCGATCAAATTTTGGGTTTCATATACAAGCTACCCAGAAAAACACGGTTACATCTCGGCACATAATTTATCGTGTTTTTTTCTTCTTCTTCTTCTTTATTTGGAAAAAAATCAATATTTCTAGGAAAATACTTGAAAAGTCTTACAGGCTTACTTTGGGTTTGTCTTGCCTTATCTTAGTCCTCTACATCCGGGCTGTGAAATAGGACCGCCACCACTTAGTGTTATGTGTTGTTCTTATCTGTAGCAATGTTGCTAGCCCCACTCTTAGTTCCTTTCTCATCCGCCTTGGGGCCGACAACGGTGAAGTTACTTTGGGTTTAAGCTTGGTTTACAAACAACATGAATGAAGTGAACACTTACCAGTCAAAATGGTCGTTTTCTTATTAGATAGTCGGGTAACCCGAGTCTAAAACAGAACAATTGCGCATGTGTATAATAATACTATAATCTCTAATCTACCCGACTCTTGAAACCCTCAGTTGCTCACGGGAAGAACGGGATTCAAGATTTTTCTGCGCATTTTTCTCTCCCAATAATAATGGCCACCTTGGAGGCTGATTCTTAAAGATGTCTTATCCATCTTACAAAGTCTTTCGTTTTGGACCGTACCATTACTTATTCTAAAGTACAAAAAGTGTATACCCAAAGCAGATTAACTGACCAAAAAGCAAAACTGTGCAGATCATGGTCTGCACTTATTTCAAAGGCAGCAGGTGAGTAAACTGAGAGGGCGAATCAATGCGCCAGTCTGTTACAGATCTCTTCGTTTAATCACATTTCTTCCATATTCCGGGTGTAACCAAATGCTACTTCATAATCAAGTTTAGCAAAGATCGAGGGGCCATTACAGAACCAAGGTCATGATCGAAAATCTGACCATTTGGTTCAGGTAAGCTGAAGACGCACCTCACAACATTTTTGCTTTTACTTCACATTAATGCATTCAACAATATCACCGTTACCTGAATGAAAGAATTTACCTTGTCGGTACCACATTTTGACGTATCAGCTTTCTTCATAGACAGCAAGAATTGTCATCAGCAGACATTTTTTGTCGTTGGTATAAACGGCAGAATCGTGCGTATTATGTCTCGACATAGGATATAGTATGTCTCTATTTATTCATAACAAAAAGCCACAAGCAGCGAAACTTTCTCAGTGTTAGCTTCCCCAGGTGGTGATTATCATCATTACGGTCATTTTTGTCATGGTCTTTCTTCTCTAAGTGTTTGTGTTATGACTTACATTGTCATGAACACAGTTGCTTTTTCTCCACAATGCGGAATAGTAAATAAATCCACGTGATACAAAATGTTAGTAGCAGACGTGATACAATATGTCTGCAATGTGACCGTCTACGTCAAATGCAATAAAAGGTCTATATTATGTTATAAGAAGCTTTCACTGGATACAGGTGCAAATGGGAATATCTGGCTCGAGGGTAGGGGTGTCACGTTTACACGTGTACACGGAAGCGTTTCGATTAGAAGCGCTTAAACGTTTAGTAACTTGGGTCTCCGTTTACACGTAAAATAACACATACAACAGCTTAGTTAATAACATCTACCTTATTATTGAACCGGACTACGTACTATTACTTATATAAGTCACATGATTGAAAATATATGTATTAAATATGGTCGCTGAATTTGTATTCATGTATCGGGACGATCTGGACGTCTACATAGCTAAATGATTTTATTTTATGTTTTTCAGTGAATGATAGAGTTTTCTCAGTGAAATAAAAGTGATAATCCACAGTTTTGAAACAGTGGATTACCATTTTTATTTTTCACTGTTTTTGCAATCTTTAACCCGGATTTACGTCAAAAAGTATACCGAGCGTAATTAATGCTGGAAAACGACGATGACGTCGTTTAAATGACGTCATTTGCGCTCTGTTTTCTGATGACGTTTCCCGCGATTTTCGATATTTTATAGAAACAAACTCAATAAAAGTAGAGTTCTAACCATAAAATAAACAGAAAAATTGTTGGTATCGGTGTAATATCACGTTAATTTCACTCGTGAACACCAAAAGTTGTTATTTTCACTCGTGGCTATGCCACTCGTGAAAATATCACTTTTGGTGCCCACTCGGTGAAATTATAACGTGATCTTACACCGGAACCAACAATTATCCTCTATATCGAGGGTTCACCGCAATACTGTTGTAATTCCATTTAAACAAGAGCCATGTTACACATGGTTAATCCCCCCGCCAGGAAAAAGTTACCTGAAGGTTGAACTTTCGTACATTTTATTTGGTGAGAGGAAATCCTTAAAAAGCCGTATAGTTATGGTCATGCTGAGTACAGTTTTCAAGTAAGTGGAAAAAGAATAAGGCAATGAAGAGAAGGTTTGCAAAATTATATTAATGTTCATTATCAGTATAGGTATGATATTTTTCTATTTGACTAAAAGTAGACAAGGTAGAGTTATTGTTCTTGCACACTGCACTTCCTACCAATGTGCTATGTCAGTGTATTAAGTTTGAAGAAAATCCCTCAAGTACTTTTGGAGTTATGCTCTGGACAAAACTTTTAAAGTAAATCTGATAAAGGGGAATAACTCTAAAAGTAGGCAAAGTAGAGTTATTGTTCTTGCACTCTTCACTTCCTACCAATGTGCTATGTCAGTGTATTAAGTTTGAAGAAAATCCCTCAAGTACTTTTGGAGTTATGCTCCGGACAAGTAAATCTGATAAAGGGGAATAACTCTAAAAGTAGGCAAGGTAGAGTTATTGTTCTTGCACACTGCACTTCCTACCAATGTGCTATGTCAGTGTATTAAGTTTGAAGAAAATCCCTCAAGTACTTTTGGAGTTATGCTCGACAAGTAAATCTGATAAAGGGGAATAACTCTAAAAGTAGGCAAGGTAGAGTTATTGTTCTTGCACACTGCACTTCCTACCAATGTGCTATGTCAGTGTATTAAGTTTGAAGTAAATCCCTCAAGTACTTTTGGAGTTATGCTCTGGACAAAACTTTTAAAGTAAATCTGATAAAGGGGAATAACTCTAAAAGTAGGCAAGGTAGAGTTATTGTTCTTACACACTGCACTTCCTACCAATGTGCTATGTCAGTGTATTAAGTTTGAAGTAAATCCCTCAAGTACTTTTGGAGTTATGCTTTGGACAAGTAAATCTGATAAAGGGGAATAACTCTAAAAGTAGGCAAGGTAGAGTTATTGTTCTTGCACACTGCACTTCCTACCAATGTGCTATGTCAGTGTATTAAGTTTGAAGTAAATCTCTCAAGTACTTTTGGAGTTATGCTCTGGACAAAACTTTTAGAGTTAATCTGATAAAGGGGAATAACTCTAAAAGTAGGCAAGGTAGAGTTATTGTTCTTGCACACTGCACTTCCTACCAATGTGCTATGTCAGTGTATTAAGTTTGAAGAAAATCCCTCAAGTACTTTTGGAGTTATGCTCCGGACAAAGTTTTTCAAGTAAATCTGATAAAAGGGGAATAACTCTAAAAGTAGGCAAGGTAGAGTTATTGTTCTTACACACTGCACTCCCTCCCAATGTGCTCTGTCAGTGTATGAAGTTTGAAGAAAATTGCTCAAGTACTTTTGGAGTTATGCTCCGGACAAAATTGGGACGGACGGACGAGGAGCATTTCTAATATCCCCTTCGCCTTCGGCAGGGGGATAAATAAAGGAGATACAACAGTCTTGCAGTGAACCCTCGATATGTATCTAAAACGGCAGACATATTTAAACAGGTATAAAACATTTGTTACTGAAACTGATGTAAACAACGTGTAAACGGATCCGTTTCGTTTAATGATAGACGTGTAAACGTTTACCAAATTCCCTAAACGTGACACCCCTACTCGAGGGTAACTGTTTTTGGCGGCAATTATGTTCCCATCTGCACCTGCAGCTAGTGAAAGATTCTTTTACTTTCATAGCATATTCTACTAATAATGGCTGAAATAAAATAAAACTAATGACTTACATTAAAGCGCTTTTTTGTAGTAATGTATGAATTGTGTAAGTTGTTCGTTCTGACGTAATTAAGAGCATCACAAGCATCACATAGATTTCCCGGTGTAAGATGAAATTTTCCAGCATGGGTAAAACCTGCAGATATTCCGATCTGGTACGCAAGAAACAGTACGTCTGCAATGTTACGTCATACGTAAAACAGGGCTGTATTTATTAAGTACAGTACGTCTGCAATGTGACCGTCTACATCACAGGTAAAAAAAGATTGCATAAGGTACCGCCCGTCTGCAATGTGACCCTCTACGCCACATATAAAAACAAGCTCTGTATTTAAACTAAGGTATGTCAGCCCGGATAGCTCAATCGGTAGAGCTCGAAATTTATAATCTCAGGGTAGCGGGGCTGACCAACTAAAATTACTAACAGTCTTTCGGATGAGACTAAAACCGAGGTCCCATGTATGGGTGCTATACACCCTGGCATGTATAAGAACCAGGGGTGTCTCTGGAATCCTGGTATCTTGTACTATCCTCCGTTAAACCATAAAATAGGTAACCTCTTCTGGGGGCAGTTTGTCATATGATAAGTATGTCCTGAGATGCAACAGGTTGGTTGCCCCTTTTTTTGTTCTCCTCTCCTTTGCCTTGTTCCCCCCTCCCTTTTTCTTCTGGCACCCTACCATATGGGAAACCGATACCAACGATACGAAACTAAGTTACGGTACGTCTGCAATGTAACCGTCTATGTCATGGGTTTTAGGTACAGTACGTCGGCAGTCTAATGTAAAAACAGGCCCTGTATTAGGTACGGTACGTCTGCAATGTGACCCTCTACGTCACGGGTAAAAATAGGTACAGTGCGCCTGCAATGTGACTGTCTACTTCACAGGTAAAAAACAGGTCTGTATTAGGGACATTACGTGTGCAGTGTGACCGTCTATGTCACAGGTAAAAAGAAGCCTGTATTAGTTACGATGCCTCTGCAATGCGACCGTTTACGTCACAGGAAATGAAGGGTCTGTATTAAGTACGTGACCGTCTACATGACCGGTAAAAACAGGTATGTATTAGGTAGATCTACAGTACTTCTTGCATACCAGATGGGACTATCTCTAGGTTTTTCCAGTGCTGGAAAATCTCATCTTACACCCCCGTGTACGACGAATTACGTGAATTGCTTATGACTTAACGTTATAAACAATGTGACGTCACCTTCCCAAACATAGCATCTAAAGAACGTTTGTTTTTATATTAAAATGCATCATTTCGATAAGTTTGTTTTTAAATATATATTTTAAAGTGCAAGACGGTATGAAAGAAAACGTTTCTTCCATGAGATACTTGGCTCGTGCTCATGTAAGAAACTAATAGTCTTCAATGTGACCGTCTACGTCACAGGTAAAACAGGTTAATAATAGGAAGTTGACTTTATGTCTAGAGAACCGGAACCGGTACTGTAGTAGCAACAAATGGGGTGATTAAGAAGTAAAACAATGGTGAAATTAATTATGAAAACACAAAATATTTAGTATAAAAATAACAACAGACTTAAAGATTATAAAATTAACAAAACAGCAATAAAGGGCACATATATTTTAATCAAATAAAAAGTGTCATTGGCTAGATTGGTTTTATTTTTCAATGGGCCTTTCTGGTACTGTTTATGTCGACCTTTCAGGTACCTGTGATAAATGGGCCTTTTTGGACTAGTCCTTTCTGGATCCCTACCCATCCGTCATGCCCACCCGGAAGTTTGAATGTCAGCTGATGTCGACATAGCAGATGGGCATGTAGTAACACGACATTGCTTTGGCCAGATAGTCAGAACATGCACAGTAAGCTTACGTTTTTTCTGGAGGTTCAACTTTCGTTTCAACAGTATTAACTAGATTACAAGATCCCTGGTTTCAACAGTATTTCAATTGTGTTAAGGCATGTACATTATTCAAAGACCTCGATATACTGAGTGGAAAAGATTTTCAAAGTTTGGGTCAATGTGACCTTGGCCTTAGACTCATAGATCCCAAAAACAGTAGGGATTGTCAAGGAAAATCTTACAGTGGTCACTGTGACCAGGACTGTTGACCCCAAAACAATATCTTCTGAGAAAGTTTGATGAAAGCTGAATAAAAATTGTGACCTGAAGAGTGTTACCAAGGAAACACTACCAGAGGTCACTGTGACCTTGACCTTATTCCAACTGATAAAAAAACAACAACAGGGATCATCTTCAAGTTGTTGGAACCTTAGGAGCAAGTTTCATCAAAGTCAAATGAAAGTTTGACCTGTAAAGCGTCATCAGCGGGAACTTTACTCAAAGACAGACTAACCACTATGGCAAAATCTCTGCTGGACTTTGTCCAGTAGAGCTAAAAGCTGCAAGAATACATTGAAACAAAGTCGAATAGATCTACTACCAAGGTTTTAAAGTTTCATACTCTGGATGTAATTAAACACATTCAACAGAAATCAACACATGGCTCATATTTACTACTCACATTTATTTACACATCAATTTGTTTCATCACTACATTTTCAAATGGCAACTTATTACTTGAATACCTACATAATCTAGAACTATTCACATCAATAACTAGTACTTATTGCTTCACTTGTAACCATGGTAATACTAATGACATTAAGTTAAGATCACCATCTCCCTTCATTTAAGGGCTGTTCCATGTACATGAATAAGGAAATGGGTTGGGGTTTGAATTCACATTCATCCACTTACTTCAAAATTTAGTATTATAGCCCTATACATGCCCCTCTCCCATTTAAAGAGCCGAGGATCAAACTCACTATCCTGTGACAAGCATAGTTGCATACCACTGTGTCAAGGTGTCGGGTTGTAGAAAGAAAAGTGTCACATGTTTTAAATTGCCTGATAATTTAGTACTTTTAACTGATTACAAATCAAAAGCTTTTCTTTATAAGTTTTTTTGTCAAATGCCAATTTAATATAGTTTATGCCTTTGATAAAGACTGTATCAAGACTGGGCAGTGCATCTACAAACATTTATAAGGTATTTAGATATTATAAGAAAACAACTCCAATCAAACTGCAAAAAGTTAACTGTAGTGGTTCTTTGTGGTATTGTTTGTCTACTGTTTGGTCTGTTGGCTAATTTTGACACAAATTTATAAAGACAGATACAACTTGAAATTTTTTCGAAGAGCTGTATCAAAAACGATGTCTGGGCTTTCACATTTGTGCCAATATAAAAATTAAAGTCAATGAAATGCTTTTAATATTGAAAAAATATTAATGTTAAGTTAAAAACACCAGCTTCAAAGTATATGAAAACATGGTAACCTGCATGACACTAAATCTTAGTATTTCAATTTCAGATGAAAAAAACTATCATGAGAAAATAAGTAATGTGGTTCAAAATTAAATTTTGAAAAGGGGCATGTCTAATTTACATATACATTTCGTAATTGCATATCAACTTATTCTTAGATTTCTCACCACTCTTCCAATTTTTAACTGATTTCAAAAATTCTTTCAACTGTGTATTTGTCAAAGTTCATCCTCAGTTATTTTCTGACTTGTGTTTCCCTATAACAACTTGCATTAAGGCTTGCATATAACTAACTTTTATATGTACAAAGGCACTTTATGTTTGTAGTATTCAAATATTTGCACTGGCTTGATCACTTATCAGTTATTTTATACATTTCTTTCTGTTAAAACACCTAAAAACATCTAGATACACATGTGCTAAAATAAATTCCTTAGTCTAGATACATGCATTCTAAATATAATAGCACTGTAAATTTTTTAGCCTATCTCTTTCTGCTCAAATAAATTCTTTAGTCTAGATACATGCATTCTAAACTGAATAGCACTGTTAACAATTTAGCCCATCTCTTTCTGCTCAAATAAATTCTTTAGTCTAGATACATGCTTTCTAATTTTAATAGCACTGTTAACAATTTAGCCTATCTCTCTCTCTGCATTCAGAGTCTACACTATGGTACCAGCAATAAAAGAAACTGTCTTTTAGTGTAATCATCTTGAGCACAACGGAATGATGCTAGAAACATTTCAGTCTTAATTCCAAACAAATGACAATATATCAATGAAATGGCAAAGTATATCATTTTACAACTCAAGTCAAGTAGAATATAGCTTACAGTAGCTTCTACATAGTAAATTACTCATTTGTACAAAAAACTACTTTTGTTGTATCCTATTTTCACTTCATTTCTACCCCTTATAGGCTTTATCTAATACTGTAACAATACAGCATTTGGTGACAATATGACTTGTTTTTTTCTGGAACTACATATTTGCCAAAATGATAATTGTCCCTGAAAGATTAAATGACCCTGGTACTCCCTGAGACTCTCACTTATTTAAAACCTACATCAAAACTCGGCAATCTACTATGCCTCGGCAACCCAATGCTTCTCTTTCCACGCTGAAGGAACAAACAGTCAATCTACAACTGGCTCGGCAACCCAATGCTTCTCTTTCCACGCTGAAGGAACAAACAATCAATCTACAACTGACTCAGGTTGTCATCATGTCTCCGGTTTTTCAGATGTGCTTCTATAATCTGTTCATACTCTGGTCTATTAAGCAACATGTATGCCATTGGAAGAAGCTGGGCGATTGTGGAGTGAAAAACTTTCCCTCCGTAGCAAAACAAGTCCATGCCAAGTTCAAGCCCTTCTCCGTAGTCACACTCATCATTTGCAAACTGGACTAACGTAATCAACTCTTGTAGATCCTCGTAATTTTTGTCCCGTTCTGCTTCTGTTTTGCTGTCGGTGATTTTTTTAAACATCCTTTTGAGATCAGCTGAAATACGAATAACAGGACCACAAGGTATTCACGAGTCTTTTCAATTTCTTCAAACTTAAGCTTAAACAAAATCATAACCTCCTTCAAACCTTACTTGTTAGATGTGACAAAATTCAAAGGCCTGTGACCACACAGACTTTACTGATACCACTGGGTTCTAATTGCATTAAAACAGAGTAAATGTTTGCTTTACTGTCAAATTACTATTTTTTTCGTAATGAAAAGATGTTGACACCAGCTTCATATCTATTGCAATATTATTAAAATAGTCAATTTATGTTAATAGTCAATTTATGTTTTTTATAGTTTTGTAAATCCTGCTATACTTGTGGTTGTTTTCAAAACCAAAATAGACCAAGTAAAACTAGACTTATCACTAAATGTGATTAATACCCCCCAAAGACTGCTTTATAAACTGAGGAAGTTTAAAAAAAAAAAAGAAAGAAGAAAAAGATATTGTTCGTGGCAATAACTTAATTTGTCAAGATAGAGTTATGGTTCTTCTACACTGCACTTCCTCTCATTGTGTTTGACCATTGTATGAAGTTGTATTAAATTCCAACCAGTAGTTTTCGAATTATGCTCCGGAAAAGTAATAGTAACAAAGGGCAATAACTCTGTAATGAGTCAAGATAGAGATGTTATTCTTTTGCACTGCACTTCCTCTCATTGTGCTTGACCATTGTATGAAGTTGTATTGAATTCCAAACAGTGATTTTCAAGTTATGCTCCAGACAAGGAAAAGTTTCAAAGGGCAATAACTCTGTAATGAGTCAAGAAAGAGTTATGGTTCCTGTGCACTGAACTTCCTCTCAATGTACTTGACCATTGTATGAAGTGTATGAGTTGTATTGAATTCCAACCACTAGTTTTCAAGTTATGCTCCGGACAAGGAAAAGTAACAAAGGGCAATTACTCTGTAATGAGTCAAGATGGAGTTATGGTTCTTGTGCACTGCACTTCCTCTCATTGTGCTTGACCATTGTATGAACTTGCATTGAATTCCAAACAGTAGTTTTCAAGTTATAGTCCAGACAAATAAAATGCAACAGATCGACCACCCGCCCAACCACTGGATGACTCCTATATACCCCCCACCCCCCCAAACTACGATAATGGGATATAATGATTTACCTGGTGTCTCTGGCACCTCCCTATATCCGACCTCATTTTCATCCACAGGCACCACAATACCACACCGGTGGAAACTTTTACACACCACTTTTTTTTCCCTTTCTTTCATACGTTTTGATTTCATTTCCAAAGTCTGTTTGTTTTTCTCAGCACATGCCTTTAATCTTTCCAACAAGTCCTTCAATTTTGTTTTGTCTCCACTACTTGTTTCCTTTAACTTCACTTTATCTTCAATACAGGAACTGTAAATATTAAAAATTATCAGGAGAGTAGAATATACATTGATTCTACGTTCCTGGAATTATGTCCAAATAACTGTAGAAACTTTTGACAACTGATTTTGATTGCAACAGGATCGGAATAAAATTCTAGGGGTTAAACAGGAAGATAGTACACTTAACCAGTTTAGAAACGCAAACATTGCCCCTGATGAACATTTTGAATGACGCTATTGTTTCTTCTAAATTGTAGTCATTTTTTGCGATGATTTATTGAAACTTTTACAAGAATTCAATTTTATATTGTTTTTGTTGTGTATGAAATTTGAATAAATTTGAAACACATACAATGTTAAAATAAATATTCTGCCACTTTTGCGTTTTTAAACCGGTTGAGTGTATGATCCTTCTTTATTTAAAAAATGTATATGCATGTGGTACCTTTGCTTTAATCCCTTAATAAAGTGTATGCTTTTCCCAAAGCTTTGAGCTTTAGTCAATGATCTCAGTTCTTCATTCCCAAGGGAACAAAATAAAATGTTAGGATTTGAAGTACTACAGACTATTCAAATGAATTGCATTTGATCCCAATTGTTAAAATTGTTGGTGCCATGCAGAAAATCTGAAATTTTGATAGCTAAAGAGTAAAGCTAAGCAAGCATAAGGCCAGAATTTTTTTATTTCTTGTTACTCGAAGTTTGAAATTAAAAAGCTTCGTACGGAGGAGGGGAAAAAAAAAAGAAGACTTTTTTATACATGACAAACTCTGTTTCATCGTGGACCTGCTTTCTCTTCTAAAATCCGACATAAGAACACCCCCCTCCCCGAGCAAAATACCCTTGAAAATTTGTTGACTTTTATTACATTATTCTTTTCCCAATTATATAGAGAAGAAACAGAAATTTAACATAATATTTTCAGATAAAAAATACTGGTGTCAGTAACAAAGCATCAGACACTGGTGTTAAAACACACATGAATAAATACTGCTACTTTCAATTGAAAACATTGTACACATTATCTTTTTTGAGTCTTGTGTTCACCATTTTCTATGAAAAAAATAACAAAAATCGGAGTCGCGAAAATAGGTGACAAACGAAAAATCTGCGATTTTCCATGTAAGGTATCAAGTGATTGCAATAAATGATTTTGAAACTTTTTGATTGATGGGAAGTTGCATTTTTATAAAACATTTGGCCAACATTTGATTAAATTAATCAAAAACATTTATCAGCATTTTAGGTAAGTCAAAAAATGTTGTCACTATTCTGAGGGGAATAGTTTGTAAAAAATTTGAGGATAAAATATATTATTTTTGGAGTGGAATGGGGCCGAATTTCGGCCCAAAATCGCACTGAAAAAATAACTAAATTTTCAGATAAAAATACTGGTGTTAGTAACAAAACTGTTAACAACAGGCATTTGTTGAAACAAATGAAAAAAAGCTATTAATGTCATCTTTTTTTGAGTCTTCTGAACACTGTTTTCTTTGGTAAAATTAACAAAAAACGGGGTCGCAAAATTCTCGGCTTCGCTGTGATGTCATATTGACCAGTTGACCAATCGGATTATTAGGTCGCGTTCATTTCTTCATTCGGTAGAAGGTGAAAACTCGGTCTTAACCGTTGACTCATATGCAAGTTTAATTTATTTTAAACGAAACAAAAAGCTTTTATCAACATATAATTATTATAAAATCAAGCTGATAATTTCATTGTAATGGAAGACCGTCGTCTTCTTTCATTTCTTATCTTGGTTATTGTATTATTCAAAGTTAAAGATGCATAGAGACCAGCGATGACAGCCGAGGAATCACCTTTCCCGAAAGTAAATAATTAATCAGTACCCGGATGTGCGAAGCCGAGAATAGATGACAAACGAAAAATCGGCGATTTTCGGCTGACTATTTCAATTGTAAGGTATCAAATAATTGCAAGAAGTGATTATGAAACGTTTTTATTGATGGAAACTTACATTTTATAACAATTTTGGCAAGCATACTTTTGTCAGCATTCATTTTGATTTTGAGGGGATTTTTTGTCAAAATGGGGCCGAATTTTGGTCCCAAATCGGTCTAAAAAATTCACTAGACGAATGCAGCTTCGTGAGGTTATCACTTGTATAAACGGACCTCTTATTTCGCGATTTTAAAATTTTGAGAAAAAAAAAATTTAATTTTTTTTTTTTAAAATACGAAAAAATAGGGGCGGCGGGTTCGAGTAACGACAAATAAAAAAACACTGGCCTAAGTAAAATGGAATAAGAAAAAAGTCCTTTCTGTGGCACAGTGGACAGTAGACATCCAGTACTTGTTATGTCTGTCTCAAGGCGGTAGGCACATTATTTTTGCAATTTCAGTGATCTTAACATCTGCCAAAACACCAAAATGTTTGCTGTGAACTCAGGTGAGCAATACAATACTGTCCTGACCGTCTTTTAACAATGATGAGGATTATCCAGACTTTCATTTAGAGTACAAATAGGACTCAAATCTCCTTTAATTTGTGCAATAACAAAGAATTTAATTAGCAGCTCTGGAGACAGTGCTATATGCCATAAACCAAAACACTGGTACATTTGTACTGATATAAACAGACAAATATCTTCCTAAAACAGCAGACAGGGTTTATGCTGCAATTCGCCAAATTGGTAAATGGCGAAAAAAAATCGTAAGTGGCGAAAAAGTCTTCCCTGGCAAATATCTTTTTTTCATAAACATAAAAAACGTTTATCTACAGTAGACGATACAAAAATCTTTGGAAAGACACTGGCATCAACGTAATTCATACAAAAATTAACTAATTAACAACATTGAGCAATTAAATCAAATTTAAGACTTCACTACGAGACATACGAGAAGGACCATCTGCGCAATCTAATTAAAGTGATTTACTAGTTTTGCATGTTCGCATATGGCATTGCATACAAAATCATACTTTAGATATCAATTGAGCGGTTAATACATTGCTTTTTGTCAGTCAAGTTTGGAGACCTGTCAGTTGTAGTACATTAAGGACTCCCTGATGTCAATGTAATCTTTATTAAACAACAAAACGGCCAAGATGGCTCTATATCGCTCGCCCGAGACCTACTTATGACCATATGTGACCAAACTTCAATCCTAAACTATATAAACATAATCATTCTGTTTGACCGTGA
Source organism: Saxidomus purpurata (assembly GCA_022818135.1). Lineage (NCBI taxonomy): Eukaryota > Metazoa > Mollusca > Bivalvia > Venerida > Veneridae > Saxidomus > Saxidomus purpurata. Next base: position 25,828,830 of record JAFMSR010000008.1, read on the forward strand.
CTAGACAAACCTTCTGACCAATTTACATGACGATTTCCTATAAAATGTGATTTCTAGAGTACCATCAAGGAGTGGACCTTGTGATATACTTTTTATATGATGAAACCCCGTGACCTAGTTTTTCCTCCACGACCTATTTTTTTTATCTCAGATTACCCATATTTATCTCTACCTCGATTCTATCAAGACAGTCATTCTGACAAAGTTTCATAAAGATCCAGTGAAAAATGCAGCCTTTATTGCATACATGTACACAAGGTTAAGTGTGGACAGACGGACACCAGGCAATCACATTAACTCACCTTCAGCACTTCGTGCTCAGATGAGCAAAATAATAGCATGTGGCAATTCTCATTTGAAACTGTCAAGCAAAATATCAAAATACAAAACATTTAATTTTATGGAAACATTGCCCTATGCAGAGGAAAAAATGTCTACAGGCTGACAGTGAGACAAAGGAGAAAGTGCACATCACATTTAAAACACTTCAATGCGAAACAGAGTGACAGCTCAGCCACAAAAGTGACTGAAAGGACATTAACCTAAACATCTGAGGTAGAGAGGTGGGTCTTACATGTGACACGTTGTCTTCATGTGCTGAACATTTGAGCCAAATCATTTTAATATCCTTCAATGTATAACAGAGTTACAGTCGGAAAGGAAAAAATATCTACCGGTACAGACAGAGGGTCAGACAGATTTAAAGAGTGCATCACATTTAAAATCCTTCAATGTAAGATGGAGTTAAAGCCCAGACATGAAAAAGTGGATTCAAGGATCTTTAAACCCTAAGCCTGACCTTAAATTAAGACACAACTTTGCACGGAACACTGTGTCATCATGTGCATAACATTTATGTCCTATGATTTGAAAATCTGTTCTCAAACAACAAAGTTACAGCCTGGTCACAAATGTGCACATAATTATACATGATTTCATTACCTTTAAGCTCTTAAGTATGGCCTCGACATTTAAGGTGGGAATGTGTATCTTGCACAAGACACATCCTCATCATGTGCTTAATATTTGTGCAAAATATTTTTAAAATCTCTTCATGCATGACAAGTGACAGCCCAGATTACGAATGTGTGGATACATGTATATATAGGATTTCATTACCTTTAAACTAGGCAATGTTGCTGCATATTAAAGGTTTGAATCCTGGCATCTTCCTCAAACAAAATTACAATTTCACAACCACTTTTTGAGCAGTAATCAGACGGTGAAAAGAAGAAAGAAAAAAAGTCTTTCTGTGAATTACCTGGACATTTCAAGGTAGGGACTCGGGTTTTGCCCACAACACAATGTCTTCATAAGCCCAACATTTGTGACAAAATTTGTAGGAGTATAACCAGGGTTCAAATTTAGACACGCATACTCGCTAAAATCGAGTGGAAATTTAGAATAGCGAGTGGCTGTAAAACGAACTCGCATCTTTTAGCGAGTCAATTAAATGCCAACCAAATCATTTAAATGTCATAATTTACGAAAAAACGACTGTAAATAAGCAAAGTTAAAAATTCATGAAAAGTAGTTTCAGTCGTAACTGGGTGGATAACAGTCTAAAATAGATCGCTGTTTCCATAGTCGATCATTTCGAACCTTCGGACACAGATACGGCGTTTGTGATAATTGCCGCCACGTTTGCAGTGTTATGTTGTTTTAGTTTGTTGTTTCAAAAGCACTGAGTTATTTTTGTCAGAACCTAAAATATTTATCACCTTTATGTTGATTTAGAATATTTATTTCCGATAAAATTCCGATGTATTAATTGGTCTCTTAGCACTGTCACTGCGATTGTTGTGAAAAATATGGCCATCGACTAATTCAGTCTGTTTGCAAATCCAAGCTGTATGACACCTCTGAGTTGTGAATGCACAAAGTATTTATCAATAACATTCCCAATTGTTCTAAAAATGTTCTGTTTTAAAAGAAAATCGCGGCGTTTCAGCGTGTCCGTTTTTTTGTCATTTTGAATATTGTTTCATCAACTATCAAAGCTAACGTTTTTCCAGTGACAATTTTCTCGATTTATTCAAATGAATAACCTTTGCCGAAATTTTTTTACTTCAACCTCTTGTATAAATAGAGATAGAGCTGCAGGTGTTGCGAGATCAAAGAACAAACGCCGACGCACATTGTACATGTGAGTTTTGTTTGATCTTGGTGAAGCACGTGGCACCGAGATATTTGACAGTTTGAGATATGAAAAAGTAATTATAGACAATAGTCTGATAATTTTGGAAAAATAGAAATAATAGTTTGGAACAAATAATGATAAGTTTTATTTTTGGTGATTAAATATATTGAACACGCTATATAAATGTACGTCGGTCGACAAATATCTTTGAATGTAATATGCATACAACTCAAAAACCCTTCATGTATAGAAGTTCATTAAAATAAATTTCTACCGGATATAATATATTTGATTTTTATGTCCCGTAAACCCGTTCATTTACCTGTAAAATCACTCGAAGTGCCGCGATTTTACTCCCGCGAAGCAGGGTCGCGAAGTGACTTCATATTTCTCCACACGCGAAGTCACTTCAGGCACTCCAAGCTCACTCAAAGTCGCGCTATTTGTCTCCGAGTTACTCACGCCAAGGTCTTTCAAATAGTACTATTTGAAAGACCTTGCTCACGCGAAGTTTGGAGTGAAAAACTCGACACTTTGCGTTTTTTGCATAATCCTCCAGGTCTGTACTGTAGTCTATACGAATTATAGTATTAAAGTTTTCGCATGTTTAAAGTTAATAAAAATCGTTGTTTGATTTCAGCTAGTAGGTTTTTTATTTAGCTAGTGAACTAAAAAACCACTAGCTAATTTTAGCTAGTAGAAAAAAAAGGTAAATTTGAACCCTGATAACTTATTGCAGTTAAACGCACCACTTTCAAGAATTATCTTACAAAATATACCTGACTGCTGCAAATAAATTATCTCCCTTAGCAGAAATGATACAGTCAGTTTTGGCAGAGTTAGCTCCCACAAGGGCTGGCAGTTCTTTTGGGTCATCTCTAAAATAGAATTAAAAAAACACAACATTAAAGCAAGAGTGCCCTGAGGGTCTATATTGCTCAACTCATTATCGTTGCTCTAAATGATATCTACAAATATATACAGTAAACTCTGTATATACCCTGTAACCACTCCAGATATAACAAAATTACGGATATAAGGAACACATTTTCTCTGCCCGATTTATTTTCTTTCTTTTATATGAAAATAATATATGAATATAACAAACTCTGGATATAAAGAACACATTTTAATGGTTTACTGTAAGCAAGTGAGACTCTAGTACAATACATCACACTACAATGATATACGCACTGCATAAAGTTTTTAATTCAAACAAATACATTGAAAGGGGATATTTGCGATATCCCCTGGCAACCTTTTTCTTGGCAAATAAACATGTTTGAAACAATCTAAACAGACAGAAAACAACTCACTGCTGTGAAAATAACAATGTACAGTTTCTCGTTATCTCTTACTTCAAGATAAACAAAGTTCAAGGTAAGAGATGGGGCTTTTTGTTGTTGTTATTCCAACTAGTACTTTTGGAATTATGCTCTGGACAAGGAAAAGTAACAAAAGGCACTAACTTTGTAATGAGTTAAGATAGAGTTATGGTTCCTGTGCACTGCACTTCCTCTCAATGTACTTGACCATTGTATGAGGTTGTATTGAATTCCAACCAGTAGTTTTCAAGTCATGCTTCGGACAAGTAAAAGTAACAAAGGGCAATAACTCTGTAAATACTTAAGATAGAGTTATGGTTCTTGTACACTGCACTACCTCTCATTGTGCTTGACCATTGTATGAAATTGTATTGAATTCCAACCAGTAGTTTTCAAGTTATAGTTCTTGTGCACTGCACTTCCTCTCAATGTGCTTGACCATCATATGAAGTAGTATCTAATTCCAACCAATAGTTTTCAAGTTATGCTCCGAACAAGGAAAATGCAACAGACCGCCCGCTCGCCTGACTGACAAACCACCAGGTGACTCCTATATACTCCTATATATTTCGACTTAAACAGAATTTTGAGGTGGGCGAGTTTGAGATTTGAGATACTGAGAGTCAACTGTATTTCACAATTGAACCATTGGCATCTGTTAAGAATTCAATTTAAAAATACATACATACAGTGGTAATGATTTTGTAACCAGCCAACATGGCTAGAAGGAATTTGGTAGAAGCTCACAAACAATTAATTTCTGTGAGTTACATTTTGTATTTCAAAATCTAACAAATGGTTTCTTAGACAATTTTCCAAGTTTATTCTAAAGCCATGAATAGGAATCAGCGACAGCCCGATTGTCACGTTTCTTGGTGTTCAGTTGAGCTAGAAACATGGTTTACAGGAATTTGGTAAAAATTTTTTTTCTAAATTAAGCTCTTTTTTTTCTCTTTCTGTTGCCATAGCATCCATAACTTTGCACTGATTTATCTACATTTGAGGGAATCTGATAGTGGCCTATGCAAGCATTGCAACGATGGCACTGTATGGAGTTTCAGCACAGCTGACAATAGGTTTCTGTGGTGATGCTGCTGGAAGCCAAGCGATACGACAGACAATAAACAAGTGACAGTGATCTCAATATTTCTTACCATAGCATTTAAAACAACTTCATTTAACATTGTTTTAATACACTGGCTAACTTATGTATGTACTGTTGTTACAAGACAGATAAGAGGACAAACTATTTGCAGAAGGTTTGAACTGTTTTATTCTATTCGTACTGTCTAAAAGAACCAGATTTTTTAAAATAAAGAACTAAAGCAGTACCTGAAGTATCCTAAGTGATACTGGGTATCGCCACTGCCTCTAATAACAGTCTGGAATTCTGGTGGATCATAGTAATACCTCCAGTGGAGCAGAAAATTTGGTCTTCTTCCATGTCTGTTTTTCTGTATACCTTTATGCTTTCCAGCAAGAATGTCAAATGGACCAACCAGCTGTAAACCAATTGTATCCTTAAATGCATCTGAAACAAAACATCAGAAGTGAACTACAAACCCTAACGACTCCGGATATAACGATCTGGATATAAGGAACAAATTTCTCGCCCGAGTTTTTTCTTCCTTTATTTGATATGTAAATGTTATATGGATATAACAAACTCCGGATATTAAGAATAAATTTAAGTGGTCCCAAGGAGTTTGTTATAAACGGAGTTTACTGTATATTGTCAATCTTATCCGCAATATCATTGTTTAGTTTTACAGATTGGCTTGATACTGTTGTTAACTTGATAAATGTGAATACGTCTAAAGTGGCTGCATATAGCAAGTGGTTGCTAAACATAGGTATGCAACTGGGCATTTGGGAGTCTGTCTTACAGATGGCTGTTTCATCAAGGTAACATGCATTAGAACTAAAACAACTTAAAGCATTCACCTGCTAACATGTTTCACATCTGGAAAACTTTGAGTGAAATTGATTCTAAAATAAACAGGTGTCAGCATCGACTTAATATTATAAGAAACATGCAGAAGGTTATCCAATTTTGAGATAGGTATAATTGTTCTTATTTGATTCTTTGTAAACCACTTCACTATAAGCTGTCAACAGGGAGAAGTTAGGCAAATATGGGAGATTATTTCTACTTAGTCCACTCCCCTACACCAATCCCTATCATAACAAGAGGGCCAAGATGGCCCTATATCGCTCACCTTGGTACAAGTCCACTTGCCTAGTGGAAGATCACTAGATAACGTTATATACCAAATAGGTTTTCCTATATACGCCTTTGTAAAACAGGTGACCCCGCCCCCCACGGGCAAGGTCAATTTTGACCCCAGGGGCATAATTTGAACAACTTTGAAGAGGTCTACTAGGCAATGCTACATGCCAAATATCTAAGCTCTAGGCCTTGTGGTTTCAGAGAAAAAGATTTTTAAACTTTTTCCTATATAAGCCTATGTTAAACTAAGTGACCCCCGTGCGGGGTCAATTTTGACCCGGGGGTAATAATTTGAACAATCTTGGTAGAGGTCCACTAGCCAATGCTACATACCAAATATCTAAGCTCTAGGCCTTGTGGTTTCAAAGAAGATTTTTAAAGTTTTTCCTATATATGCCTATGCAAAACTAAGTGACCCCCCGTGCGGGGTCAATTTTGATCCGGGGCTCATAATTTGAACAATCTTGGCAGAGGTCCACTAGCCAATGCTACATGCTAAATATCTAAGCTCCAGGCCTTGTGGTTTCAGAGAAGAAGATTTTTAAAGTTTTTCCTATATGCCATGCAAAACTAAGGACCACCCCGCAGGGTCAATTATGACCCGGGGTCATAATTTGAACAATCTTGGTAGAGGTCCACTAGACAATGCTACATGCCAAATATCTTAGCTCTAGGCCTGTGGTTTCAGAGGAGAAGATTTTTAAAGATTTTCCTATTTGTTGCCATAGCAACCAGAGTTCTGCATGGAATGGAATTCTTTGAACAATTTTGGTAGAGCTTCATGCAAGGAACATTCCTGCATAGTTTTATCAACATTGGCCTAGAGGTTTCAGAGGAGATGTCATTTGAATCAAAATGTTGACGGACGACGGCCGACAGACAATCATCGATCAGAAAAGCTCACCCTGGCATAGCCAGGTGAGCTAATTATTGCAATTTGACATCATTAAACAAGTGTCTGGAACCCCCCGCCTCTTTCCTTAACAAAAACCAAGCACTTATCAAAACGGGGGAACTGCAATTTTCTGGTACCCTTTTATCCCTTGGTGGACAAAGGCATGTGTTGCCCTTAGCTCTAGGACATGCCTGAAATTGTCTGATAATGAATCAAACTTAGTTACTCTGAGAATGTTGCGACCACTGAGGTTTACTATCAAACAAGTGTGTCCTGTGCATACCGTATGGGCAACGGTAGATATATTTGTGGGCTTCTTATTTTCACACTATTTGCAGTGGTTATCAGTTCCCAGATTTATGTTTATGACAGATTATTATACACATGTTTCTACACATACTGATATTTATGTCTACATAAATTTAAAATTGTACTTACATATCTGCAATCCCCTAAAATGGAGATTCAACAGCTAAAAGGAGAGGATGGGGGGTTGAAATAAATGACTACAATTTTTAAATTTGTAAATCACCTGTTGGAGTTTCTGGTTTCTCCGTTTTGCAGAAATCCCAGAATTGGTAAAAGTCTTCAGGCATTTCTACTAAGAATTTCTGTTTAATATTCTCTCTAACATCTACTGGCGAGTCTGGTGGTGCAATATCATCGTCTTCATCCTCTTCTTCTTCTTCATCTGTCTTTGAAGATTCTCCATCCTTAAAGTCAGAGCTCTCTGAAAAATAAGGTGACAAAATATTGTTAGTAACCAAATGCTTCATCAAATTAAAGTTTCATCTCAGAAAGAAAATTACATGTAATTCATACAAACACACAATGTTAACAAATCATCGTTTTGTTGTTTGAAGTTGAATAATTACCTCCCTTGTCAATTCCAAGGAAGACCCAATGTGTAACTTTGTTTCATCAGTCATGTCAGTTGGAACCCTTTCAATTAGCAGTAACAGAATTCTAACTGATCAGTTGATGAACATTCATTCTCTAAATGGTGGAAAATTCATTTATTATGTTGTTGACACTTTGCATCTTACCTGCATTTTCTCTATCTCGTCCCTTTACCGAGACATCCTGCTCTGCCTCACTTCCTTCACTGCTATTGTCTTCCTCTTCACTTGATACATGTTCCTGTTTTTCTTTTGTTTTCTTTACAAAGAAAGCATCTAATGTCTTTCCTTTACCTTTCGTGTCTGTATCAGTTTTGCGCCTCTTTGTATTTGGCTCATCAGCCTGTAAAGAAACATTGTCAGGTATAAAGTGAAACTAAGAAGGAAATATCCAGTCAATGGTTAAAATGTTAATTTACAAGTGAGAACAGAGTCAAAATGGAAAGATAAAATCATTGGTCTCTCGGCTAATACTCAATATTTAACACAGCCTGCTTGAACTGGTCAAGGTTAGGTACATACAAAAGCCCAGTTAGTCTGATAGGTATTTGTTTGAAAGATGCAAGTCTGATTGCTATGATGTTGTGACAGAGTTTGTAAAACGTAAGTCTGGAGTCAAATCTAGAGACCACCAGACCAGATCACCCTGCATATTGACTTGAAACTTTGTTCATGTAGCACTTTTGAAAACGAGCGTCATTCCACTGTAAATAAGATTGGTAGCCATACTTGTCATGCTGTATGTTACTTATAGCCCTAAGAAAATAACTTATTTTTTTTTAAGTGAAAATGATCATTTTAAGCATGTTAAATGACTGATCTCCATAAAAAATCAGTTTCATAAGTATACACTTGATATCGTGGTTAAAAATTTGTGAAGATGTGTAAAATTAGATTCCATGTTGAGTTGAGCAATTTGGATTTGTTACAATTATTTCGTTTTTTCTTCGAACATACCAATTAATTTGTTACCGATCAAAAGAGAACACAACTTTTAGTAAACGATGTCAATAATTATTTTGATCATGACTTCTTACAAAATTAATATCAAAATAAAATGACACAAAAATAAAAATGTCGTGAAAAACTTTCGCACGTTTCTTCTTTTTTTTTGTTGATTGCTTTTTTGCCGATAAAAGGAAAATTAAATGATAACAAGGCGATTTCGGTTTTATAAAAACATAATTAGTTGGTAAGTTTGTTTGATCGGATCTTTTACTAGAAAGTATAATATGACAGTAATACCATCGCGCCTTTTACACTCTTAGAACTTTAATTTTTTATTTTTGCTTATTCGCATTTTGTTTTTACACATTTGCAAGAACAATACATAATCTTCCATACTTTTAAATTTTCATTTTTTTCCTCTTTATCACGGACCCAAATACAAACATATGTCCATGCCTCTATATTTTTAATACCAGTTACCAATTAATTAGAGAAAAGTGACCGTCGATAATGAAAGATAAGTAGTTTTATCTACGCTAACGGATCGAAAATTATCGGACAGCACCATCTTACCTACGGCACTGAAAAACCAATAAATTCATCTGCTCTATAGCGCGTTTCATATCCCTGTATATACGATCCCTGATTTTATCGAGAAATAATGAAACTATATCGAAATACTGGATTATTGTGCTGTGGTAAGTGCTCAAGGACCAGTGATTTGAGGCATCTGCCTACTCTGTTAGACTTCAAAGTGAGACGTAGAAGGTGAACAACCATAAAATATCAGCCTATAAAATCGGTTTGCCTTCGAAGTCGAAATATAGTCGAAATAGACTAGACAGCAGACTACGATACTAATGGCGGGAAAATTGAATATCAGACAAAAGTGCATAGAAACGTCATATTGTGTAATAACTGTTTTAACGGTATGCCTGACCTCATCATTTTTCTGACCGGGATGTCGAAACTGCTTTAAATGCTGTGGATTCTTCCTGTAACACTTTTCACCGAATTTACACAACGGTTTCTGCTCTGAAGCCATATTCCTCCAATGTGAAGAGTTCAATTTTACAGGGACAAGTTATTTCCATTTATGGCAATTTCTCAGGCTTTTAAATCTTACGCTACAAAAAAAGAATATGTATGAAAATGTTACCCTGATAATAAAGACATAGGACATCACATAAAAATATAACTTACAAGTCCAACGAGGGAAAAATTCCGCAGATGATTGCTTACGGTTACTAATAACTGGTCTTAAAAACGGGTAGGTATAAACAGCGAAATGAAGATTACAAGGCGAAATGGGCGAAATGAAGATTTTACGGCGAAATGGAGATGTATTTCATTAATTATAAATGTGTTTGTAGATTTTATTATTCCTAATAATTCTAATTATGAAAAGCAATGTTCACGCAAAATTTCAGAAAGAAAAAAATATTTTTGAAGATTTTATGATAAATTTTCGACTTTCATAATGCATTTTCCCAGGGCGAAATGAAGATTTAATTCATTTATTATAAAAGTATTTTTGTTTTAGAAATGCCTACTTATTTTTTGTAATAGAAACACACTTTTATGCAAAATTTCAGAAAGAAAACAATATTTTTGAAGATTTTATGATAAATTTTCGATTTTCATAATGCATTTCCCCAGGGCGAAATGAAATGGAGATGTAATTCATTTATTATAAAAGTATTTTTGGTTTTAGAAATGCCTACTTATTTTATAATAGAAACACACTTTATTTCAGAAAGAAAAGAATATTTTTAAAGTTTTTATGATAAATTTTCGACTTTCATAATGCATTTTCCCAGGGCGAAATGAAGATATCTGGGCGAAATGGAGATGTAATTCATTTATTATAAAAGTATTTTTGGTTTTAGAAATGCCTACTTATTTTTATAATAGAAACACACTTTATTTCAGAAAGAAAAGAATATTTTTAATGATTTTATGATAAATTTTCGACTTTCATAAAGTAATTTCCATTTTGAATTGGTTCACACGTTTTCATACTGCAAGACTTTCTATAGCTTTTCTTATTTTTTATAGTTCATTCCCATTCACACTGGTGGTTTGGAAAAATGGAGGGACTATTGCAGGAGTATCAATGTCTTGACCATAATATAAAATGTATATAAACAGACAACACATCTAACAAGTTTCTTTCTTTTATTGAAACAGTAATATATTATTTATTGCATCAAGGTTTCTATGTTTAAAAAGTTTGAAATACTCATCATGAATAGTAATATTAATACATCAGACTGTCAACTTTGATCATATCCAGAAGGTATTATATCACGGAAAAATTCTATATACATACACAATTACGACTTTAATAAACTATAAAATGTACATACAATGTATGATGTAATGTAATAAACAAATCTGAGAACAAACGGACCGGTGCAAAACATGGCATACAACTGAAATGTTTAACAAAACACGGTTAAAATTTTGATAGTTCAACATAACTTCTAGCAAGGAACTTTCACATTATTACAGAAATTATATCAACATGAAATAGAAGATGAGGCGTACACATATTTATTTAATAAGAACAATTATATTACCATAAATACACCATAAAGACCGTATTTGATAATAAGAAAAAAACACATTTATACTGAAATAATGGGTTCTTCATACATGTATAACATAATGCATCTCATATGTTGCTAACTAAAAATACAATCTATTGCAGTACAAATGTGCAGTAACGTATCATGAAATAATACAAATATATAAAACAGCTACTTGGTGTATCAAAGCGACGCAAAAGTCGGGCATTATTTAATGCGAGGGCCGATATTGCAGGCAGAAATTGCTTATACATTGTAGCCATTTTATTTCAAACACAAATATACAAATGTGCAGTAACGTATCATGAAATAATACAAATATATAAAACAGCTACTTGGTGTATCAAAGCGAGGCAAAAGTCGGGCATTATTTATACAGTTAATTAAAATGAAAGAAAACAACTCTCTGATATTCTGGAATTAACAGCGTTTTCAATCATTACGTTTAGAAAACTTATTCATTTAGTGCGTACAGACAGACGGGCCAGATTAACATCTGCTTTGAGTAAGTGCATGTATACGTATGTATTTTTACATATACTCTATTTCTGTATATAATGCAATTATTGATTTACACTTTTGTATTATGTATACTAGTTTAGTGATGATAACTTTAACGCCTTTTTGCAGGTCTAATTTAATTTTCGCTTTCAGTATCATACTTGTTGTTACGGGCTATCTATCCAATATACAACTGTATCAATTTGAAAATGGTACTTTTTTAACACCAGCCAACATCGATTTCTGCACTTGGATAAATACGGCTTTTAAACAATTATTCATTTTCATTTGGTATAAAGTAATATAACTTACATATTTTTGGAAAACTATCATTCAGCAGTTTACAAATATGTAACTATTGCTGAAATCCGACGATATTTGTATTTTCTACCTTAATATGAACACTGTTTTTTATTTAGAAATCCAACCTCCATTTCTGAAACACTGAAGGATCATGATCTGATTGCTTAATTGTCAGCTTTTCGAGATACGTATCATCTTGATATCAACTTAAACATTTGAACTGTTACTAATGTAACATTTTTACAATTCATTAACGGCATGGGTGTGCAAGAATATTTTGTTCATAACATTTGCCCGTGAAATTTGACGGGACTCGAACCTACACCGTTCTTGCAGAACTCAAAGCCTCATATGAACTACAACTTAACCTAATGGTATCTTGTGTTCTGTACACGAAAGGGAAATTCGGTTGATTTCTTCTCTTCTCATACATCGTTACAGTCGAGTTTTCAATTGTTAATAGTATTTATTTCTCTTCTATAGTTCTTTATAATCACTGTAAATACTTGAACGATTTTTACATATTTACCATGTTTATAAACTGCAGAGTGTATACTTTCATATGATACTACATATAATATGTTTTATTACGTATTTTAAGAAATAATAGGTACGGCCGTGGATTTCATTCATAAAAATGCAGTTAAATATTCCCGAAATATTGACCGATATTGAATCTAAGTTTCTTTTAAGGTTTTACTCTTAAAATTATTTATTTTTACATATTCATAAAGTTCATAATTTCAGCTTTCATTTGATACCAACTATTTAAAAATTCATCAAAAAATAAAGAAAATAAAGGGTACGGCCGTATTTTCCAATTTTTTTTTACTTGTTTTATAGGATGGCCGGATAATACACTTTACCCTTCTGTAAAATGTGAGCAATTGCATTTACTCGGATTGAAATGATACTGCACGTGAAAGATAAATACAAATTACTGCCCCACTTTCGTGAATTTTCAAATACATTGTAATACGAATGACTGTTCGCGGGTGATTCAATACGATACTGAGGCTTTAATTCTTGTCTAACTAAACTTAAATAAACTCAGACAATGAACATTATCATTACTTTAAATGCAACAGTAAAAACAATTACAGAACATGTATCTTCCACAGTACCTATTATGTTACAAAGGTGAGTTGGAACTTTTTACATTACGTCACTAAAAATAAGAACGGTTTTCCCGGCTATACGGTTTAATTTTAAAACTTTAACTGTAATACATTGCTAATTTTGTATGAAGTGTTAAAAAGAAAAATAAACATTTGTATGAAGTATTAAACAGAAAAATAAACATCTAACATCATTCTTTCTGCCCATATTTTGCAAATTATCAAATAATATTTTATTAATTGCTTATAGGAGTACAATTGTTGCATATACACTAAGCACTGTCACATTAACAAATCACGATTATTAATAGCAATCAAGCATGTGTCATAAAAAAGTTGAAGTATGCAAACATCACAGCTTGTTTTGGACTAACAGCGTGGTTTACAGCTTCCTAGCTGAGACAATATACAACAGTTTTGACATCAATCAATCTGTCAAATAATTTTGTATAAAATGGTTTCGGCATAGTGAAATACACATAATACATTACCTTTTACAATGTATGCAGTCTTTGGAGACAGTTACGTATCCAGATTAAATAAATTTAATCATGGTATTTTATACAATTTCAATCACAGATGTGAGTTATATGGTGTTCCTGGTATGTCAACAGAAAGAAAATTTGAGCCAGAGTTTCAAAAAATGATGAAGGCAAAGCCAAAGTAAGTATCCGTGTTTACTTGGTTACTTTTATAAATGAACATTTTCATATATGTAATACAGCCTAACTATTCAACTCAGTAATGCTTTAATATTTATTTTCAATCTCATATTTTTCAGGTACGTCTATTTGCTTCTCGGAGGAAATGATATACGTTGGGATAGTGAAGTCAGTCAGATAGTGACTAGGATAGAACACATAGTGCAAAGAATGAAGAAGGACGGCGTGAGAAAAGTATTCATCTCAAGCATCGTACAACGCGGTTCGTTCCCATCATGGACAGAGCTTGATAAACACCAGTTTGATAAAATTAGAAAAGCTATAAACTCAAAACTATCATTGAAATACAAGGAAGATTTTGTGAACATGGAGAAAAAATTAAAATTTCCAAAACATTATGATGGAGATCTCGTGCATCCAGGATACAAGGAAGGGGGGATGAAAGTTCTGAACACTGTCATAAAGACATGTTTCTTAAAATATACTTAGTAGCGACTGAATAACTGGAAAGAGTTGTTTCTTGCATTAACAATATAACGACATTGTATATATCTTTGTTATTAATAATGTTTATTTACAAAAAATAAGAAATAAAATTCATTTGGAATAATAGTTAAGTTTTAAATGCCATTACCATTAAAATCCTTTGATCAGATTTACACATAGCCCTTATTTCACAAAGAAAGATATCTTATTATATTATACAAAAAATCCTAACTTGGACTTAGAATTAAGAATTTAAAAAAACAGGCTTTCTGTTAAATATTTTCATGAAGGAATAACTTGAATACGTGATATACATACCTCGCAATATATACAATCCGTTTTACAATCCTTAGAACAAACTAAGCACAGATACTGTTTCGTCATTGTGAACGAGCGAAACTGACCAGAGATTCAATCATGTTTTTAGATATATACTAATTCATACCAACATTATTTTTTCAAAAAATAAAATTAATTTGATTACATAGAATGTTACAAACAGGCATTATCTTGAAACAATATGAAATTACCTTAATTGTCCCGCTGTGTGTGATCAAGAAAGGTGTGATTATCCAATGAAAAATGTGTGATAATCCAATCAAGGATCAAGGACTCCCGATAATGTGATTAAAGAATCTCGGTAAAAATTAAAATCAATTGATTTGATGGCTTTATGCTCCATTTCCTAATCACATTTATCTTTTTTCTTTCACATATATACATGAACTTAACCAATGCCTTTAACAATAAGAAATTTTGTATATAAGTGTCTTTTCCTTATTAAAGTTAGTAGGAATTATTAAAACCAAATAAATGAATGATCTCCATTTCGCCTAGAAATCTTCATTTCGCCCTGGGAAAGAAGAAAATTTATCATAAACTCTTTAAAAATAATCTTTTATTTCTGAAATTTTGCGTGAAAGTATGTTTTTATTATAAAAGTTTGTAGAAATTATTAAAACCAAAAATACTATAATAAATGAATTACATCTCCATTTCGCCTCGAAATCTTCATTTCGCCATGGGAAAATGTATAATGAAAGTAGAAAATTTATCATATAATCTTTAAAAAAAATCTTTTCTTTCTGAAATTTGGCGTGAAAGTATGTTTTTCTAATGAACGTTAGCAGAAATTATTAAATCTAAAAAAACTTTTATAATAAATGAATAACATCTCCATTTCACCTCGAAATCTTCATTTCGCCCTGGGAAAATGCATTATGAAGGTAGAAATTTATCATAAAATCTTTAAAAATAATCTTTTCTTTCTGAAATTTTGCGTGAAAGTGTGTTTCTTATATTAAAATTATAATGTTTAATCAAAACCAAAAACACTTTCATAATAAATGAATTACATCTCCATTTCGCCGTAAAATCTTCATTTCGCCCATTTCGCCGTGTAATCTTCATTTCGTTGTTTATACCAACCGCTTAAAAACTTGAATAATTTCTTGTTTCATGTCATAGAGAATCATATTCTACAGTTTTGACATTTACTATGTTTGAAAGGCCAAAGTATTTCAAAAGTTCATTAAGTCGGTCAATAGCTATGCATAGCTAATGTTTATTGTAATGATATTCCGACATGAAATAAAATTTGATTTGATTTGATTATATTTATCACTCTCGAGTCTCAACACCTCATTCCTGATGGTATCCATCGCCGTGAGCGTATGAGAGAATTTTTGTTTGTAATTGTGCTTATTAGGTCCACCAACCCCGTTCGAGGTATAGTCGGTACGACCCGTGCGTATGAGAGAAGAGAAGCCAGTTTCCCTTTTAATGCTGAGCGCCAAGCAAGGGAGCTACTGCATGGTACCATTTTTTACGTCTTTGGTATGACGCGGCCAGGTAGCGAACCCACAACCTCCCTCACTCGAAGCGGGCGCTCTACCACTATAGGCTATCGAGGCGGTTATAGTTTCTTTTATTCTCATTAACAGTTTCCATTCTTAATATCTTCTTTGCCAAAATGTTCTCACTGAACAATAATTTCTTATGGTCAGTTTTAAAAGCAGTGCGGTGTATAATTATTTCTACTGTATCCATTTTGATACTGTTCACTTATAGTAACATGACAGATTTCGTTGTTGATATTATGATATATTTAACCTTGAACTCACTATCTGTTATAAATCTTAACTGGTCAGTAATATCTTTTACTTTGTGTGAGTAAACGATGTGTATGAAAATTGTATGGTCTTTCCGCGTAGTGGTTTGAAATTTGGAATAAAAGGCCTTAGATTTTGCTTTCCTTGGCAGTCGGGTCGTACCGATGCCTCTTAAGAGGATGATGGACATAATAAGCAAAATAACAAACAATTTTCTTGGCAGTGTAGTTCACGGACATTCACAAGGTAGCTTTTACCTTTTGTGAGAGCTCCGCGACTCTAAATTATTTAGGAGTTAATTAATTTAACTTTGGCTGGGTTTCTTAAAATTTATAAACTTAATTATCTCTTACTTATCTAAATTCCAAATTGTAGGCATGTTGATATAATATTTATTGTTAGGTGTCATTTACATTCTAGTGTGTTGTTTAAGTATAAGTACCACATAATAAAAAAAAAAGTCATGAACCCTAGATTGACTTCTTTATGTTATACTTTATGAAATGGGTAAATATTCCTGTGTTGCAAAGCATAGAGACACTGGTAACAGAATCATCAGAAATCAAAGACATCATACACCTGCCCATGCTGCAACCAGATATGCAGCCAACTGCCATATGAAAAGTTGCCATCTTAATTGTGGCATCTTTACTTATAAATGAAGAGGTAAATACCAAATATATAGACCCAGGTACGGTTCAACCGTACAGAATGAATCATCGGGAAAAATTGGCTGAGAAGCGTCGCCAAGCCTTCACACCAGGCGATATTATAATAACTGGCGCAGCAGAATGTCGGGATGAGCTGGGTTTTTTTTTTATGATAACGGAAACACATAGGGGAAAATCTTCAAGAGGTCATCGAAACATTGACTTTCGAGTAACAAATATCAGTGACTATGTGACATTTCAGTGTTACAGTATATTCTTTTTCAGATGTGGGACTTTATTATTTAATCATATTTAGATATTATGATTTGATTCTGTACATTGTAACAACATTAAATATTTTGTTTAAACGTTTGGTTGAATTGTGTCTTAATTTTTAAAAGAAATAAATATTCAATGTTACATTGCTGCCATTGTTGTATTAGTTAAACTTGCTGCAATGCTTTGTACAAGTATATACATTGAAAGGTCTTAATTGTCTATAGTTAAAGTGGTGAAGCATTTACATATATTTAAAAGATTAAAATTCCTTACACTATAAAACTGTTATCTTCATTTATGTTTAAGCAAAATTTGTAATTTTTCTTATAGGGAAGGTGGAGTGTTGCAGGAATGGGTTAATTTCTTTTATTCTTATAAACAGTTTCCATTCTAAATAACTTCTTTGCCAAAATATTCTCACTGTACAGTAATTTCTTATGGTTAGTTTTAAAAGCAGTGAGGTGTATAATTATTTCTACTGTATCCATTTTTATACTGTTCACTTATAGTAACATGACAGATTTCGTTATTGATATTATGATATATTTAACCTTGAAATCACTATCTGTTATAAATCTTAACTGGTCAGTAACATCTTTTACTTTGTGTGAGTAAAAGATGTGCAAAAAGAACATGTCATGGTCTTTCCGCGTAGTGGTTTGAAATTTGGTATAAAAGGCCCGAGATTTTGCTTTTCTTGGCAGTGCAGTTCACGGACATTCACAAGATAGCTAGCTTTTACCTTTTGTCAGAGCTCTGTCACTCTAAATTATTTAGGGTTTAATTAAGAATCTATGGCTTGGAGTGCTTTATCGAAATGAAGCATTCCCGGAGGTGAGTGCCTGGCGGAATAATTCACGAGGGCGAAGCCCGAGTGAATTATACGCAGGCACATACCGACGGGAAATGCTTCAATTTCGATAAAGCACTCCAAGACATAGATTATTTCTATTCTTAAAGCCGATTTTTTAAAACTACTACGGACCTTTTTCAGTTCGGCGGTAAGTGTAAAACAGCATAAATAGTAGCTGTTGGAATTCACTCCCTATTCGGGCAACCATTCAAGATATCAAATATAACTATATTATACAAACTTATTTTAGTTTAATCATCTAATACATAAAAATAAAAAAGAAAACCTGACTGACATTAGCAGAAGACGTCAGATTCTGAACCTTACAAATCAGCCAATCGATTTAAAGCGTACCGTTAATTTGAACGTACAACGTTTTAACGTGGAGTAATGACGTCAGTGTGATGACGTAAACGTTTTCATTCATAGTTTTGTCTCCCGGAATCAAAACATTGTATGACTGTTAATCCTGAATTTCTTGTCCTTTTTAAGGAAACGAGGTGAGGGTATTCCAAAGGCTTATTTGACGCAATCAAAAAAATTTTAGGCCTTAAACAAATCTTTTTCATGCGACGATGTATTTATACTGATATTATTTCCATTTCTATATTTTATTTTTGCGCGGGAGTAAATTAGAAAAGTCGGAAGGAGCTACTTCCATGTCCGAAACTCCGCCTACTTTTCCGAGTGCTTTAATCATATTAATGCACTCGAATTGACTATAGAAATATACCATTGGCATATTAGAATTAATTTTACTTTGGCTTGGTTTCTAAATTTATAAACTTAATTATCTCTTTCTTATCTAAATTCCAAATTGCAGGCATGTTGATATAATATTTATTGTTGGATGTCATTTACATTCTAGTGTGTTGTTTAAGTATAAGTACCACATGATAAAAAGTCTTGGACCATAGATTGACTTCTTTATGTTATACTTTATGAAATTGATAAATATTCTTGTGTTGCAAAGCAGAGAGAGCCTCGGTGAATAACAGGAGACAAAAAGTAACCCTGTGACACTAATGTTAAGTTATGGAAACAAAATTGCATAACACATCATCAACCCATGACTCATTTTAGATGATAATCGCTCCATTACTACTAATGAATACTTATTAGGAGTGTTTAGAACTCCTGATTAGGGCTCCGTTATAGAACAAGACGCTACAACCCCTCTCTAAGAATATAAAGTCTCCACCTAAGGATTAACCTTATTCTAAAGTACTATAAGACACTTCTTATCTAAAGTTCCTGATCCTTCTATTCTATGAGAATTCCTAGTCCAACGGGGGAAAATATCGAACATTCAAAAATCATGTTATACATAAATTCAAACTCAAAAGACATGCACAGCATTCTCAGAATTTCGCATTAGTCGCAGGGTCTTGATAAGGATAGATTAGTAAATTAAGAAATGTACTAATACATTGCCATTCAAAAAAGGCCCTACAGAAGTGATTAAAAATAAGCCAGTTTTGCAGCTAAACTTTAATCAGAATTACAGTGCTAATATTAGAGGTTGTAACTGCAAGATGGAAATAAAATCAAATTTCTCATACTACAAGAAAATAACATACTAAAGGACAAAATTTCTGTACAATTCGAAATAGATTAATTAAATTTTAATTGTATGTTACTTATAATTTTTTGTTTGCAAATTTATATTTTGAGACTACTTGCTACATCACAGAGTATTTATAATTCTATCCAAAAGCATTCAATCAACCGTGGAGGCGTAAGCCATGAATTTCACATTTATCTAAATTTTATTTACATGAAGCTTAAAACTACAAACAATTCAGATTTTTTTTACCAAAGCATAGTCCTATCGAAAGTCGTAAAAATTTAAACAAATACACAATGTCATATGTTGTTATAACGAAACTTTTAAGATTGCAAAATTTGCGCGTTTTATGTCAACTGGAAGTCAGTGAGCCTACATCACATGTATCACGTGTGTTAAACGTCCATGAACATTTTTTTCGACGTCACGCACATTGAAAATTTGTTAATTGATTCGAAAATGATGAAATTCTTGTTTTTCTGATTATGAATAAAATATCCGATTTCAGTCTTTGTGTTAGTTTAATTATACATACCGTGCAGAACTTTTGTCT
The DNA here is from genome assembly GCA_022818135.1 of Saxidomus purpurata. NCBI lineage: Eukaryota > Metazoa > Mollusca > Bivalvia > Venerida > Veneridae > Saxidomus > Saxidomus purpurata. Next base: position 25,848,941 of record JAFMSR010000008.1, read on the forward strand.
TAAGTATAGTTACATTGCACATATCTAAACTTACAACAAATATAAATATATTGGGAGAAAAACCTAAAAGTTGGCAACACTTACATTTATTAGCACTACCGGTTGAGTTATTATGCCATTTCATAGTTTAAATTGCAAGTTCGGAACACTTTCCACGGTCAAATCTTAACCAACATAAACAACACACATGACTCTTAAGCCATATATATAAAGGTTAACCTGTTCATAATATAGCAGGCAGTCACAAATAAGAAGTATATCACTTTGTGATTGCTATGGATATCTAGCTTGCAACCACTTTTCTATTTTCTAACTCCAGTCACACCGATCGTTTGTTTAATTTGTTGAAATTTAACATCCGTTTCAACTGTATTCTGGTAATTATTTACAGGCGGGCGATAACCTTACCATCGTTCCCCAGAAGTAGTACTAGAACTAGAACATTTCAAACATAAGAGACATGGTCGATAGAGGGACTCGAACCCGCGAGTATCAATCAATGAGATGTTACAGTGATTTCATGTCATCGACTCTAACCAATCAATCACGCATTTACATAGGTTGTGGAAGACTTAGTAAATCATGCAACACCGATTTGCGAAAAGAAAAATCATATCATTCCACAGCAGACATTGTGATGACTCCTAATACGAGGTTTTGAGCCTTAAATTAAGCGACAAGATGATGGATGTTGTCAATCTGTACTGCACAAATGACAAACATCTGTCCTTTGATTCTATCACTGGTAAGGAGAACAACTTTCTAACTATAGGTGACTTTAACAGCCATTCTCAAAATCTGGGATATGACCACATAGACAAACGTAGAGAAGAGGTTGATGCATGACAAGGCGAGCACAAACTAATGCTGATCGATGACCCTTATGAACAACATATTATTCTAGAAGCTTTGGTTTCTGCACAGAAGACATACACAAGTAGGTGAACAACTTGGAGGCAGTGACCATAGCCCGGTTTACCACATCATACAGTACAAAACTAGACAACAGCCAAGCTTCCCTTGATGGAACAATAAAAATGCCATACATAGTTCAAGGAACTTACTGATGACCTCTGCAAAAATATACGTGTATACGTGCCATTCTAAAAGCTGCACATAAGTGCATTCCTCGAGGGTCTTCACGATCAGTGATTAGAAGCCTGGTGAGAGGTTGAAACACACTCATCTCCGGGAAACAACATCAATATTTAACAAGCTAGTGCCAAGTTCATTAGAGCCAACACAAAGCTGTGACACAATTAGATTTACATCTTTATTCGACCACTCTTTAAAATTTCACAAGCAGATTTGAATTACTCCTGATAACCATATATAAACAGAAAGTAACGACTTATGGGGCACAATTGCGCCTCCCACTCACAAATTTCTGTGAACTTTTAATAGAAAATAGAGATGTAAGTGTGTGTGTGTGTGTGTGTTTGTAGAAGTTGTGGACACTGGACAGAGGCAGAAGTTAATTTCATGGCTTCAAACATAAGTGACATTTAAATGATATGCACAACTTTATTAATAACATAAATTAATTTAAACGAAGATAGATAAATTGCTTTCCATCTATTCATTAAATTTTAGCTTAAACTTCATTTTTGACCTACAAACAATGAAGTTTCTCGCAGTATTTGCAGTAGACTGTTCATTTTTCTTTTCACATTCCTGCCAAAGAATGAACAAGAGCTGTCCCTCACCGCGAAAGAGGTGTCTCACAGTCAATGTTTGCCCCACTGTGTTCCGTTAATTGTTCGTTTTGTCCTCGTGTGTTTGCTTTGTATGCTTGTGTGTGTTGGTAGTGTATGTTTGTGTGTGTACATGATTGTGTGTGTGTGTATGTGTTGTGTGTGTGTGTGTGTGTGTGTGTGTGTGTGTGTGTGTGTGTGTGTGTGTTGGTGGTGTGCACTTCTGGGTGCTGTGGGGCTCGTTTTGGGGAGGCTGCGTTTTTGGTACGTGGCATTCCCTGTTTGATATTATTTTTGTTTTTAACCATGTGCTCATCAACTGTGTCAGGTAATTTTTAAATCCTTCCATGTAAACCAGAATTACCATGCATACAGTGTTCCATTACTTTTAAACTCGTTTCGTGTATTAGGGCTTTATCGTTGGTACCGGTTTCCCATAACCAACGCCCCCAGAAGAGGTTAGTTATTTTAGGTTTCGGAGGATAGTGCAAAATACAGAAAGCGTCCCACTTCCAGAGACACCCCTGGTTCTTATTCATGCCAGGTGTATAGCACCCATACATGGGACCTCGGTTTTAGTCTCATCCGGAAGACTGTTAGTAATTTTAGTTGGTCAGCCCCGGGAATCGAACTCGCTACCCCGAGATTACAAGTCTCGTGCTCTACCGATTGAGCTAACCGGGCTCACTCTAAGTGTCACCCTGACTTTTGAGGTAGGGACGTGGGTCTTGCACGCGATACATTGTCTTATGTCTATGTGCTAAATATTTGTGCCAAGTTATTTTAAAATCAATCAATGCATGACAAAGTTACAGTCAGGACACGAATGCGTGCATATATACAGGATTCCAATACCTTCAAACATTAGTGTGACCTTGACCTTTGAGGTAGGGACATGGGTCTTGCACGCGACACATCGTCTTGATGTGCTGAACATTTGTGCCAAGTTAGTTAAAAATCCTTTAATACATGACAAAGTTACAGCCCGGACTCGGAAAATGTAAGGGCGGACGCACGGACGGACGGACTGACGAGGGTGTCCACAAACACACACACACACACAAACAATTCTAAACAAAGCAATAGATCTAGTTTTTATTTGGAGTCAGAAAGACATTAAAAACTTCTAAAACACATGGTCTAAACTTTTCAAGCAGATGTCTGACTGTTATTGAACATTGTGTTCATGTCAATAAATCGTATGTTTGTACTCTTTAAAATTATGTAAGCATTTGTATTGTGTCTTTATGTATATAATTTATTCATATAAATATTTTGAATGAATTTTGAATGGTTTTATTGTTTTATGCTTCCGGGCTGACACCTTATACCGATATATTCTCAATTAATTTGACGGCATTAATCAGCTGTGGAATGTCAATAATCTGCCGGATAGGTATAATATTTTACATGATTATCCCTTTATAGCTTGTAATAAGCTAGGGATCACTAGATCGAATTCGTTACGTACTTGTATTTCAGTTTTGGACTTTTATTTAGAAATGTGTTTTATCAGTACAATCCAATTATCAACAATTTCTTTGTCCGCATTCGGACTCTCTCTTTTAATTGTGAATGTCTGATAGTGAACATTTTGGAGTTATCTCGTAAATTGAGACTGAAAATTGCTTTGACTCGCTCAAGAATTAGTAAATATGTGTGAAATCTAGATGATACATTGCCCTTTCCCATCTTAGAGTCCATACAAATTGTATCGTATATTAGGGCTTTATCGTTGGTATCGGTTTCCCATATGGCCAACGCCTCCAGAAGAGGTTAGTTATTTTAGGTTTCGGAGGATAGCGCAAGATACAGAAAGCGTCCCGATTCCAGAGACACCCCTGGTTCTTATACATGCCAGGTGTATAGCACCCATACATGGGACCTCGGTTTTAGTCTCATCCGGAAGACTGTTAGTAATTTTAGTTGGTCAGCCCCGGGAATGGAACCCGCTACCCCGAGATTACAAGTCTTGTGCTCTACCAATTGAGCTATCCGGGCTGACCATACAAATTGTGTGTGTGTGTTTTTAGGTTTTTATCGTTGGTACCGGTTTCCCATATGACCAACGCCCCCAGAAGAGTTTAGTTATTTTAGGTTTTCGGAGGATAGTGCAAGATACAGACAGCGTCCCAATTCCAGAGACACCCCTGGTTCTTTATCATGCCAGGTTTTCACCCATACATGGGACCTCGGTTTTTGAGTCTCATCCGAAAGACTGTTAGTAATTTTAGTTGGTCAGCCCTACAACCCCGAGATTACAAGTCTCGTGCTCTACCTATTGATCCGGGCTGACAAACCATACAAATTAATATTGACACGGACTTATATACACATGTGAATAAAGGTCCGTGATATTGACGAATCGGGACTTTGCAGAAAATGCTGTAAGATAATATACAATTTAGCGCATGCGCATTGGTATAACTCGGCTAGTGACTTGAGTTACTCGAGTAACTAGTTCGAAAATATTCATTGTTTAACCAATCAAACGTAAAATGTTTCATCAATAAATCAAGCGACGAGTGACGTCATCAATACGTGTGTATTTACACGGGTATCTTGGCAAAATTTTGGAGCTGGCCTCCATCATATTATTATAACAGTTCATGCTTGATATAACCTTTTAAAATGGTAACAACTGTAGTTTTCGTTAATAAACGCATACTTTGTCTCTGGCCCCGATTTCACGAAAATTCTTATTAAAGTGATTACTCAGTAACATGCTCAACTTCCAGCCCCTTGCACAGTGTTGCATGTTTATTCGTTCGTATTCAGCATGCCCACTCATTTTTTTAAATTAAGGGTACATGTACCCCCTGCCTTTGCAAATTAGGGGTACACTGCAGAACATGGGGGTACACTACATGGCAGATCTGATTTTTTTCTATTCAACTGTTTTTTTTATTTTGTTTTTCACTCTTTTGGGCTGTTTGGGACTGAACCTTTCCAGATACTGACTCCTCGGCTGTAATTTGACAGAATCATCATGAACTAGTGATTTATTATTTAACATCGGAGTTTTCAGCAAAATTCATGGAATTCCCGTTTTCATGAACGGATTACGATTCGTCCGAAATAACATACACTCAACTGACGACTGGTAAAAATCGCTGATCGATAATAAATGCCCGACTAACAGATATATGAAATTCGTATCAAAAATGCAGAAAGAAAATAATATTAACTAACCTTTTGCTGGATTTATAAAATCTAAAATACTTTTCTGCATTTTGCTTTTTATGCACACGGTGCACGTGACGTCACACTAATACGCTTACCAAACCCATTTATGCGGCTGACAATTACGCCGAGAAGTCGGTGATGGAAACAAAATTATCTCCGGACCTGCATTTTAAACCTTACCAAACATTCGGCAAGTGCGCGATGAACTAACAGCGATTTGGCAGTTGAACATAGGAGTTCAAAATCTCTGCGTGCATGTACCCCCAACAAGTGATTTTGTGCGTGCATTTGATATTTTGTATGTGATTCACGTACTGCAGTGCGTGAATGGGCATGCTGCGTATTTCCCCAGGAGTATCCGTCTGTGGAATGGTCTCCCCCTACACATCCAGTCAAGCCCCAGCCTAAACATATTTGCTGAGTGGCTTGACCCTTTCATTAAGTTCTAAGTCTAAATATCCTGTTTTTAACTAGAAGTCTTGTAGGCTTTTTGAATCTTTTATCTATCGGACGTTTTTGTTTTTTTGCTGGCGGTTAAAAAATATTCCATTTCAGTACCGAAGTTATTAATTTACCGCTCATTATTAATTTTGGGCCTTGATGTTTGTTTACAATACATAACTTTACATGAACACCGGCTATGCAGACTGGTTTATTTTACATGTTGAATAATGCAGCAGTGTTTCATAAGCACCTGCGAGATCAGTAAAATGCCGAAAGCAAGTTGATGTCATTGGACCACTTGAATATTATTTTCTCCACTGAGAGATAGCACAGAAACATTGCATAAGAAATTGAAGTTTAAGCTTTGAATTACTTCACTTTCAAGAAGTCCACCGGACTGCCTGGGCTCAAAAACAGTGAGTCCGAGACAAATTTTAAGGAGTCTTGGACTCAAAATTCAGGTTATTGTCGAACACTCTTTGAGTTTCTCGGCCTAGGCTAAATATTTTAAACAAAAAGTCAATGTTAAAAGAACAGGTGTTGATATCGAGTTAACATAGAGTGCATCTTAATATTTTACAAAGGTTGCTGATTGATGAGCGTGTTGTATGGAGTTTAGCACGTTTTATCCAAAACAGTAAAGGGAATCGGCCTGTTTGTAATGACATACCGACTTAAAATAAATGTTGTATTATATTATATAGCCTATTCTCGGCTTAAGCTTGATTCATGTTTGATACAACTTCATACAATGGTCAGGCACTATGAGGAGAAGTGCTGTATACAATAACCACAACTATATCTTGACTAATTACAGAGTTATTGCCCTTTGTTACTTTTCCTTGTGTGGAGCATAACTTGTAATCTAATACATTTTCATAATGGCCTACAAGCACAATGAGAGGAAATGCAGTGTACAAGAACCATAACTGTTTCTTGACTCATGACAGAGTTATTGCCAAGAACCATAGCTCTATTTATATTTTGTACAAGGTTGAAGGTATTCTGTCAATTATAAAGTCTTCAGTTGACAAAGCAGTCTTGCGGGGGTATTGATCATATTTAGTGATAAGTCTAGTTTTACTTATTTTGAAGAACAATTTATAGGATTATCAACTTAATTACAAAAAAAGACATTATTTTGTAACAGTTAGAATCAATCATATTATTATTGTATGATTTCTTTTTTCCCCCATCCGTTTGCAAGTTTATCAGAGATTGTATATAATGTATTTCAGCCAGAGTCAGTAAGCATTAAAGTTGTCGGTAGATGTCGACCTTTGACCCCTGAAGAGAACAAGAAGGGTGTGAAAATAGGTGTGAATGTATCGGGGGATAAAGTCACAATCCAGGGAGGAAAGGTTTGGCCTTTATATCTATATTTTATTTCAGTTTTGTAATGTTTACTAATAAAAAGTTTTATATTTGTTGATCAGTAGGTGATATAGTCCACCTCCATGGTCTAGTGGTTAGAGTTGCTGACATGAAGTCGCTGTTAGCTGTAATAGATTGAGGGTCATAGGTTCGGGTCCTGTAACTGACCATGTCTCTTTATGTGTGAAAGTAGGCAGTTTCTTACAGAGGATAGGAGTCTAGTACCGGTTCTTCCCAGGAACGATAGTTATATAAGTAAATTGCCTGTCTATTGAAATGACTATAATACAATTGTAAGGGGTGTTAAACGTCAACAGCAACAACAACAACAATAGGTGGTATTATGTGAAGAATCAATAAAATTACATAAGATCAGATGCAGATGGCCAGCTCATGTAAGCCAGGTGCCAAATATTGCGGGGTAACTGGAAAATATGCAGTGCTTTGAAAGCCTTAGACTGGTTTCTGAGTTACGGAAAGGAAGCGATTCTGTGAGCACTGTATCACAAGCAACAGATATATCCTATAGTAATTAAGTACACAGTAACAATATGTATGGACAATTTTATGTACATGTAAGATATGGCTAATTGGAGAACAAATAAATGTAAACTGTCAGGAATTAAAAATGAAAGCACTTACCATATGTAACAGGTACCAGGTATGTGATTTTGCCTTTGTGACAAGTATAAATCACGCTATTCAGTTTGATCACAGTTGACAAAGTTAGCTATTTAGAGCTATTTGAGCACTCTCAAGCAGTAAATGAAAAATTGAAAGATACAAGCCGGGCTTAGCTCATGTAGAAATTTAATATGACTAAATTTGGGTTTTAAATTTGACAATTTTCACGTACTTTTTACAGGAACAGGCCTTCAGCTGTGATGGAGCGTATCCACCAGAGAACAAAAATGTAAGTGAGAAACTGCAAAAATAAAAATGTGTAAAGAAAAGCATTTCATTGGATATTCAATTTGTTTATGGTCTCATTGGATAGAACTTGAGCTATGTTAGTGGTGTTGCAGGGGATCAAACCTGTGACTGCTAGTGTACTTGACCACAGGTCTGCTCTGGTGTGTCAATTATTTTCCTTGGATTCTTGCTATATTGATTTGACAGAAGAGATAAATAAATTTTGATCAATGACTTTTAAATATTTCAGCATTATAACTCAAGAAGTTATTTTGCTAATTTGTGTCTCAGAGTAGACCCTAATTCTACACTTAAGAAAAGGCAACATTTTTAGAAAAAAATAAATACAGCATGAAAGATGCTAAAAATGACAGCCTGTAACCATTATCTCAAGACTTGTCTTAATGTTTGGTGCTACCTAAATCTTCAGTTATAATTTCTCATACCATATTTAGTTTAAAGAGATAAGTTAAACAAGGAAAGAGTGAGTCAAATTTTATGAAACCATATTTAGTTGAGATGTATATTTATTTTAGGGCCAGATATACAAGGAGAGGGTGGAGCCTTTGGTACAGAGAGCCATGGAAGGCTACAATGTCACTGTGTTGGCATTTGGAGCTGTAAGTCTGTTTTAATACATCTTACTGGTAGAAATTTATAGCGTCAATTTTCAAAAAGGCAGAAGCCAATTGTTGAGACATTTTCGTAAAATTTCTCTATTACTAAATGGATCTATTCCGAATTGCAAAACATGTTTGTTTTTAATGATAAAAATTCCACAAAGAAAAATTCAGGGGGGGTGTTAACATAGAAAAACAGCATGTTAGATGACAAAAACAGGCAAATTTCTAAGCTTTCCAATATTTTAATATTCTACATGTGTCTGCACAGTCAAACATAATGCAAACATGTAAGAGAATCATCGGAGAAGTTACAGGCATGAGGCACATTCCTGGCCAAAAGTGCACCGTTTGATAAAGATTTGTCCTCAGGAAAAGTGGAGGTTTTTGTATATTTACTGTGGCTGAATTAAATTTAATTTTGTTTCTAATACATGATCAAAATTGCCCACAAATTATATTGACCTTGTTGTATGTGTTTTTACAGACTGGCTCTGGTAAAAGTATGTTAATGATGGGAACAGAGGATGATCCCGGAATGATACCAAATGTAAGTTATAAATGAGCCCAAATGTGTGCTAACAAATATTTGGACATGTACATTATTAATGCCAGCAATGCATGTGAATGAAGTGCAGATATTCCCTGTAGTATTGGCTCTGAAAATATTTTCAATATTGCTTGAAATCCCATTGATTTTCTGTGCTTATTTTCATGTTCCAAGCATTTTTTTCATAAATTTAATTAAAGTGACGTTATGCACATTTTGTTTCAAGAAAAAATCCATCTGAAATAGGTGTGTGTAAAAAGGGTAGAGGAAATAATAGCTTTTAACCCAATACACCAAACTCTTCCTGCTACCAGTACGAAATAATAACTTTCCAAATATTGCTTTTCCTATTTTGACTGGGAGAGTCAATTTAAAAAAACAAACAACTGCATACATGAGTTGCTTCACTTCCACTGCCGAAATCTCTGAGTCTCTACCAATAACTACAACAACACAAGGGAGATCACTGTGTAGGAAGAAACTATTATTTTATTTGTCCAATTTTTTCATTTCTAAAGCATCAACTTCAAATACTAATGTGGCATTATCATTAGTTTTACACATTTAAATGCACAGCAACCCAAAATTGCTTTTATAAAACTGTCACCCAAATAACAATTTATGCAGTAAGATGAGCATAATGTCACTTTAAGTGCTAACTGGATTACAAAAAAATGTGTATGCATGAAATACACAAATATGTACATGAATGGCAACACTGATATGTTGATATGCATAGGGTAGCTCATTTATCATTCTTATTTGTTTAATTTTTTTCATACAGTCTTATGATGTTCAACATTCATTAAATTCACTGAATACAAAATGCATAATTTTGATTCAGTTGAAGTTAAAAGGTTTGGTATTCTTACTTTGGTTAATATACAGGTAGTGCCCTAAGATTAGTGGAGTACATTAATTTTATTTTGTGTTTTACAGGTGAACAGAAGTATATTTGAGATAGCCAGCAAGCAGGGAGGGAAGGATTTTATGATAAGCGTGTCGTATGTAGAGGTACATGTAGTTGGTTTGACTTGTATAAAACTTGATTTTTCCAAGAAAAATTCTGGTTTTAGTTTCCCAGTTTATCTTTATCTATATTTTTCTCTCAGTGCAGAAGGTTATGAATTGTGACTTCTCATATATTTCTCCTTGACATTATTGAGTTTTGTGTGATCCCCAGCTGCAGTCAATCAGACCTAGTTACCATATTAGTAACCACCCTTTTTTGTACTTCATGGGATAGACAGCATGACAAAGTTTAATCAAATCCCTCATAAAAATGTTATTTTAGTTTTTAAAAAACAGTTCCGGGTATGGAAAATGACATGCAATATCTGTGGAACAATTTCTAGCTTCAGTAATTTTTGTTGTCATTAAATGTCAAATGACTTGTAATTGCTGACTATCCTGTAATAGTATTCTCAGGCTTTCCACTAAATTAAATTAAATGATGTTCACTTAAGAAATTGTAGTAACGGAGGCAACCAGGTATGTTTATTTTTGTTTTTTTTTTTTTTTTTTTTTTTTTTTTCTTTTTTTTTTTTTTTTTTTTTTTTTTTTTTTTTTTTTTTTTTTTTTTTTTTTTTTTTTTTTTTTTTTTTTTTTTTTTTTTTTTTTTTTTTTTTTTTTTTTTTTTTTTTTTTTTTTTTTTTTTTTTTTTTTTTACATCTTTTTAATTTAACATTGATAGAGGTTTTTTCTAGCATTTTAATGGTGATTTCAGACAGCTTTTATTTTGGATATCATGTCTGATTGACTCTTGTATTGATATTTATATTTAGATATGATAGTCTTAAAATTAATGTGAACTACTTGCTGAAATTCATTATTTCTTAAGTTTTACTGACATCAAAATTGTCAATAAAATAGGTAAAAAAGTGTCTTAAAGGTCCATTATTAACACCAAATCAAATTTTCTTTTAAATCTGGAATTGTAACAGGAAAATACAGTTTGAAACTGGCTTCTAAAACTTTACAATAGACACAGAGTATTTCCCTGTTTGAAATGCTGCTGCAGAATAATGAGTGAATGTTGTGTATTTCCTTAGAGTGACCTGGGTGGTCTTTTTGTCCTACTTTTGCTTTACTGAATGTTGTAAACAGAGATATAATTTGCACATAATTGGAAGTAAATTTCTTCAGTTATAATTCAAAATAGGCATGCTTATTTATCTACCACCTATTTACAGCCTCTCTCTGGGAGACTTCTGGAAAATTACAAAGATTTTTGAAAACTGGAAAACCTACTTTCATTTTTGAAAAGGCAAAATATGATTTATAAATTCTTTTGTTAAACTCAAATTTTCAGCACAATATGGTCACATTCAATGCAGTATGTCATATTTTTCCTTCTGAGAAGACACCCGTTACGGTTCCAGATTTAAAAGAAAATTTGATTTGACGTTAGTAATGGACCTTTAAAGAAGGGGTAAAATGCTTCGCTGAAAAGCAAAAATTCAATTTTTTCTAGCGGCTTCGTCCCCCACACCCAACTGGGGACCTGCAGCCCCCAGACCCCTGCTTATTTCCAGGATTGAGAATTTAACTCTGTTGACACCCCTGACTAATGCACAATACATGTGACTTTTTGTAAGAGCCTGCTGTCAGATGTTTGTTTCGTTCAAGCTTTTCATGAATATTTACGGGGCTAATAAACTACTGTGGATGATATACATCTACAGTAGGCATTTCTCCAGCTGCACTTAATTTGACGTCTGCTTAATAAGTCCAACTTGGATGATATATTGCAATAGGGTCTGTCTCGTGTTACTTTTTTTCATGAATTATGGTATCTGCAAAAAGCTAATAACATATGAGGTTTTTAAAAAAAATCCAAAACAAATGTCAGCAAAAGTGTGAGATTTTACCTTCACCTTTTTAGAGCCACATATGCATTTCTGCTTGATCTGATATTTCATTGTTTTCACATCTTGTCTTGCTGTTGAAAAGGTGTTTAATTTTTATGTAAAGTCATAGCTGTTGTTTTGTGTACCTATGGTTTTTCAAGTAAATTTTTGCAATTGCGGTTACCGCTGCGTCGGTGTCAGTGTCAGCTTGCCCATTTGGTTGAACTTTTTGCAAGCAAGTTACTGTCATTGGAATTGATTTGAAATTTTATTTAAGTACTCAGGGGTATCAGACAAGCAGGTTAAATAACTATTGACAGAATTCAGTACATTTTATGACCCTTGTTTGACTGAGAAATTTTGGTTAAAGTTTTGCAAGTAAGCTATAATTTGATTAAAGTTTTGTTCGAAAGTTACTATCATGCACATATTTCAATAAGCACCTCGAGTGATTTGAAATTGAGAGAAAGTCTTCAAGGCTATCTGACAGTCAAGTTAGATAACTCTTGACTGAATTTAATTCAATTATGGGTCTTGTGGACTGGACAATTTGGTTAAAGTCTTAAATGCAAGCTACTATTAGGCACATAATATCTCATTATCCAGTAACAGGATTGATTTAAATCTTCATTAATCTCTTCAGGGGTATTAGACAATCAAGTTTGATAACTCTTGGCTGAATTTTATTCAATATTCAATTTATTGCCATTGTTGGACTTAGACATTTTGGTTTAAGTATGCAAGCTACTATCTTGCACATACATGTATCTCTTGAACCAGTGACAGGATTTTTGGCTCGACTATTCAGAGAATATGGAGAGCAATTCAGTCATTTGTGCGTCAGCATTGCAGCTTTGGTTAAGGTTTTGCATGTAAGGTACTATCATGCACATATCTCCATAACCACTTATGATATTGACTTGAAACTTCATTAATGCCTTAACTTAAGGGGTGTCACACATTCAAGTTAGATAACTCTTGTATAAATCTGATACAAATTATGGCCCTTGTTTGACTTTGAAAATTTGGTTAAGGTTTTGCATGTAAGGTACTATCATGCACATATCTCAGTAACCACTTATGACATTGACTTGAAACTTCATTAATGCCTTAAGGGGTGTCACACATTCAAGTTAGATAACTCTTGTATAAATTTAATACAAATTATGGCGGTTGTTTGCCTTTGAAAATTTGGTTAAAGTTTTGCATGCAAGGTACTATCATGCACATATCTCAGTAACCACTTATGATTTTGACCTAACTAGGGGTGTCACACAGTCAAGTTAGATAACATTTGTATAAATTTAGTGCGAATTATGGCCCTTGTTTGACTTTGAAAATTTTAATTAAAGTTTTGCATGCTAGGTACATGTACTATCATGCACATACTTCAGTAACCACTTATGATATTTACTGGTGAATCTTTATTAATGTCTTGGGGGGGGGGAAAAAAAAAACCAAAATTTGAGAGTGTAACTCAGTCAAGTTTCCAAAAGATAACAAACCTTGTAACTTAAATTTCATTAGCATCAACAATTATGGTCCTGATCATAATGATTTAAATTTTTGGGAGATGAAGGTTACTTATCAAATGGTAAATCTATCAAAATACTGTTTGCCAACTGCAGGTATCTAGCCCCGGGTGTCATCTGACAGCTCTTGTTCTCTTTTACCCTGACATTGCTAAATTACTAGTCCGACTGTCTTTTTAAAACGATGATTTGAAGTTATGATTAGACATGCTTGGCCGCCGCGCAAACCCCCCCCCCCCCCAAAGAAGTGCACTTGGAGTATGAAGGTCATGGAATCCTCTTATTGCACACATTAGTGCCGACGAATTGTTATGGATTAAGAAGTGCTGCCAGCAGAGAGAGGGTTGAAACTAAGCTTTCTCAATAGGTTCTTTGAGCAAATCCCATAAACAAGTTGAACCAATGTTTGTGATATTCAGTGTAATTTAGTAACACATCAAAGTTACTGGGCTGTCACTATTTATTGATTTCCGAGGTAAAATGCAGCAGAAGAAAATAAAAACCAAAATTTGTTAGACTTGTTTAAAATAATTGCAATTTTTCTGATAACATAGACATTTAAACCGCCCAAAAAGAAACAAACAATACTTGGCACTTAACAGAATTTTGTAACTCTGAATTCAGGTTGCGATTAGCATCAGCAGCCAATTATGAAATGTAGAATTCCTGAGAATACAAAAGTGCTCAGCTTATTGGGATCATGAAGGTTACTTATTATAATGGTGAAATCTGACCACTTAACAGCTTTACATTGTTTTTGCCGACTGCAAGGCTTATTTCCTGTATTTTTTTATACAAAAAGAAAACTTCTGTTAGGTTATTTGAAACTGCTGGCAGACAAGTTTGTCATTAAATACTGGAGAATATGAGAAAGCAGACAAAGTAATAAATAAGAATTGAATATTTTAGAAGCTTAGCGGGGTCAAGGTTCAAAAACAAGTTTGTAGCAGCTGTTCTGTATTTGCTACTTTACTTTTTCCATTATGATTTTTTATCTGAATCAGGAAGTATCCACAAAAATTAAATGTCCTTGCATAAATGACTGTAATTTGCTATTCATGTTACCAAAAACAAATCTACATTATCTGAATTACAGCCAATATGTCATACTTATGTAAATGCAAAAATATGTGCATAATACAATTTTTATTTATTTTGTAGATTGTGGATGAAGAAGAAATCTACAATTAACTGAATTAGGCAGCCAAGAAAGGGGAATGTAAGCAGAATTGTTATAGTGTTTTCCTTACCAATCAATTAGTAAAGCAAAATATATAAGAGTTGCATAATAGAGGCGTGTCACAATTTATATATGCTTCACATATTTTGTTTTACAACTTGTAGGGATGAGAAAATGACAGTACCATTGGCTTTAAAAAAAGGGAGGGGCCGCATACAAATTGAGCCCCTTTTCATTAGTAGGGGTATGAATATCAGGCAGCATCCAACAAAGGTACTTGAATTTTAAGGCTGAAAGTACTTGAATTTGTGCTGGGAAAAGTCCTTGAAAAGTCTTGAATTGAAAATGAAACATGAATTTTTAAAAAGCATTGAATTTTTATGTTCGCGTCAAAACAAAAAAAAATAAAAGCATCATAAATGGCGAAAAACAGTCATTCGGTTTAGTATAAAGAATATACTATTAACAACCCCCCCCCCGTTGGGGAATTTAAACCCCTTTTCCCCGGGGGACTTCCCTTTACCAAAAGTCATGGCGGGAAAAGTTGCAAAAGCATTTTCATCGACATTGCTCACGAATAGTTATAAAAGGGGGGATAAAGGAATTTAAGGGGAACAAACACAAGTTACTTGCGTTATTTTTTTGGATAAACTTATAGACATAGCGCATTATGGGCGAAAATGCATTGAAGAGTCATCAACGAGAAAAAAAGCATTCATTGACATAATAAACAAAATCTGACACATATATGTTCCAATGAGTCAAAACAAAATCTGACAAATATACGTTCCAATGAGTCAATACAGTCGTTCCTCATGAGCAATCCAGTTGTACAAGTAAAAAATTCGATCATCCAGCATGTATTTTGCATATAATAATAACCAAGATACATCTGTCTTCCAAATATGATTTAAGGGGAATTTGACTATGCATACCGACATGGGGTATTTTTCGCACTGTTGACCTTGAAGATTAGAAAAAGCCTTGAAAAGTCCTTAAAATTCTTATTAGTAGGGAAAACTGTATGAACCATGATGCAGTCTTTGCTCCAGCATTTTACACCTACATGATCTTGCTTACGTTCGGATATTAGACGTAATACAATAAATAAAAAACTGAAACAAAACAAAAATATAACTGTATCGTAACAAGCGAAGTGGTAATTCTTCAGTTATTAGAAAAAAAGGATCAAAATTGACTTAAAGTGAGGTGTTATTTTTATGTAATATTCATTTTAGTATTTTTACATAACATTCTTTTTAGCTTTGTTGATGGTCTGTCAGAAATCATTGTGAAGAGTGCAGATGATATTGCTCAATACTTCGAGCAAGGAACCAGGGCCAGAAAAATGGGAGCCACAGATTTAAAATCTCACAGACCAAGGTTGGTATTCTTCATGTTGTTTTCAGTCTATTACAGAAAAGGAAGATTCAATCTCCTGGAAATAGAATGATTCATCAAGTCCATAAATTTAGCTTGCATTACATTCATTAGTTGGGGTATTTGCTTTTTTTTGCTTTCCATATTTTTTAGATTATGTTTTTTTGAAGCCCTATTACGGGTAACCTTTAAATGTACTAGTATGTAATGTCCTTCAGAAGTATATAGAATTAGTTAAGTTGTTCCTGCAGTTCCTTTCAGTCTTTGTGTTCAGGTTTTATAAGATAAAAGTACTTTAAACTGATGTTTTGTGTAGGATAAAAGGCCTTCAGACTGTTGTTTATCCTTGAATGGTAAAATATTTCAGGGCTAATGCAGTGTTTACGATAGTGATTGAACAAAGAGAGAGGCAGTCAAGCAAAGTGGGTGTAAGATCTGTCTTACACCTAGTGGATTGTGCAGGTATTGTCGCTGTTTTGGAATTATGTATCATCCCCACATGAACAGTGCTATCATCACCATGTCTCTTTGTGTGAGGTGAGAAAGTTGGCAGTTTCTTACGGAGGATAGGATGCTTAATTTCTAGTACTAGTTCCTCCCAGTCACGATGGTAAGGTAAACTGTCTGACTGAAAACTGACCAAAATAGGGTTGAAATGGGTGTTCAACTCCTACAACAACAACAAATCATGGGCAGACTCATCATTTTTTCTCCTTGCTGTCATTTTCCAGCCCTAAGTCTTCTAATTTTTACCTGGTAAATAGAAAATGGACTTGTACATGTCACAAGTTAGAAGAGTACATATAGTGTTGATAGGGGTGCTCAATAAATACCAACACTGGTCACAAACTTACTGCCTACACCAGGGTAAGGGTTGTTGGAGTCAAGATGTTAACCAGTTCTCCAGCATTTCTAACAATTATTACACATATATTTCAGTTTTCCAGCATATTTGATATGTGAAGAAGTTGAAAAATTATTATATTTAGAAATGATAAAATCTTTTCCGAGGAGGCTGATTTTTACTTTCAAATTTTCTCTGTTTGGCCTTGTCTAAACTTTAGATTTTTACCATTTTCTAGACCAGGATAGAGGTCTAGAGTTTGGTTGTAGTATCTTGATAATTGCAAAATGTTATAAAATATTGTTAAAATGCAGCTGCCTCATTAAGATTTTTTTTTATAAATAGGAATTATTTTCGATTTCAGGAAACAGTGCTGGGGGTATATCTGATCCTGAGGTGCTTGCAGGGTAAGATCTAGTGCTCATGTCCTGTACTGTCTGGTGAAGATCTAATCTATAAAGCCACAAGCTTTAATGTTTAGCCTTTGATTTTGAAATGAAGTCATTGTTTTGCCAGATCAGCTTGCAGAACTGTTTACTAATATGTTCTGACAGATAGCTATTTGTTGAAGTTTTATTTTAAGCCTTTGTTTTAACAAGTTTTCTGCCATCAATGGTGGCCATGTCTTAAATGATTTACTTTTAGACAAAAACCTTCAACATCGAACCAATAGCTTTTTAACAAAAAAACAATGGTGAGAAAGCAACTGATTGTGAGATACAAGTTTTATGATGAACCACCTTTGGAGAGGCTTAGACCTACAACCATTAGACTATGGGTCTGTTTTACTTATTTAACTAGTTCAATCTTTGTATGTAATATTTGGGGGGGGGGGCAATATTCGAATATTGGAAACGCCGAATATTCGAATGCGAAAATCAAATTCGAATATTCGAAATTTTTTTTTTTTTTAAATAGAATTTTTTTTTTTTTTTAAAATGGTAGCAATCTAAAGAAGTGGGGGCAATCTAAAGAATGCTAATTATGCCGAATAAAACCGTTTGTTCTGTATTGTTTGTTTAGAGCGTGTCAAAAATTTCCCAATTAACACGAAAATTGCAATGCATAATTGACAGGGGGGCATAGTTACGGATTAGCAGTTTGCATCAGGTGTTATTGTGGTGACTTTTTATCTTTTGTTCATTTTAATTGTCGCCTGTTTTATGTAACAAATTTTAAAAGTTGTTTATCTCACAATGTTCGGGATCAACGTCATGTTTAACGGAAAGGAATAACCAATCACGCTTATACATGTATTAACTCAACTGATATAACTCTTTCGTTGTCCAATCATTCAGAATAACTCAAATATTTTCCTTTAATAAATATGTTTAAATTTATTTTTTTTATTTTTACTTCTTTTTAAGTTTGATCTTCGCTAAACGATATTAATTTACTGTCGCTCGCTCTATCAATTAACATGCCTCCCTCGGTTTTTTTGGCTTATTTTACGCGATCTGCGTGTTGGCGTGTGCTATATTTTATGTACTATGTACATGTTGATCTTTACGCATGTAAATAAAAATTATCAATGTTTATTTATTTATTTATTTGTTTTCCCGTATCTTCCCTGGAAAAATTAATCCAGTTAAAGTAAACGCCAGTTTCAACAGTATTTCAGTTATGCCAGGCGTATTTAGTAGTTTTCTGCCACAAACTCCACGAACCCACAGCCCTCCATCAGCGAGAGAAAAAAGAGAAAAAAACCCAGTTTCAACAGTATTTCAGTTATGTCAGGCGTATACTTTCCTAACTTGACCACGGAGGCAGTCACAATGAATGAAAACAAACAAACAAAAAACAACCCAGCCCTGCACGATAAATAATGCACAGCATTCATCTACCTCTAAACTTGAAAAGAGAGATAATTACTTCTTCTTTCACTCAAATTAGTCGACTATCTAGAAAAATGCAAAATTCTTATTTTTAATTATTAAAAATTTATTAATATTATACACAAGAAAAATATAAAAACCGGTTGAAATATTATCCAAACTTTTACTTGCGAAAATTATTTTTCTTTCCATATATATACAGTTAGACATTCATAGTTTATAGAAAAGGGACCCTCTGGTAATCTTTTTTACTTTAATTCCTTTTTTATTTTAACGGCTATTCTGAAAGAATACAAATTTGTTTTTTTTTAAATCTTTATACATACAAATATTTTACGTAATACAAAAGATAAAATCGTGAAATGTTAGCGAAACTTCGGTTCATAGTTTGTTCTGTTGTGGAAAATTCATAGTTTGTTTCTTTATATACCGTTTTAAAGTAAACACTTTCATACTAAACATACTATAGTGGCGTATCCGTCGTGTTAAGAAAATATACATGAACACCACAAAACGAATATTCGAATATATTCGAATATGCCAAACCGAATATTCGAATATTGATTTTAGTATTCGTTCCCATTCCTAATAATAATAGAGAAAACATAACATTATCTGCTTTACATAAATATTTGCAGAGTGCAAGGTCTACAGAATGTGTTGATGGCTCTAGGGGGCCCAAGAAAGGGTAGTGGGGTACCATACAGGGACTCTAAACTGACACGATACCTTCAGGTAAATGTTGTGGATATATAGAAAAATACTGTGTACATACTGTTCTTTATTATATGCACAGCAGGTAAAACCCAAATCATGCAGTCTTCACTTGAGAGATAGTGAAATGTTTTATCAATAGGGAGTACATTGTATAACATTTTTTGTGGTGGTGGATTTTTGCCTCTAGGACCTAGGTTCAATCCTACATTTGCACTGGTGGTGGTGTTTCATATAGTAAGAGAGTGTTATGCCATATTACCTCGCTTCTCCTTTTTGAGGTTTAGTCCATCTAGATTGAGTCTGAAGATAAATTTATCTAAATATTATAAAATTTAAATTATAAAAATTGAGAATAAGAAAGAATTTCTGTAGTTTGAAACTTTTCTGGTCATGTATAGGGCTAGTAATGAAGGAACATTTAACCAGCAAAATTGTGCATTGTACCACGAGGTAATGCAGTGCTACAAGCGTCTGCCAAGGATCTCTGTTACTTTTTCATATCCTTAGATAAAAGCTGACAAACCTTCAAACTGGTTATGAGAATTGAAATATTGTCAAAGAAATATGAATATAGAATCTGATTGTGTTTTCCTTTGAACCAAACATTATAGTGTTTGAATTTCAGGAATCCCTTGGAGGAAATGCTATCACACTGTTGTTTGCTCTAGTGTCACCAACAGATAAAGCGCACCAAGAAAATGTTAACACCATGATGGTCTCGCAGTTTGCAAAGAATGTCAAGAACAAAGTAAAACTTAATTTGGTAAGTTAGACAGCAAAGCAGACGGAACACTTAGCACTGGATTTTTATGCAACTACAAGCTTTCTTCACAATCAAGCTAAAATAAATTAGTATAAACTAAACTAAAGCCAATTGAACATTATGGGTCCACCATTTTAGTTGAGTGGTTTAAGTCACTGACTTGTGGGTACTAAACTTTACCGATTGAGGGTCGTGGGTTCAAGTCCCTCTAGTGACCTTAATCTGTATGTAAGAAAGAATAATGCTGATTCTTCCTGTTAACAATAGTCAGTAAACTGTAAATGATTGAAAAGCTATGCTAGATGGTGTTAAATCCAAAGGAAAAGAGTAAACATTTCAGAAATACTAATTTCAGATCAGGCAGTATTATATATTCAGGTATTCAAGTACAATGTCTTTAGAAATAAAATGTGAAGCGTGCAATTTTGAAATATTTATTTTAATGTTGTAGGATGAAACAAATGAAGTGATTGCAGAGCTGAGAGAAGAGATTGGTAAACTAAGGGATAAGATTTCCTCGACTACAGAACCCAACCGAGAAGACGTCCTTAAGATGGAGGTAAAGATTTATTTGTATTAGAACTATTTTCTACATATTCTTAACCAAGACAGTCATTAATGTTGAAGTTGATAGGGCAGTAGTGAGACATTGGGCTGGTCCCTACCATTGATTGATTTGTGTAATATTGTCTAGATATTATATCC
The DNA here is from genome assembly GCA_022818135.1 of Saxidomus purpurata. Classification (NCBI taxonomy): domain Eukaryota; kingdom Metazoa; phylum Mollusca; class Bivalvia; order Venerida; family Veneridae; genus Saxidomus; species Saxidomus purpurata. The sequence continues at coordinate 25,869,526 of JAFMSR010000008.1, forward strand.
AGGGAAGGATGCAGATATGAAGTTAGGGAGCCAGTCAGTTATGCTTGCCCTGTAGTTAACCTGCAAATGAATTTTCTGTTGACACCTCTTATAATAAATATCTTGTCCAAATTGATAATTGGAAGGTTAAGGAGCTAATTAGTCATGCACTGAAAGAAGTTAGATGAGAAGTTGTGTTTTAGTATTAACGTTTAATAGCTTTCAATGACATGTATGTTATTCTCAGATGAAAGAATGTCAGAATTAGGTTGTCACCTTGGGAAAACCAGGAACATAATGGATTTCTTTACGATTAAAAAATAACTGTCATTTTACATGTTACAAGGTGTTTAATGGATAGAGAGATATGCATATACTATGGCTGTGTTTCCGTCGAAGTCATTTCTCATAAATATGCACCTTCATTTTAAGGTGATGTGTGTTTTGTATGGGGTTAGTATTACAATATTTTGCCTTGATATTCCAGGACCTTGTGAAGGACTTGCAGATTGCCAAGAAACAGACCTGGGATGAGAAGCAGAGAGTGTCGGGCAAGTTCGAGGAGGAAAGAAAGGTCAACCTAGCAAATAAGGTACAGTCTTCTGGAAATTGTCATTTGTGTTTTTATTATTATTATACAGTTGAACTTGTAAGGTTAGTCACTTTGTAGCAGTCACTGCTTTAAAGAGGCAGTATTGTTTCATTCCATATAGTCACTTTTAAGATGAATGTAACAGTGGTCTGATTTAAATAGCAAATGAGTAACAGGTAAATTGACTATTTAAGGACATACTTTTATGGATTACAGAAAATAATGACTGGTTAAAAATGTTATTGAAATACATACAAGTTGACTGTATCAGGATATCTCAATGGTTAACGAACAAATGGACTGTTTCAGTATATATTGGAAAGGGTTACAAGCAAGTTGACTGTTTCACGAAATTTAGAATATGTAACATAAAAAAAAAACTATTTCAGTGGATAGTTGTATTGGTAGCACACTATTTGACTGGTTCAGGGAATATTTGAGTGGGTAACAAACCATTTGACAGGTTCTGGATAACAGACAATTTGACTGGTTCCATACTTAAGCTAGTACCAGCATACTTGAATATATTAGGGGATTATTTAGGTAGATACCAGCCAATATGTTTGTTTCGTGATATCCTTGTGTAGAAACTATTTGAGTGGATAAAAACCTATTTCACTGTTTCAGTGGGTAAAAGACAAATTGACTGTTTCAGGGTATACTTGAGTGGGTAACAGACAAATTGACTGTTTCAGAATATACTTGTGTTGATAAAAGACAAATTGACTGTTTCAGGGTATACTTGAGTGGGTAACAGATAAATTGACTGTTTCAGGGTATACTTGAGTGGGTAACAGACAGTCAATTGTTTCAGGGTATACTTGAGTGGGTAACAGACAAATTGACTGTTTCAGAGTATACTTGAGTGGGTAATAGACAAATTGACTGTTTCAGGGTATACTTGAGTGGGTAACAGACAAATTGACTGTTTCAGGGTATACTTGAGTGGGTAACAGACAAATTGACTGTTTCAGAGTATACTTGAGTGGGTTACAGACAAATTGACTGTTTCAGAGTATACTTGAGTGGGTAACAGACAAATTGACTGTTTCAGGGTATACTTGAGTGGATGACAGACAAATTGACTGTTTCAGAGTATACTTGAGTGGGTGAAAGACAAATTGACTATTTCAGGGTATACTTGAGTGGGTAACAGACAAATTGACTGTTTCAGGGTATACTTGAGTGGATGACAGACAAATTGACTGTTTCAGGGTTTACTTGAGTGGATAACAGACAAATTGACTGTTTCAGGGTATACTTGAGTGGGTAACAGACAGTATGAAGAAAGGGAGCAAGGAGATGCAGGAGAAGGTACAGATGCTACAAAAGGAGAAGGACCAGGTGATGACAGCATACAAGGAAAAAAGGGCCATTGTTGATCAACTGAAAGCGGAACTGCAAAACAGGATTGCTCAGTATTCTAAGTTTGCTGAAAAAGGTAAGAAACTTTTAAAATACTTTGAATTAAAACAAAACAAAATCATTGTTTAGCTTTTATCATGATCAATCTGTTTAATTTGGTCAATGAACTTGTCCATTCTTCAATTTGGACAGCAGCAATAATTGTTTAGAGGTATGCTAAGTGAAAATTTACTAACTGAATAGCCAGCAGTGCAGATCATGATCAGACTGCATGGATATGTAGACTGTTGATGATCTACTCTGTTCAGATGGGCAGAATCACTTACGGCAAACAGGAAAAGAGTTTCAAATATAGGCATCGGACCCTAAATATTTACTTTGTGCGATCCAATGAAATTAGCCTAGGTTATTGTTGATAAGTGCTCAGATTTACTATGGAAGTCATACATTGTACACATACGTGAAATTAAAAAAAAATATGCTTCGTATTTGTTTTCAATACATAGCTGAAAAATTGAAAAGTAAAAGTGTTGATAAAAAGATGCGTAAGTATGCAACTGCACAGTATAACAAATATCAACGTCATGTTGATTATACGGATATTGTCTGTACATGTTTTGTCCATGTGTACATGTATATTCTCACTGTATGTACATTGCCTGTGTATTCACTGTCTGTGAGTGTATTCACACTTTACATACAATCAATTTTACATACACTGCTGAACTGTATATATATTGTGCAAAAGTTTGTATACTTTTTCAAAGTTATTAAACTGTTTTAAATGTACATAAACCTTTCAAATGTTCATAATAAAGGGTGTGTATGTCTTTGTGTATCATCATGTTATGTATGATATGCCTGTTATATGGTTGTATTTCTTTCTTTCTCACTGTGTTGTTAAGGAACTGTTCATGTTCAAGTCTGATCTAAAATTTCTGTTCACTCTATATATAAAGGTGATTACGTAAATCATTCAGTTTGTGACCTTGATGATTTTGTACTCACTGAACTATCTGACGCAGGTAAAACATCTGAATCTGAGAATAAAGCCTTGGTTACTGCTATACATAAACTGAAGGAACAACTGAAACAAGAAACAGACAAACTGAAAATTCTCAAACAACAACTGCTGGAGGTACAAGAAAAACAGCAGATGGAGAAAGAGGTACGACTTACACTTCTTGACAAAAAAAAAACATTACAAAGTTATAAACTGTCTTATGGTCCTTATTTAGTAAAAAAAAGAAGAGGAAAACAGATTGAATACTTTTTTGAAAGATTTTAGAGACTGGATGATTATGTTGTAAGTGTTGTTAACAAGCGTAGATGTAATTGATTCTAAAGGTAGATCATTTTACTGTTAAACGTTTAATCTACTGGTGGCAATCATTTCTGACTTTGTGACCAGTTCAGATCATGCTCAGTGTGCTCGTTCATGCAGTCAGATGTTAATCTGCATTATTTGTTATTCAGTCAGGTTAATTTTAGGTGAGCACGCCTTTGAACAATTAATGGTACTACACATCAGGAATACTCTATAGACGGTTCCTGTACACATGTAGAACAAGTCTGTTGTAAATATTCAGCATGGTCAGAGGGGGCATAAAAATTCCTGCTGAAAATAAGCCAATAAATTCTTTTGGATATTTCTCTGGTATTTTCTGTAGTAAAGATCACACTTCTATATGTTGCCTTTACAACTCTTTCGAGTAGTATTTGTAGTTACTGGAAAGAAACTGAACTAGTTAACTTTTGTGGAGATGTTTATTGCAATATCATGTGGAACAAATTGACCTATAATGGTTGCTTAAAAATACATGTGTCAAACCATTGTTTATCACAGAATATACTATGCTTGAATTCCTTTGTTGTTTAACTGACAAATGAGTTAAACTATGTTAGACCAGAATATGTTTCATAATTAAAAGTGTACTTTTGTTTTAAGGGAGGCAAAGCTCAAATTGCCTCAATAAAGGGGAATGCTGAACTCAGACAGAAGGTTGAGGTAAGACTGTCTTTCAAAGAAACTTTTAATTACAATGTATTGGTGTCATTATGCAAGTCATTTTGTGAGACCGGTTCTTTTATGTGTATACTATAGTCATAGTAAAATGAAGAAAAAGAGATGCAACTCTAACTACAAGTGATATATTGTTTCTGGGGTTGTTTGTGCTTGATGGGGATTCAGATCAGGTTATACAGATGATAAGAATCCTCTACGACGCATGTTGCATACAACTGATGTTGTTTTCATGCCCAACTGCCTTGGGGGGGGGAGTGTTTTACAAATTGGAAAATGATGTAAAAATTAGTAGTAACAGGCAAGTGGACGAATAAGATACCCTGGCGTGTTTCTTGTATGATATATAAATGACACAAAATCCACTCTTTTGGGACTTCAATTATGATGACACATGATTATATAATCTGTGTATCATGACATACAGGCATGTAATTTTTGAAAAATTATTCATATTGATATATAAAAATATGGGCAAAATCTTTTCTACATGGCTGACTTCATGTTGTAAACATTCCTTGTTTAGCTTGAAGAAAGGAGAAAACTTGAGGAATCAAACAAATCTTTAGTGGCAGAAGAGCTTGAACGAACACGCCTTGACATTGATGCTGAGAAGGCAGAGATCCAGATGCGTGCAGCTGAAGGGAAGAAGTACTCGACCAAAGAAGGGGAGGAACTGGAGATCAAAGCAGCAGAGATGAAAGCAGAGAAGTCGGTTGTCACCCTGCAGGTATGTCACACTGCATTAATGTCAGAATGACGATAGTTTGAGAGTGCTCGTATTTAATGGCACTATTCCTCTCGCACACACAGGTTAAGTGGTCAGACTTGGACATGATAAATAAGTGACATAACTTATTTGATAGGGTTGAATGCCAACTACGGTAGTTTTTATAAGATATGTGATGGCAGCCATTTCAGTTTTTATCTTTAGATTTTCTTCCATGTCAGAAATTATTTTTTACAAAGACTTCTAAATTGGCAAGGGAGGTAATCTATGTAATAAATTGAACATAACTACATTTTATGAAGAAAGAAATGGTTTGTGAACAGCTTTAACTGAAATAAGTCTTCACCAAACTTAACCAAATGATTTAAGTTTCAGGTCTTGACTGAATCTTTAGGCAAATTTGTCTAGAAATTTTTATTTATAGATCATGATTAATTTTTTTTTTATAAATTTGTTTAAGAATTTATAGTTTTTGGCATGACTATCTTGTCAAGGTTAAAAGTGATAGGTTTTGATGAAAGAGATGATGATATTTTACAGCTGCAGTGCCTGAAGCAAGAGAAAGATAGACTTGCCCGGGAGCTGGAGGAGATTCACAGACTACACAAAGATGAAATGGAGCTTCAACAACTACAGCATTATCAGGTATACGAGTATTTGCAGATTATGATTTGTGTTGTTTTTAAGAGTTTAAAGGTATTATGGTTGCTATGATGATGGGGAATAGTCAGTGATAAAGCAAAAGAAGAAGATTTAATTTGAATATTCTGAAAACGTTAATGTAAATACTGTAAAATGGTTATATGCGGGCATAACTTTTGGTAATGATGTTGAAGTTTATTTAGCAGTACTGTAGGACTTTAGAAGAGAAAAAGATGCTATATGCAGGTTTAGCTTTTAATAAAATCATGCTCTCTTAGGATACCAATATTAGTATTGCTAGGATTTATTTTCACTTTACTTGAATATTTTCACTTTACTTTTATATTTTGGAAAATGGCTGGCCTCAAGTTCGAAATACTGTACATGATCACAAGATTATAGTAATGATATTTGTATGAAACAAAACAGTTCAGCTAATACAAAACATGCTTTGGATGACAAAATATAGAAACTAGTCATATAACGAAATAGTGAACCTGCAAACTTACTCTGCTGTACAGTATAGTGCAGTTTTATAAAAGGGAGGTAATTTCATTTTATTTTTTTTTCCGGTTTCAGCTTTTTGATAAAAAATTGAAAGGTTTTGATAGCAATATAACATCTTGTCATCATTCTTACCCTAGAGTAATAAAGATTTGCTTTTCTTTTCTAGTGATGCAAATTATAAACTGTCAGTTTTGTCAATGAAAGTAGTGTCTTATATATAAATGCTCACAGGAGTGGTCTGCAGTGTCTTGGTACTAATGCTTGCAATTAGGGGCAACATACTGGGTAGTGTCTTACCCTTACATGTAGCCCTTGGGAAGGTCTGAGAATTTGGTCTGTCAACTCTCTAGCAGGGAGGTCCCTTAATGCAGGGATGTGGATGACATAGAAAAGGGCCCTTGTGTGCAGTGTCTGTATGTGAAGCCTTGTATAGGGTGGATACTGCTACACACTAGGTTGAAAACATCCATGACCAGCTATGTAAGCTCAATATGCAAGGTGGCTCAACAGCCATAACTCAATTCAGACTACTCTAGTGCCAAGCTTTTTTTCTCTCATCTTGCATGAAAGGTACTAGGTCTTACTTCTTCTTACTTCTTCTTACTTCATGTACAATGTAAGGGAACTATGATGCAGGAACTATGATGCATATCGGATTTCTGTCTGTCACAGATACTGTCTGATCCATAAGTTGGAAGAGTCCTAAAAATTGAGTAGAATAGTTGGCCTTAGATTACCACTGCTGATTATTTAGTCAAAGGTAAAGATCAATGTCATAAGTCCTTCAATATCACAATGATATAGAATCAGTAAGTAGACAATAGTTGGTCCTAAGGTCTTTATATTCAGATGGGTGTTTAATCCTGATTGTTAAATCCTGGTTAGTAGATAACCTCTATCATTTTAGGGTTAATAGGTCAAAGGTCAGTGTCAAGAAGACCCTAAAAATCAAGTCAATTTCTGATTCATTATTACACTATGGTTAGTCAAAGATCTCCCTGATAGGATGGTTAATCACAACAAATAGATGACCACTGGAATTGTAAAGTCACAGGTCAAGGTCATGTTAACCTTGAATATCAAATTGATATCTAATCGTTTACTATACTCTAAGTCTTGTTGGTTATAGTGTCCTCAGACTTGTTTGGATGGTTGGTCTTCAGAAGTAGCTGACCCCTACTGGTTTTGGGGTGACTGTCTCTGATTCTGTGAATTTATATCATGTTTGATAACCCGACTGTCAACTACAGTGGTTCAGGAATTTTAAGTTTGAACATTATACATTCACATAATAAATGCATTTACAAACACATATACAGGATTGCGCTTATATGAAAACTTTTTCCTCAGGGATTTCTTCTTTTCTCATTTTTCTTCTATCATCTCTCATTCTTGAATAGTAATTAAACAAACTTACAAAAGTTCACCAGTCTTGGGTCACATGAGTGTCAGAGCAAGGTTGGAGAACATCTTTGGTCCTGCAGCAGAAGATGTATATTTTGTCAGTTAACTCTGTCTCTCTTTTTGGCAGACATTCCGGAATTATCGTGAGATGTTTGAGGAGCAGAAGGTAGCCATTGAGCAGAGATACCGGCACCTCCTAGATGATTCCATCCAGGACGCTATTTTCTTGTCAGCACGTAACAATGAACTTGTGCAGGAAAATCAGGAACTCCGGCAACGTATGTAAAACTTCGGTTTCGTAGGGTTGAATAAATTAAAAATTAAAGATTTAAAAAAAAAATAATTCTGGGAACATAGAAAATACTTTGTAAAAGGGTTAACTGTTTTGTGATTTTGATATTTGGTTTTAACGGTGATAAATATTTTCTTTTATAGTGATGACATTTTGTAGAGCCATTAAAATTGTTTGTGACCTTTAAAAACATTTATACTTTTGCAAGTGTCAAAAACATTTAATGGTAACCCCATTCTAATGCACCACGTAGCTAAAATTTGATAATAAAAATCTTTCTTATTTAAAGATAAAAAATGAAAAGGTCTGAACCAGTCAGATTCGACGATACAGCCTTCTTCACCTACTTTCTTTCGTTTTTTTCTAAATGAATTTCTTATGTTTATATATTCATAGAATTACAATTACATGAAATAGTAATTGAATGATCACAATTACTTTAAACCTTTGTTTAATATAAATAAACTTGTTTCTGTTTCTCTCAGAGATCAATGAGATGAAGGATGTGGTCACGAAACTTGGTGGACGGCTGCCGAGCTCCGTCGAAAATCCTCTCTAAGATGACTGTCGATTGTCAACCCAAAAGAGCTAATGTGACGACAATCGTAACAATCACATGTGATCAAGACTCTAGACCAAAGAATAATTAATTTAATTATGTTGGATATATTTTAAAAGTTAAAGGATGACCATGAATATTGATGTGACACTTATTTTCTGCGAAGAATTATATCTCAAAATTTACATTCCTACCCATAGCTTACAGGTTTTGTTACTACATACATTGTATTTTTTTATAAGTACATACATGTATGTGAAATCAATGAATTTCTGTGCTAGAGAAGCAGTAACTTTTTTGAAACAGTAAAATTTAGTTTTGATATATTCACAGTATCATACTGACTTATTTTGTCAACTGTTCTCCAAGAAAGAAATATTTTATGTAACTTAATACATGCATTTGTTTGCTTAAAATCAAAATAAAGCAGGCGACAAATTTAAAACCCTACCTTGTTATCAAGGACTGACTGAGATTTTTATGCAATCTGACTTTTTTGGTTGATGAACTTTTGCAAAATGAATGCTGGGCATTCCATTATATATTTTTTTTACAAATTTTATACTACATGTTGTAATTTTGTTATGATTTTATGCATTTATTTTGATAACTGCTGCATTTATGTGAGACTTGAAATCCTTGCCACTATGTGTGTGAAAAATCTTTCCTTTTCACTTATTTGTTTCCCCAGTTCCCATCTCTGCCGAAATAAATTTTGTAGGTCTGTTGGTAAATTTACAGAGGATTCTATCATAGCCTCACACTCTGTTAATTTCTAATGTTCAACTTAATTAGAGTCAGCTCTATCTTAAAGTCTCATTATCATTTTAATTACTCATATAAAGAAAAATCAATTCATGGAGAGAATAATTATAGAATGGTGTTCTATATATAGAGACTGTGAATTTATGGAGAGAATAACTATACAATGCTGCTCTTAGACAATGTTGATATATCCTTTTTTTCATATTTGTGACTTCTTCATGAATCATGAAAAAGTGTTTTAAGGAAGAGCTTCTCAGTTTCAGTAAATAAATATCATTTGGAAAAATACTGTGCTATATATATAGCATGTAATTCTGATTTAAAAAGAGAATAGAAGGAATGTTGTTTGTATGAACAATGGTTTGTTTTGCTGGTGAGACAGCTTTCTTGGTAATATGAGAGACTGGCAAGTAATTTTACATCCAAAAGTGATCATGGGACTTTAAACCTAAAGTTACATACAACAAATTTACACAGTTGTTTACTTGAGACCTTTATGGGCTAAAAGCATTTTCAAGTTCTTGCAATATCAGTTGATATTGAGACTTAAATTTCAGAGAGCTGCAACTATTACACATTTCAATGATTATACAACTGCAATAAACATTTGCTGTGATATAACACGTAATATACAATATTGTCATGTTGGTTTTTATTTTTTGCATTGTTCCGTCCAGAGCTAATATGACAGGTAATTTTATACATGTATTTGTTTTTTTTTGTAAATATCAGTATAAAATCATTATTTATATGAGCTATATTGTGCAAAAAGCAAATTTTTCATGTTTTGGTATATTGTAAAATAGAAGAAAAAGAAGTTTAATTGTGAAACACAACTCTAATAATGATAATAGAAATTTTGTTAGGGTTGTACTGGATAAATAACTGTGTGGATTTGGAACCTTAGCAAAAATTTTAAGAGACGAGAAATGAAATAAATATACATATAAACTTAATAACATTTTTAGGGGGCACAAATAACTGAATTTATCAGAGCAGGGTTGTAAACCACAGGCAGCCATCCTTCATTCAGGCAACGGCAAAGAGAGTTAATATGTATTTATTTTGAAGGTAAGCTCTATCCAATTGGGTGAATGAGTTTGGTTATTACTGTGATAAGAATACTTTTTTGTTTTCATACTTAGTGGTGCAGGCACCAATAGATATATATAATGATTTCAATAGGTTTAAAGCTGAAACAATCTGTCTGTTTCCTTTTTGTATATAAGTCATGTTTACTACTAGGGCTGCCATGTTTTCAGAATTTTGTACATGTGTATGTGAATACTAATAAGTGACATGGATCATTTATACAAGTTATTAACACTCTTTTAATTTTTTTTGACAAAGTTTTAACTGTTGCACTCTATTTCATGTCAAAATGAAAGATGATACCGTACTTAAACTGGTTAGATATCTGTTACAATAGTTCAATAAGTTAAAGAAATCAAAGAGCCCTACCTAGATGAACTATGATAAAGATGGAATTACTATACAAGATCAGTCTTTAAATAGAAATAGTTTGAACTCCAAATTATGTAAAATACCAGTAATTACTTCACAATACTTAAGAGTTAAGATCGTTTACATGGAACAGTAATTTGTGAATATGTACTTGGAGTTATGAAAAGGTGTAAACATGACAGCCCTACTGTCCACTGCATTTGCATTTAAACTAATGATACACAATAGCTTAGTTCACAGGTGACATTTTCTTTTTAAATGATTTTGATTAACTAATGTTTTGATGGCCGTTAAACTATTTGTTTTGTTATTTAGTGACTGGACAGATTTTCATGAAACTTTTATGTGTGAAGTAAATTTGATAATTTTTGTTCTGTATCATCAGAAAATGTGTTAAAAACCTTAAATTTGTTAGTAATTAAAGAATATGCCATCTCAGAATGTTGTTATTTATATACATGTACAGTGTTTGGATCATGTATAAAAAGGTTATTAAACATTGCAACCCACATCCATGGTAAAGTGGTAAAAGTCTCTGAAATCACGAAACTTTTCACTGATCGAGGGTCATAGGTTTAAGTCTTGTTACCAATCTAACTGTTCGTGAGAAAGCTGGCAGGTTTTACATAAGATGAAAGTAAAGTCATGGTCCTTCCTTGGAATGGTTTGGTGAACGAACCTTGGGTATAATGGTTTAGTGAACTTAGCTTTGGTATAATGGTTTGGTAAACTGCTCTCAGGCACTATGGTTTAGTGAGCTTCCCTCGGGTATGATGGTTTGGTGAACTTCCCTCAGGCACGATGGTTTGGTGAACTAACCTTGGGTATAATGGTTTGGTGAACTGCCCTCAGGCACAATGATTTGGTGAACTTCCCGCGGGCACGATGGTTTGGTGAACTAACCTTGAGTATAATGGTTTGGTGAACTAACCTTGGGTATAATGGTCCTCGGGCACAATGGTTTGGTGAACTTCCCTCGGGTATGATGGTTTGGTGAACTGCCCTCGGATACATTGAAAGGAGAATTGAACCCAAAGAAAAAATACATCATCTAGTACAATGCTGCATTCCATTGCACAATTCCATAGTTGGGAACAGTGTGTATAATGAATTCCTTATTTCTAACTTTCACCATTATAATGATGACACGAGAACTGATTTATTGTGTAGGCTAATTACATTTGAGTGGTCCTAAGCACGCTATGGATTGAATATGAGTTTTGGGGACTTGAAAAATGAAAACTCGGGCAGACTGCTGTAATGCTACTTGGTGTATTTCATATGCTAAGAGTGACAGTTGAAATGTTTGTATTAGCTCACCTTTGAATTTCTCCAAGCATATTACTATGGCACAATGGGCATAGTAGTAGTTTTATTCGGTAAAAGCGTACATGACATGGCAATGACATAATGATGCATAATGATACAATATATATAACAATAATCAAATTATTAAGGAGACTAGAAATATGACATGACATAAATATACGACAAAATATAAATATATGAGCCATGTAGTGCCCACCAATACCAGGGATAACACAAAAAAGAGGAAAGGATTCCTCTTATTTCCATTGTGGTCCCTGACATTGGAGGCATGGCACAGAAAGTCATGTTAATTTGTATGAAATTTAAATCAATTCTTATATTATTCAATAAGGCAATTGCAATAATTTAGTTGAGATCACAATATATCACAGTCCAAGTTTGTATCACATTAAAATCACATTCCAAGTTTGTATCACATCAATGAATCATGAAATAGTGCATCACAGAAATTGTCAGTCAAACTGTAAAAATTTAATAAAAAAATTATTAACGTTAAATGTGCAAGCTAAAAATGGGTACATTACTAAAGGACAATCACAACATAATGTGTGTTGTGCTTAAACTTAAGAATATGTAAAATCTGGGACTCTATTAAGACTATTAAAAGATTCAAATACTATTGAAAGTTAAACTAAAATTAACTGGCCATTAAATGGGCTTTGATGGTATGCTTGAAGGTGTGGGAAGATTGAATATCTCTAAGATTTTGAGGAAGTCCGTTCCATAGTGCAATACCATTAAAAGCAAAAGATTTTCTCCCTATTATAATCGGCAGGATTTATGAGTAAATTATGACTCATATTATTTCTAAATTCACTTTTTGGTGTTAGACTCTTGCTGGTATTTTATGTGCTTGGGTTTAATCGAAGTCGATTTTTTTGCGGGAAATATTTCGCAGCTGTCAGAGAATAATCAGCTAGTTTGGCCGTCAAAGTAAATCATGTAACTATATTGTAGGCTCTGTTATTTACTTATTAACGGATAATTCTTTTGCACGCTTACAGGCTTAGCTGTCACCGCTGTCGCGGAACTGTATAGATTCGTGCGGCTGTTAGTATCGATACAAAGTTAGATTCGTACCCAATATTTTTCGTAAGAAATATTTGGATAATAAAAAATAGTGATTTCGTCTAACTGCAAGTTTGTTGTAAACTGGGAGTCTTAGTTAATTATAGTAGCACAATAGATTAAAAGAGGGGCGATCAGATTCTTAGTTTATTGTAGTAGCACAATAAGAGGTGCGGCTTCTAAACTTTTGGTCAAGGAAGCCAGATCTATAACTTATACGGAGTTATGCAGATTTATTCGTGAATATATGAGAGTTCTAATGATATCAGAATTTAAGGCATATTTACCTTCTATTTTTGTAGTCGATTTTTCTTCCCTAAAACTAGTTAAATTTCCCCCAAACACTAACAAAGTTTGCTCTCTATTCGTATGCTACGACCGGATGTAAACATCACGCACACACAGAGCATGCGCGGGCGTATAACCCAACCCATATATTCAAATTAATTCGTTACGTTTTTGATATTACGTTTTTAATCCCGTTCTCACTATACATAATAGAAGTGTGAGTATAAATGAATATGTTCAGAGTAAATAATAAATATTTCCTATTCCGGCGGAGTTTCGATCTCTGATCTCCCGCGTGTCAAGCGGGAATACATGGCACTGCACTACCGAGGCTTTGCTTGATAGAGCGTATAACTTCGTTTATCACCGATACAGATGTTTGTTTCGGAATGGCGGTACAAATTTATGTAAACAAACGAATTTAACTTCCCAGACACTTTTAACAAGAAGTGGACACATTAATCTTGGTAGTTTCGTAAAGTATATTCAAATATCTGTTGGGGAAAAAATTGTCTGCATGTTCAAAAAAATTTCCAAGTTGGTTTAAAAGGCTATCTTCATCCGCTATCTGGCGACAGAATCTCGGTCATTCCGATGAATTCCTGAACTTTATAACGCTCGTAAACTATCAATCATCGGCCAGTTTTTATCATATTTCTTTTATTTATCATTCAATATGCAATCAAAAGCCATAAAGTTTTCTTACATGGAAGAAAACTGTTAAACGTGGCGAGCTTTGTAAATGGACGTGTCGATTTCCAGCGCACAATAGCGCGCTTCAGGGCTCTCGTTAGCCTTTTGAGACTGGGGCCAGGGTCCATATCAGGGGGGAATTTTGCATGATTTTCAAATAATTATCTTTGAAAGGGGAATTTTCGCCATATCAAAAATGTAAAGAAAAAAATATAAAATATCATATCCACTTTTTACTGTCAATTTTTTCCGATACGACCGGGAATTGTGCGACATTTTGCACCGGAAATACTACGCTGACGCTATAAACTGTCCAAAACGGACCACGGTAGTACTAAACGCCGGTTACGGCAGGGATCACGTTTGAGGGCGACGTGGGCGAAATAGTCGCCGTATCCCCGGCCATTTCGCCGTGATCGCATAAAAAAGCGAAAACAAAGTCGCTCTATATTTCATAAACAATGACAATGTTTTCGAGTGTCAATCTCGATACTGCACCGCCTACTCGCTACCGTTTATTACATCAGCTTTCATTGGTCAATAAAAAACGGTAAGCCAATCAAAATCGGCGAGACAGTATAGCGATGTAAAGGTTGACATGTGCGTTTTGACATGTGTAATGTTTATTGTCAATTTAATAGTTGAGTAAACATCGATTATTAAACGGATTAGCATTGATTGGTAACAATAAGGACCAATTACACATGCTTACAATTAAACTGGCCGTAAAGATGCCAGTTAGTTCTTTGATCGTATTGACACACTTTATTTATGCGAACAATATCGGACACTTAGTTGTTGACCGTTTGCTGCTGCATTTTTTCTCGGTAATCAATTCATTAATCGGCGATTAAAAAGTAGGAAAAAGAGTTTTAATAAAATATTTTATGCAATCACAATGCATTTCACTGTAAAAATGTTAAAAGCTCCAAGGAACCCACAGAACATAATAAAATCACTCGAGAATGTTTATTAATGAGAAAGAATTTTTTATGAATAAAAAAAGTTTGTTTGATGCAGTTGTTTTAGTATGACAAGGGTATACACATGTACTGATTTTACATTTAATGTTGTCAACGCGTTGTACAAACTTCTCCCTGTTCTGAAAAACTTCTCCCTAATGTCTCTGGAGGGAGAAGTCACTTCTCCCTATGAGCCTGGGCTAGCGTGATCCCTGGGTTACGGTACTCGGTATCGGCTCTCAAATAATTTTTTTTTTCGAGGGGGAATTTTTGGGCAAAAGGGGGGAAAAAAACATACTTTTTTAAGGGGGAATGGGGCCGATATTCGGCCCCAAATTTTGCCAAACGAGAGCCCTGCGCTTACCGTAATTCTAATATGGCGGTTCATTTGCATAATTTATTCATAAACGCAGGAGCATAGAACTTTGATAGTGCCAAATGCTTGTAAAATTCCCCATCCACCTGACAAGTTATATTTGTATCAACCATTTATCAAATTTATCATTTTTATATTGATGTTTGTCAACAGGGTCCGTATATTACGGAAATTGAAATGATTTCTTATGACATTTTTCATACCATAATTGTTTTATTTCAATAAATTCTGGAATATTTGCCCATTTTCTCCAACAAAAACCTGGAAAATCACTTAAAATTTCCAGCTATAAGGGTGCCCATGGAAAATGCCACGCAGATTAATTTAGAGTCCTGTGTTTGGAAGTTTGTAAGAAAAAAAGTATAAAACTATCAACTGATGAAATATATACTTCGCTAAGCTTTCTTAATTAAACTGTCAAATTGACCATTTTAATCACGTGACATTCCAGTGTGTGACTTTGTACACTTGTTGCATTTCTCAGTTATTTTTTTAGTTTTTATTAAGTTTGTTAGACAAAAACTATTTTCTCCTTGATTTCTCCACTTCTTATTTTGAATAAAATAAACACCATACAACAAGAAAATAAATACCATACAATCTTGTTGAAAAGAGCATGAGAAATCAGGCAGCCTATATGTGATTAAACTGGCTACATAGACCAAAATCCACTTTCATCAAAATTTTATTGTTCCTATGTGAATTCTTCCTTTTTATAATGAAATTTGTGCATCTGACAGATTACAAAATGTTTGCATAAAACTTTTACGAGTAAAACATATATCATAATGCTCTTAGTTTTCATAAGTTAAAAGATTGCATTAGCTTTTAATCTTGTTTGCAGTTCATTCAGCCAGCCAGCTATTCTCGTGAACCCCTGAAACAAGGTAATGGATGACTTTGATGCTGAAGGGGATGATCTTCTCTCAAGTCTGGTGGTAGACAAGCCAGTAACTGACAGAAACACTGGTAAGACTGAAAATGAGCATTAGGAAATGACTGTACAGCATGTTGAAGATGATTTCACGTCCTTTAATAAGGGGATATTGGTGTTGATTGTAGTCAGTGCTTTTTGTGCATGCAAAAGGGGAAGCAAACATTTGCAGCTTTGACCATCTGTTAGTCTCTTGCTCTGTTTTAAGCTGTTTCTCAACAACCGCATGCTAGAATGAAAGTTAACTTAACTATTCACTATCAAAAGGAGGTGGGCATATTTATGGTGTTTCAAGCTTGAGGTTTGCCAGAGAAATGGCTTTTTAATTACTCCTACATATAGAATTTATGGCCTTGCTTAACACACTGCAGACATTTTAGGTACAGACAAAACTGGGAAGCCAGTCAAAAATACTAACCTTGTCCTAGATGTCAGAAGCTTCTGGCACTACCCTTTAAATGCCAAATGCCAAAAGAGAGCTGTTTCCACCATTGTTCATGTCTTTAGTATGTAATTGCCAAGGATCAAACCTACAACCTCCGAAACACAAAGCAGAAGCTATGCTTCTAGGCTATTGCTACATTTAATGACATAAGATCTTAACTTTCAGGTCATGTTGACTGTGACTTTGAAGATGATGATGATGATGATCTCCTGGCAGCGGTTGGAATAGACCTGACCAAAAACCAAGGTAAACATTGCATGTGAAGTTGCAGTTCCAGTTTTCAGTAGCAAATAGTACATTGTATTGTTGTATGTTAACTTTCAACCGTTTACAGATTATAATCCTCAATCACTCTAAGTATTGTTTGTTATAAAGGAAGTGGGTACATTGTATATAACTGGTCTCGCGCTCACTCTGTTGCAGTTATGTGAATACAGTCAAACCTGTGTTAAAGACCACCTCCGAATAATGATTACCCTGTGAGTAAAGACCATTTGGGAGATCACAGTGCACTATACATCAATTGAAAACATCTGTGAATAAAGACCACCTGCAAATAAAGACCATTTTTATAGCTTCCCAACAGTGGTCTTTGTTCACCGGTTTGACTGTAGGTGGTGTTTGACCTTTACTGAAACATCTGTGTTTAAATATCTCAGCTTCACAAAGGACTTCTTTGTAAAGTCTTAACTCGAGAATGAATGGGTGTCTGTCCATAAGGGATTTTGTCCTCCTTGAGCATTTCTGTGTAAGGGATTTTGTCCAACCTGTGCAATTCTAGGTAGGGGATTTTTTTTTTGTAGGGGGATTTTTGTCCTAAAATCAAATTCAACTGGTATAGAAATAAAATTTGTTCACTTTGATAATGTTTGTAAAGTTGGAGTATAATGATATTAAAGTTGAATGTGTGTTTGATGTTTTCTGTTTCAGAAGAAAAGTGTTTTAATTCTCCTGTAGACATCCCTGAGGCGTTCCCTTTCCCTTTTGAACCCTACAATATACAGAAAGGTTTCATGAGAGAGCTTTACAGATGTTTAGAACAAGGTCGAATCGGGATTTTTGAAAGTCCAACTGGCACTGTAAGTTGTATGTTTAGTAAGGGGCCTGGCCTATGTAATTGTTTAGAACAGGTCATTATAGCCCAGAAATCAAAACTAAAAGGTGATATAGAGTAAAGAGTGTTGGGACTGGTTGGTTCAAATCCAGTCAGACAGCAAAATTTAACCAGGCTCGCCTACGTTTAAGAGTCCCAGGAAGCAGTGAAGCGTAGATGATGCAAGTTAGGGGTATTTTAGCCTCCTCCAAAATAAAGTAGTGAAAATTTGAATTTTGACTTTATCTCATGCCTGTCGTACTTAATAAAGGTCTGGTTCTTGAAATTACTTAAACTGAAGTTTGACTATTTTCGGATGAAAAGTGACTTTGATAAAGTTGAAACAAGAATTTCAGGTTTTGTAAATAAAACCTATACACTAAAGGTAAAGGTTGAAAACTGATCTTGCTTTGTGTTATGTTAAATAACCTGTGCTACGCGAACAAAAAGTATAGAATATTTTTGTAAAACAGAATTTTTGAGCTATGTTATTTAGCTGGAAAGTCGGAGGAGATCCCCTCTTTGTTTGTTGCCTTTCTCTTCTTCCAGTCTGGAGGGTCATGGTTATACATTAATTTTGAGGAAAAATTTGAAAATGTTGAAAATTACAGGGAAAATCGTTAAGCCTGATTTGTGGTGCTCTTCGATGGTTAAAAGATTTTCAAGATAAACAGAAAAAGGAGTTGGAGCAGATGTTGTCAGAAGAAAACAAGGAGAACAGGTAAACACTTCATTGGTGTTGACATTTTAAAGTTGGATAATCAGATTTTGGCCATTTAACAGATTTGTTTGAAACTTTAACATCTGATCATTTACACTTATGTATGTTTACTGAGCGCTTAATTCAAGTAGGATTTTCACTGGAGGTATTATTTAAATTTGATTTCCCTATCCTGGTTGCCCAGCCAAGGTAGAGTTATTTTATCATAAGTACAAATTTGATACACATACTTTGCCTAAGGAAAGATATAAATAATAAGACTTATTGTATTATTTTTATGAAATATTAGCATTAACAATTATATATTTAGATGGAATTCATTAGAAATGCAAGTTTGAAAAATTATTATTACCTCCCTTAACCTATCTTGGGTGCGCAACCAAGATAGATTGGAAATAGATGAATTCAGAAGCTACACGCAGTTTTAAAACTTGCCTTTTGGTTCAGAATGTTAAAATATTTGTATTTCTATCCAATGCAAATGTCATAATAGAAATTATATTGAAATAAAAAGAAATACTCAACTTTCTAAATACTTTCATATTAAAGCGGAGTAACAACAAAATTTTATAAAAGTTAATAAAATGTAAATTTCTCATAGGGATCTAACTCTATGTAATGGTTTTTTTTTTGTTCCTTAAATCAGTAACAGAATATACAAAAAGTAAAAATTGTCATCAAATGTTGCTTAAATGTGATTGACCACCTTTAAGACAGATTTTATTTTTCTTCTGCTGTTTTGATTTCCTGCCCAGAATTAATTTTTTTCACCTTGAGTTTACTGAAGGTGTTTGCCTTTGTTTGACATTTTAGCAAGCCTCTTCAGTATCTTTATCATCAATGTATGTGTGTTATGTAGTGCAATGCAAATCATTATACGTTAAATCCTTGAACATTGTTCTGTATTCAACCTTTCCCAAAGTCATGTTTGATTGTATTCAACTTTTGCCAAAAGATTGGTGTTTAATTGTATTCAACTTTTCCCAAAAGATTCATGTTTGATTGTATTTAACTTTTCCCAAAAGATTCATGTTTGACTATATTCAACTTTTCCAATGAGTCTGTTTGATTGTATTCCTTAAACCATAACCATAGGAAACAGAACAGTTCTTGCAGGAACAGCAAAGTTTTTTAGCTCACCTGAGCTGGCTCAGGGTGAGCTATTAGGATCGATGAATGTCCGTCGTCCGTCGTCTGTCGTCCGTCCACATTTAGTTCGTTAACACTCTAGTGGTCACATTTTTTCCTCAGTTGTCACGAAACTTGGTCAGGATGTTTGTCCCAGTAATTACTCGGACGAGTTTGAATATGGGTCATCTGGGGTCAAAAACTAGGTCACAGAGCCCAAAAAATAGAAAAATCTTGTTAAGGCTCTAGAGGCTACGTTTCAGTCCAAATATCCTGGCAATTTGTCAGAAAGGTTGTTTCTATGATTTCTAGCTCAGGTTTTAATATGGGTCACCTGGGGTCAAAAACTAGGTCACACAGCCCAAATATGGAAAAACCTTGTTAACACTCTAGAGGTTACATTTTCAGCCCAAATATCCTGGAAATTTGTCAGAAAGGTTGTTCAGTTGATTTCTAGCCCAAGTTCGAATATGGGTCATCTGGGGTCAAAAACTAGGTCACAGCCCAAATATGGAAAAACCTTGTTAACACTCTAGATGTTACATTTTCAGCCCAGATATCCTTGAAATTTGTCAGAAATTGCAGATCATGATCAGACAGCAAAATAATGAAAGTGCAGATCATGATCAGACAGCTAAATTATGAAAGTGCAGATCATGATCAGACAGCTAAATAATGCATAGCAAACAGTGCAGATCATGATCAGACAGCAAAAAATAAAAAGCTGACAGTGCAGATCATGACCAGCCAACATACAATGAATAGCTTACAGTGCAGATCATGATCAGACAGCAAAAAAAGAATAGCCAACAGTGCAGATCATGATCAGACAGCAAAATAATGAGGCCTAGAGCTTAGATATTCAGCATGTGGCAATAATTGACTCTCTACCAAGATTGTTCAAATCCTGACCTCAGGGTCAAAATTAACCCTGCCTTGGGGGCGGTCTTTTGATTTTACATAGGCTTATTAAGAGGATATCATGAGCCAAAGGTAAAAATTGATCCTTTCTGCTATTAATAACCTTTTTATTTTTGCCAATGGTAGACAGGTGAGCGATACAGGGCCATCATGGCCCTCTTGTTTGAAGATCAGTTCTTGTAGAATGATTTATTTTTCAGTGACACCAACAAGTGCACAGAGGCTGGGGGTAAGTTTATACAACATAATATTCCTAGATTATAGGTATGTTGTTGGTACATGTTGAAAGTGCTAGTGACAATTGTCAATAATAACAAGAATTACAGGCATCACCTTTGAGAAAAATTCAGGGACTGTCCAGGTTGAAGAGTATCCTGGAGGGGATTATTCTAGGTAATGTAATAGAACATTTCAGCTTGTGTAAATCTGAAAACAGTACAGTCATGCCCCTGTTCCTGACCCTGATCCACCTTTGTAATTAAGTTGTTTAGATCACTGTACTTGTAATCACTATGCCTCTCACTAATTGAGGGTCATGGGTTCAAGTCCCATTTAATACCTACCTGACTCTTTATGTTGGCAGTCTCTCACAGAGGATGGTAGTCCAGCACTGATACTGTGCCTGCGCTGGTACATAACTGAAATATTCTTGAAATGGCATTTATCACAAGAAGTAAAAGTTGTTCCTTCCCATAATGCTGTTCATTAAAGTGTTGCCATGGTAACAAAGCTTAATCTTAATATTTCAGAACTTGACTGGATCTCAGACTTCAAGGTCAAGCAAGAGGCAGAGGAAAAGAATAAAAAAGTAAAAGTAAGACCAACTTATCCTGTTCAAAACTAGGACAGCACAGTCTTACCCATAATGCAGCACTGCAGCAATTTTGATGCTGCAACATTCCAGTAATTCATAATATAGGTAACAGGTTACCCAGTCGAAACTAGCTACGTGCTCAAAACTGTTTCATTGTTAATGCTTGAATGTATTGTTAAAGAGATTGGTCTTCCCCTTCTGTAGCCTAGAATTTGAAATGGAAGCATGTCACTTTTCATTGCTGCTTGTCTGAAAGCTGATATTGGTATTACAGGAAGAAGTGGAGCAGCGACTGAAACAAGAGGCAAAGTTAACAGAAATCAGGAAATCCAGGAAGACAACTAAACGAAAGGTGATGCCGTACTTTATGTAACATACCAACAAAGAATTCTGCTTTGTATATTTTAGTGATTACTGTAAGTCTGACATTTTTGCACCAATAATACAGTGAAGCCCTTTGTCTTCTCGTGTTTACAATTTTTTACCCTTTAACTACTAAATATCTGAAATGGACTTGTCCATCTTTCAAGTTTGATAATACCATTATTCATTTAAAGGGGTGTTTTATGAAAAGATACAGAACAGCAGACAGTGCAGATCATGATCTTAACTAATCGCAAAGGCAGAATCATTTTATACTAGCTGACCTTAATTGTTTGGCAGTCATAAACTCAGTGTGGTTGATTTGTCTGTTATAGAGGGTACAGCTTGAGGATGAGTTTGATGACCTGATGAAAGGTGCTGCCAGTGAGATCAAGAATGCCTACAAACAGGAAATAGAGAGCAGTGTAGGGGAGGTAACTGATGCTGATGTCGAGGATGAGAATCTTATCTTAGAGGAATACAACAGTGATGATGGCGGTGATGGTAAAAGCAGTGATGATGAAAATGATGAAGATACTGATGTACACTGTACAAAAGTAAGTAGATCTGCTAACAGTAATTGGAGTAATGGGTCTAATTTTAAGTTACTTTAGCTCACCTCTTGAGTTTTTAAAATTGTTCATTATTTCTGTCTTCTACCTATTGTCCACATTTCTCTTTGGTGATCAACTACTGATCCTGTACTGCAACTTAATATGAAACTTTACTGCAATAATCCTGGCATGGTCCTTTATCAGATACCTTCACATTTGATTGATCTATGCAGAACTAGTTACCATGGCAATAGAAATTAAGTATTTTGATATGTTTGTTAGAAACAACTGGCATAGTTTTAAAATGATGATAGGGACGCTTCGCAAAATTCCTTTCAATAAATTTGGTTTGATAAAGACTTGTGTTAGATGTGTGATGAAGTGTATTTGCTTTCCAGATATACTTTTGTAGCAGAACACATTCGCAGTTGTCTCAGTTTGTAAGGGAGGTAATTAAGTCACCTTATGGAGAGGAAACAAGAGTGATTTCCCTTGGTTCCAGACAGGTTAGTTGGTTCCAACTTCCTAAATGATGTAGTTCTCAGTAGAGTGTCAGAAAATAAAGTTGTAGTTGAGACAAATATGGATTCTGGTAGAAAAAACAAAATATAATGGTGATAACACTGTTAGCAGTAGAATAGGGTAACATAAATTCAACTCATCTGTCTGTTAAGTTTTGTCTGTCTGTCCATTTCTACAGCTTTAGTCTTGCAGAAGCAGGTAGTTGTTGCATTCAGCTCTTGTAATATTATTTTGAAGTTGGTCATTCCACACTTGTTAACAACGATATGTTCACCACAATAATAAAAGTAAATACTGTGAAGTTATAAAGCTATTAAGACTGCCAGATACTAACACCAGACGTTTCAGAACCAGATGCTCAGTTTCATGGTAAAAAGGTGTCGCTACTATGGCTGATTCATTAATAAGTTCACTTGTTACTTGTCCGAAGGATGGTCTCAATATAGTAACTTGACTGTACTGTAGATTGTTAGCTTCCCAATACGTGCTGTTTTGTTTATTCAGAATTTATGTGTGAATGATGCAGTAAGAAGGTTGAAGTCACTGAGCCTCATCAATGATACATGCAGAGATTTACAGAAGAAAAAATCAGGTAAGAGTAAATATATCATTGCATAATTTTCATGATAGGAAACGGGCCAAGAAAGAGTATTGTGGTTGTGGTAACATAGTGAAAGAAGCAGGGAATGTAGGTATGGAAAAACATTTTTAAATGGAAAGTTGCTCTTTTGATTTTGTACTTCCAAATGTAATATAGGGTAGAGATATAAAAATAAGATAGAATGGTTAAACAGAAATATTACCATTGATTTAAATTTGCCTCGACGAAAAAACTGACTGAGGGGTTTGATTGTGAAACTCATGCATCACATTCTTAAATCTTATGCACATACAATACTTTTGCAACCAATCGTTAACAAATTTATTTTTCATTTATTTGATTAAGTGTGTTAAATTTCCCTGAATGCTGGACAATATGTACAGTTGTAAATGTTACCATTGGTGATGTGTTTTCAGAGAAAGCAGTGAAGTCAGAAACAAAGAGAAAGAAAACTGGGGGTAGTCAGGGGTGCCCATATTACAAACAAGATCCCATCCAGGACTTTAAGGAGTCTGCCCTGGTGGATGTGAGAGATATTGAACAGCTGGTAACCTTGGGGAAACAGATAAAGGCGTGTCCTTACTATGGGACAAGATTGGCTATCCCTGATGCTGAGGTAGATTCTGTTTATTTTGTCCCACACATACATGCTGTTTTACTTTATCAGGAGTGGGCCAGAGAAATGTTGTGTACCTGGTAGGAGTTGGAGGGGATGGGGCTTGAGGGGAAGGTGGGGAGAGGCGTAACTTGTTTGTTTATGACATGGCAGTTAAAACATATGAGATTGTTAACATCTATCTTAGTTTACTACAAAGTGTCACATACAAATAACTGGGTGGAGGTCTCTGATGAAGAGGTAGTGAAATTAAGGTTTATAAGGCATAAGGTTTATAGGGATTGTTTCCATCCATAGTTTAGTGGTAATATGCTGGACTGGTAATTCTTGTGTATAGGATCAGCATTTCCGGTGATTTTACCCATGCCTGAAAATTGGTCTAGTACCTGTCTGTGCCATTGCCTCTCTTGAATTACTTGTGATGTAACGTTATAAACATTTTGACATCAATTTCCCAAACACAACATCTGAGTATCGTTTGTATTTATATAATAATGCATCATTTCCATAAGTTTGTAAGAAAAAGTTTCTATTATAAGACATTTGGTGCGTATTTCAATCTTAACCACATGCTCATGGAAGAAGGTATTGTTCAGGGGTTGCAGGATACATTCCCTGCTACACCACTGTTGTAAGTATTGTTGTTTGAGTGAGGTTCATGTATCATGTGCAAAGGGCGTGTAAAATATAAGTGTCTCTGGACCGGAAACCTAAAATAACAACAGTATATGTAGGTGTTGGTCATATTGTCGATTCGTTCCAATAAAATAACTCTAAATAAGATATGTTGTCATTGTCATATATTTTTCTGATCACTAGTTTTAAGTTTGTAATATTACATATCTTCATAATTTCCCAACTAATTATTCATAACTGTTAAATCACTATTTGTCACATTTGCATTTATCGTATGAAAAATGTCACTTACGCAACATTGCTTAACAGATTGTTGCTTTGCCCTACAACACCCTGCTTCACAAGTCTACAAGAGAGGCAAGTGGAATACAACTGAAAGACAATATTGTTGTCATTGATGAGGCTCACAATCTACTAGAGACCATCAATAACGTACATAGTACTGAAATCAGCGGAGCACAGGTAAGGAAATTTTATGCTCTCTGAAGAGGCAATGTATAGTCACAACTTCTGTCTGTCTGTCTGTTTGTTCTTTCCTTTTGTAAGAGATGTTTTTATACCCCCAGGGAGAAAGCTGGATTCACCCAGTCTGTCTGTCTGTCCGTCCGCTCTTACGAATAGGTACTTATGTGGCTAAACTGTCCATAGCAAACAATACATAACTGTAAATTTCATTCATTCCGTAGGATAATTGGCTTTTATGTGGCTAATAATTTCTCTTACGTGGCTAAAATTAGACACATAAATACTTGAAATAAGTAACATAGCCACTTAAAAACCATTTATTCCGTCAGTACATCTGTCTGTAGACGGCCACTAATTCTCCTAAACCCCTGTTTAGATTTAATGATACATCACAGAAGTGATAAGTACCATGCCTAGTTGTGCATGGTCCATGTTTCAGGTCACTAGGCCAAAGCTCAAGGTCACAGGGACTCGAGGTAGTAAAATCTTGTGGACGCTAACATTCCAAAACCCCTGGTCAGAATTTAATGATACAAGTAGTCCCACAGGGTACCAGATAAGACAGGTAATAGTGTAGAAAAAAAGAAGATCACAAACAACATTCTCTTGTATATATACTACATTTATATGTTATTGCTACTTTCAGTTGGTTAGAGCCCACAGTCAGCTGAGTCAGTATGAAACAAAGTACCGGTCCAGGCTGAAGGCCCAGAACCTCATGTATATCAAACAGATCTTGTTCATACTCGGAAATCTTACAAAATGTATTGGAGGTAAGTAAATCCACAATTACGTGTTTCTTTTTTCTATGGAAAACTATTAACCTACTTGTTAGAGGCCTCGTAAAAATGCTGATTACTACCATAAATTTATAATTTATCTCCAAATTCAGAATTGAAACTTTTGATTGGTCAGATTTGAAACTGAGCAACAGATTGGACCATTTTGAAACGGAGCTTCTGATTAGTCAGTTCTGTTCACTTCCTACCAGAAAGTAGCTAATGATTTCAGACTGATCCCGGAAAAAGACTTGAAACAGCATTAAATATTTCAACCGAATTTATATACTTGACTATTCTCGGGCAGTTTAAGTTTTGTTTGTCCAGATCTTTTTTAAACTTGGTCATTAAATGCCTGGATGTGAAATTTCAGCTAAAATTTCAGTGTGAATCGAAATCTTTCTTACAGTTTTGCTAGCCTGTTTTAAGAAAGGTTTGATCAAATTTTGTTGTACATGATGTAGTGATAGTTTATCCTAATTTACATTGGGCTAAAGAGTGGGTGACTGGTGGAGTGGGTGACATTCAAGTATAATTAGGTAGGTTACAGTATAGTATACAATGCATTCACTATATTACAGGTAAATTACAGGTATATTACATTACAGGTAAATTACAGGACCATTACACCCAGATAAGCAAAGCTTGGCATATGCAGGTAAAAGAGTCTTTTTGTGTATAATTCCTTTTTATTTCATGTATGTAATTCATACATTTATACCCCTGCTTTATGTAGTAAAAGAAGTTTGTGGAAATGTTTATAGCTTTATACAGTTAATGCCCCTTCATTTTCAGTTGAATTGCTCCAAAAACACAGGAGTTACAGCTCTTTGAAAATTAAATGCACAATTTCCATGGCTTTTATATCTGGAGCCATATCTATCTCATTGGTAACGCAGATTAAATCGCACTATTGTTATAAAGGGTTGATGCCCTTTTCTACTTGGCAAATATCTATGCAGCAATTGTGTTTGTACAGTTACCATTTATTCATGGCACCCTTCAAGATGTGTTTAATATGTTTACTAAAACATACTTCATATTCTTATGTACTAGTGTTTCTTTTGTTTTGTGATCAGTGCATAAGGGTGTGTATTATTCGCCTTCAGTAATAGCTTTAGTTTGTTAATAATTTCATTCAAGATTGTTGGCATTACTTGAAACATCATCTGTCTTGCAGATACAAAGTGGCTTGAAATGAAAAATAGTGACAGTGTGAACATTTGCTAGAGTAGAGTTTGAGTTTGTCTAAGTGAGGTACCATCCAGACTTTTCATCGTTCACTAAATAAAAGTAATGATATATCAAAACTTCGCCTTTCAGAGACACGACTTTGGACCATCAATGATTTCTTGTTTCACAGTCAATTGGATAATGTGAACATGTTTAAAATACTACGATACTGTCAGCGCAGCCAAATTTCAAGAAAGGTACTGTATGATTTTGAGCTTGATTACTACTCTAACAAGGATTTCAGTTTGGCCAACTCTCTTCCTTGTAATATTCACGTAGGAAAAGGAATTCGTTGTTGTTGTAGGAGTTTAATGCCCGTTCCAACTCAGTTTTCGTCATTTTAGCAGACGGGCAGTTTATGTTACTGTTGTTCCTGGGAAGTACCAGTACTAGACTGATATCATTGGAAAGTAACTGCCAACCTTTTCGCATTAAGAGACGTAGCAGGGCTCAAACCCATGTCCATCAATTTATGAAAGGTTACAGTGATTTTAAGTCAGCGACTCTAACCACTCGACCATGGAGGAAGATTGGGAAAAGAAGTTTGATTTATGCAATCTATAACCCTTTTTGGGAAAAAATTTTGTTTTGCAACCAGCATGGAATACCAACTTAGATCTTGCATTCGGATATGTGGAAATGCGGTTCTTTTGGAAACCTTTAAAAAAGCAATTCAGCAATGATCACACTTTGTTTCTCTTATTGTATCAAATCATGTGAACCCTCCCCAGGCAAATGCCTAAGTGACAATAGTATCACCCTTCCAGGGGGGCGGTATGGTCCGTCTCCACCATTTCCTCAAACACACCCCAAACTTGGGCCTTTGATGAACTTAGGGGCCTTGCATGAAGGTATCAAATTGTTCAAAGAACATCATGAGTGCCAACAGGCAGAGAAATAGATATTTCTCTGAAATCAGTTAGTTAGCATGTGGTATGTAGTGGACCTCTACCAAGAATGTTCAAATTATGACCCCCGGTAAAGTGTTCAGATTATGACCCCCTGGTCAAAAGTTGACCCCGCCGGGGGTCCTTGGTTTATAGCCAATTAGGAAGTCAAAAGTTGTTTCGACCTCGGAGCCCCGAATTATATATGGAGTAGGCCATCATGGCCTTCCAAGATTGTTAAATCATTACTAACCCTTCCAGGATGGGCATTTATCAGATTAAGTACATTAAAAAAATCAAAAAAACACAGGCTGAACAGCAGGTGGAATGATATTAGCTCGAGTATCAAGACATTGTTAGAGATTTCAATCCTTTGCATTATAGCCAATGGTAGTCAGGTAAGCAATATTGGCTTAGGTTACACTTCAGGCTGTGCGTTTAGAATTACAAACAATACCTGAAACTGTGCTATTTGAAGGGGTTAACTGTCCGAGTTACACAACCCATGTATTGAAGTTACTCTGTATTTTACTCCTTCTTTACCTATACAATATTTTATTATAGCTGCATGGATTTGTTGACAAGTACAGACCCGAGATAGTCATACCAGGTAAGTTTGTTCGAACATTTGGAGGTCACCCGACTCAAAATATGGTATGATATTAGTATAGTGAAGATACAGAACAAACTCACTTAACTCCAAGTCAAATGCACAGACATTTATAAATTTGCTTGCATTTTTTTAACTGTTTTGAACAAAGCATTTAGATAAGCCACTGTTCTTTGGATGTGAACAACATGAAGGAGAGACAGATCTATTTAAGATACATGCACACTTTGAAGTTTTCACATTGACTTTAGATTTTATTGACTATTTCCTATGTTCTTTTGAAGTTAATAGTCTTGAAATAAAGAAAACATCGGTATTGAAGTTTTAAAATCATATATATGATATATTTTTCAGCTGAGAAGGAAAAGAAGCAGGAGACAAGCACGTCGAGTCTCAGCAACTTTCTCAGATCTCTCAGTGGTAAAGGAAATAATTCAGATAAAGGTACAAATTTAGAAGCTAGGAATTGAACTTGGACGGTTTTGCGCCTGGCCCCGATTTCACAAAACTATTTAAGTAATTGCTCAGCTGAGTATGTTATTTCAAAGTCAAATTGTCACTAAAGATAAGGTTATTTCTTGTTGTCATTTTTAAGGATAGTCTATTTTTTTAATGAAATTAACATGTTGAAAGAAAAAAATGTTGTATAATACTAAATGCAAGTCAATTATAGTGAAAAATTCATTAAATTTTGAAGGTAACTCAAGAATTTTAAGAATTAACCTTAAAAATTTACTTGCTATAAAACAAACATGTCATGCTTAGATACTGACAAGTGTATATAATTGTAATAAATGGGTAATTAGGATTCTGACAAACCTGAATTCTTTAAAGGAATAAACATGCAAGGGGCTAATAAATGTAGAAATAAGTTAAGGAATAAACATGCAAGGGGCTAATAAATGTAGAAATAAGTTAAACATGTTACTGAGTATCAACAGATTTTATGTTGGAGAACCAAATTTTGACTTAAAGAACCAATTTAGAAGTCTGAATACTTGCTAAGGTGTGATGCACAGAAGTCACTGAGGTATCAGTTATTTGTACAACCTGTTCTTTTTGTCGAGCAATGCAGAATGATCGCCTGACACAACTCGACTATGGCAACAAGCAAATAAAGAACGGGTTGTACAAATAGCTAGTGATTTCTGTACATCCCACACCTGAGCAAGGTTTATATGTAAGGCCAAACAAAAGATTTACATACTTACAGTCTGTTTGCCAAAAAAAGTGAAGGTCATTTGGTAAGTTTTTGTTTTGTTTAGCCTGTTTTGGTCCAAAAACACTTGAAAGTGGTCTTTTGATCTTTTTTTTGAAAAAAATGTTTGAGGCCGGCAGTAAAAAGTAATGATCAGTTGGGAGACAAGAAACACATTTATGTTTTTTTTTGGACTAATACAATTAAATATCTGATCAGTTACGCAGACTTACCATGAGTTAGGAATTTTTCTTCAGAGATACGGGATTAAGAACATTCACTATTTTTCTTTGAAAATTAAACTTCCATAGTAACTTGTACAAGAAAGAATTCTGCATTGATACATTTACAATAATTAGTTAATTAGTTTCAGAAGCAACTGAGACTGTTGAAGAGAAGGCAGATTTTGTGATGAAGTCTCCATTGATGCATATTGAAGGGTTTCTGATGGCACTGACCAATGCTGACAAAGATGGGCGGATTGTCATCAGTAAACAGAGTTAGTCAAATGTTTACATCACTTTCATCATAAATATTCACAGCTGAATTGATTTTCCTTATTTTGACATAGCTGGAACGTTAACTCTTGTGTCCAGTTTTATTTTCATATAACAAGTTAGACAGTCTGTTAGTATTTGGACTACAAACAAACTTCTGGGGGCTACATTGGAATCCCATCTGTCATGTTCTGTCCAGTCTTATTGTGGTCTAAATCATAAACCCGTGTAACTTAAGTATTTGAGGCATTGCAAGGGTTGACTGCTAAACTGCAGTAGTTTACATGAAATAAAAAAGGACTTGCAACAGTTTTGTGGTCAACCCTCGAAATTTGCTTTCTTAGTTCCCATAGACATAAGCTCTGTTCCATTTATTTTTTTTGAGATTTGAGGCGGAGGTTACAAATTATCTCCCCTTAAACTCTAAAAGATGGCATTAATTTTGAATCCTGATTTTTTTCCCTAGAAGTATAGGTTTTTTGGGTTCTAATTATCTCCCTTGTTTTTAGAGCTCTTCAGTCAGTGCAGCATTAAGTTCCTGTTGTTGAATCCAGCAGTGCACTTTGCTAGTGTTGTTAAGGAAGCGAGGGCAGTCATTGTGGCTGGAGGGACTATGCAGCCTGTAAGTATTCTCACTGGTTCCCAGCTATGAAAAAAATAAAGAGAAATCTTTTTGAAAAATAATTGGTGATGAGTATATTGACATAAAATAGCATGTTGTAAAGACTTACTGTTGTTTGATATATAATGTAAATGGTACCCAGCTTGTCATTTTTGTATGTAATGTGCATGGCAAAAGCTGTTATAATGTTCATTCTATCATGACTCACAATTTTGTCTCTATATACAAAGAGTAGAAAAGTTATGTTATATTAAACCATACACAACGCAGGAACTGATATGCTGTAAACATGACATCATATTGCGCCGCATGAAGTTAAATGAGCGTTCGCGTAGAAAATAAAGCTTTGCATTTATTCACCTTTTGTAATATCTGGTCATGTTAGAATTGAAATAACATCCCTTTCAGTATTGTTATTGTCTAATAAACAATAATTTGTCGTACTGATGAGCAGTTATAAACCACTCAGGCCTTTGGCCTATGTAGCTAATTACTGCTTATCAGTACTCCAATCATTGTTTATTTATGAAATAACATCCGTTCCAGCGGTGTTAGTCGTTTAATAAACAATGATTTGGAGTACTGATACGCAGTAATTAGCCACGAAGGCCTGAGTGGTTAATAACTGCGAATCAGTACGACAATTCATTGTTTATTAGACGATAACAACGCTGACAAGGATGTTATTTCGATTCTAACATGACCAGATATTACAAAAGATGAATAAATGCAAAGCTTTATTTTCTACACGAACGCATATTTAACGGCATGCGGCAGAATACGACGTCATGTTTACAGCATATCGGTTCCCGCGTTGTTTATGGTTTAATATAACATAATTTTTCTACTCTTTGTATATAGAGACAAAATCGTGAGTCATGTTAGAATAAACGACTAACACCGCTGGAATGGATGTTATTTCATAAATATACAAAAGTTTATGAATATCTTTATTTCATCTAAGATGCCTTTTTCAATCAGTATAACCAAAGTAAGAAAACTGCTATAGTCTTGTAAAGTAGAGATGTCTCTGTGCAGGAAAATAGAGTAGCTAGCATGTTTTAACATTGACTTGATTTTTAAAGGAGGGTGGCAAAAATGCCATCTTTACGATGTTTGCATTAACTGTTTCCAAAACATATAATGGATGTCTGTAGGCCCTTTTCCCTGTGACATGTGTCATTTTATTTATTTACAGATTTCAGAGTTTAAGGATCAGTTGTTTCACGCTGCTGGAGTTCAGCCAGGGAGAATCCTCGAGTATTCTTGTGGTAAGCATATTTATATTTACTAATTCTCAAGACCAAAGGGGACTAGCATGACCCGTCATTCAGAATGTCACACTCCCTGGGCCCATCACAGAATTGTCACGTTGGGGTGGTTTTTTTTTTTTTTTTTTTTTTGGGGGGGGGTTGGGGGTTTTTTTTTTTTTTTTTTTTTTTTTTTTTTTTTTTTTTTTTTTTTTTTTTTTTTTTTTTTTTTTTTTTTTTTTTTTTTTTTTTTTTTTTTTTTTTTTTTTTTTTTTTTTTTTTTTTTTTTTTGGGGGTTTTGGTGTCCCTTTTTGATATGTCTCGTGTGGATTGCATGAATATGAGTAAATTTGAAGCCAGAGTTAACTGTATTGAATTATAAACATAGCTATTGTAAATAATTATAGAATAAGAAAAATTACTCCTTAACATTAACACACAGAATTTGCAAGTAGTAGTTTAAATAGGCATGTGTAACTGTTGGAGTATGATTGAAAATGAAAATGTGATACTCTATTTGATAAAAATGAATCAACCAATATAAAATTTCACTGAAGTGAAG
The DNA here is from genome assembly GCA_022818135.1 of Saxidomus purpurata. Taxonomy (NCBI): domain Eukaryota; kingdom Metazoa; phylum Mollusca; class Bivalvia; order Venerida; family Veneridae; genus Saxidomus; species Saxidomus purpurata. The sequence goes on from JAFMSR010000008.1 coordinate 25,902,015, forward strand.
AATGGATTTCAAAGGTACCAATACTATTTAAAATTCAATATCATGAAAGCTTAATTAATGTTCACCTTGTTAAATTACTAAAATGGACTTCTCCACCTTTCAATTTTGACTGTACCAGTAACTGCTTGTACAAGGGTTCACTGTAAATCTACTGACTGGATCATGAACAGTGGAAATTGTGATAAAACTATATGGAGGGACAGATTGATCATGATCTGCACTAGTTGCTAGGCAGAATCAATTTGTCAGCAGGATATGGGTTTTAATACATGCATTTGACAAGTTTGTAAAGGGGAGTAAGTCATCAGAGCTTAACAGAGAAGTGTTTCTGCAAGGGAAGTAAATCTTCATACCTTAGTAAAAGAAAGTAAGGGAGACAATCAAAAAACAGAAACTGAAATAAATTAACCTATTTGTATCATTCAGTGCAGTAATATCACATAAAGAGAGCGAAAAATATGTTAACAAGTGCACACTTTACAAGGTCTTTCCAGTAATTCATCTATAACCCAGAGTCGGAAGTATAGTGCCCTTATAACTTTGCAAAGTATGACAGTTTAAACTAGTTTACATTGTTTATCAGGCGTGACATGTTTTTCTTGTACTTGAACGAGATATTTTCATTCTTTCATTCGTTAAAAATTAAGTATATCAGTGTCGTTGACCCAGCCTTGAATTGTGAAAATGTCAGTTAAACTGTACACGTTCTAGATTTAAATTTTATTCACTTGTGATTTAGTTTGACTCCTGGGCAAGGTCAGTCGCACTTGTGACACCCAAAGAAAACCAACATTCGTTTCAATATATGGTTCTCAGGGGTTGAACGCCAGTTTCAACAATATTTCAGTTATTTTTATAGTTTGACAGTTGTTCTGAAATTTCCAGACCAGACCAATACTTGACACCTGTCCAGTGTAAGAAACTGCCAACTGTCTGATTTAAAGAGACATGGTTGGTAGCAGTGCTCGAACCCATGCTCTTAATAAATGAGAACTTACAGTGATTTCAAGTCAGTGACAATAATATCATAGAGTTTAACTGCTTGCAGCTGGGTGGGCTGAGACACAGTTACTGTTGGCATCTAAGGAGACACTACAAGTGATCGGATTGGGTATCAAACTTGTGTGATCTATGTAACTAAGGCAACACCAGGGGATCAAACACAGGTCCTTTAGGTTAATAAGAGAACATTAACACTGCACCACTTTGGCAGACAGCATGTTATTAACTAAGCTGATGAGAGTACCACAGACTCCTGAGAAATGTATGTGACTTCTAGCATTTATACCAATTATGGTAGACTCTATGTTGATACTCTTCCTAAAGGTCTCTTTTTATGCCAAGGTTACAAATCTAAGATGGCATTATAAGTGAAATTTTGTTCATAATCATAATTTAATTATTTTATTTAATGGAAACCCAATGACGGCACTACCCCACTTGAAAGATTGACAGGTCCAGTACTCTTTTATGGAGGAAATTTTATGGTAGTTTCGAGGTGTTTGTATGAGAAAATGGGTCAAGTATCGCAGAATTAATTGAAATAAATCAATTATGGTGTGAAAAATGTCATTAGAAATCATTGAAGTTGACAAACCTCAATGTTAAACTGATAAATTTGAATAAAAGGTTAGTTGAGGTGGATGGGGAAATTTACCAACCTTTGGGAAAAGGGAAGAAAAATTAGTTACAAAAGTAGACGGTAAAAATGACCTGCAAGTCAAGCTGTTATAGTTGAATCGTTTTTTAGCTCGACTATTCGAAGAATAAGGAGACTATTGCACTCGCCCCGGCGTCGGCGTCTGCGTTGGTTAAAGTTTTTTATAAATTCAAATATCTTGCATATTATCAAAGGTATTGACTTGAAACTCAAAATATATCTTTACCATCAACATCTACACCTGAGGAAACAATCCTCACAACTCTGTTTTGATTTTTGACAGATTTATGCCCCTTTTTAACTTAGAATTTTTGGTTAAAGTTTTTAATAAAGTCAAATATCCTGAATACTATCAAAGGTATTGACTTGAAACTCAAACTGTTTGTTTACCATCAACATCTACACCTGAGGAAACAATCCCCATAACTCTGTTTTGATTTTTGACAGATTTATGCCCCTTTTTAACTTAGAATTTTTGGTTAAAGTTTTTTATAAATTCAAATATCTTGCAAATTATCAAAGGTATTGACTTGAAACTCAAAATATATCTTTACCTCAGCATCTACACCTGAGGAAACAATCCTCATAACTCCGTTTTGATTTTTGACAGATTTATGCCCCTTTTTAACTTAGAATATTTGGTAAAAGATTTTATAAAGTCAAATGTTTTGAATACTATCAAAGGTATTGACTTGAAACTCAAAGTATGTGTCTACCATCAACATCTACATCTGAGGAAACAATCCCCATAACTCTGTTTTGATTTTTGACAGATTTATGCCCCTTTTTAACTTTGATTTTTTTTATGGACTTAAAATGTATGTTTACTGTCAACATCTTCACCAATGTTTTTGATTTTTGACATTTATGCCCCTTTTAACTTAGAATTTTGTCACAGTTTTTACCAGACTAACATGGAAATACTAAATGGCTTTCTTTTGGAATGTCATAGAATAATTATGCAGCATGCAGCGGTCATGCTTTTTTAATTCTTACATTTCAATTTTGAAAAGTTACAGAGTTATTCATGATCAAATTTACAAGGTTATGTATTTCTTTGAAATTATCCCCTCCTCCCTCCACTTGGCTTACAGAATCCAGAGTAAGGCTTTGAATGTAATGTACATTTACAAAGGTCTTTGAACAAGTTTCATATCTTTGACCTTAATTCTTACAGACAATTACACAATACTCCTGTTCTTTGACAAAAAACCCATTTTACCAACAACCTTTCGAATAGTCGAGCGTGCTGTCATGTGACAGCTCTTGTTTTTAAATGCTGTCACTGAAATTCTGTTTGATTTAGGTCATGTGATCCCTGGTGAGCAATTGTTGCCAATAGCTGTAAGTGCAGGTCCAACTGGAGTACCATTAGACTTCACTTACACAAACAGGAGTAAAACAAGTTTGGTAAGTTACAGCTAGATCATGTAGTTTGATATATGTGTAGCTCTCCTGGGTCGGCACAAAGTGCCAGGGTGAGCTATTGTGATCACTCACCATATGGCGTATGTAGTATGTCTGTTCACCAATTCTTTCAAAGGACATCTCTGAAACCGCTGTGCCAATGTTGAAGAAACTTAGCAGGTATGTTCCTTGCATGAAGCACTATCCTATCAAAGTTGTTCAAAAAATATCATCCAAAGCTGAACTTTGATTGCTATGGCAACAAACAGAAATTAAAAAAGGAATCTTCTCAAACACCACAAGGCCCAGGGCTTAGTAGATATTTAGCATGTAGTATTGCCAAGTGGACCTCTACTAAGATTGTTCAAATCCTGACCCCAGGGTCAAATACTTTCTTGATTTTACATAGAAAAATCTTAAAGAATCATCTTCTCAGTGTTCAAATTATGTCCATTGAGTCCAAATAGGCCCTGCCAGAGGGCTGGCTTGTGAGATATAGACTAGTATAAGGAAATACTTAGATAATTGTTGTGTAGCATTGCCTAGTGGTCCTCTACCAAGATTGTTCATATATGCTCCTTGGGTCAAAACTAGCCACATTATTTTACATAGACTTATATACAAACATTTGTGAAAAATCCTTGTCTAGAACTTCAGTATTTTGCATGTACCATGTGTAGTGGTCCTCTGTAAACTGTTCTAACTTCGCCTCCTGGTCGAACTTTTGAGCTAGAGTTTAGCTCAACTATTGAAAGAATATGGAGGGCTATTACATTCACTTTTGCATCAGTGGTGGCATTGGCATTGCAGCTTTGGTTAAAGTTTTGCATGCAAGGTACTATCATGGACATCTTGGTAACCACTTACGGGATTGATTTTAACAATAAAGTCTTCAGTGGACAATGGTGTCAGGCAGTCAAGTTAGGTAACTCGTACATGAATTTAATTAAAAACCACCCTTGTTTGACGCAAGACACCAGGGGATCACGATAACTCACCTTGAGCACTTCGTGCTAGGGTGAGCTAAAAAGAGGAAACGGTTCTGGTCCAGTGCACTCGGGAGCAGCTGTCAGTAAAAATACAAAAACACCCAAAAAGCTTCTCATGAACCTATGGATGGAATGTCATCAAACTTGGAATGTCACCAAGATTGTTCTGTAGCATCCTAGCATTGTCCCCTTCAAAAGAGTAGGAAATGGTTCCAGTCCAGTGCACACAGGGGCCACTGTTACTAAAATTAGAATGTTTTTTTAAATGTCTTTTGTAATCCAGGGGATGATACAATGTCACTAAACTTTCTCTGCAGTATCCTTGCATTTTCCCTAGCCAGCCTAAAAAAACCACAGGAAATTGTTCCAATGTTCTATACTACATTACAATAATTTAGAATAATACATATCTCAACAGAATTATTATGGAGTTAATATTATTGTTATTATTATTATTATTATTTATCCCCCCGCCAAAGGCGAAGGGGATATTAGAAATGGTCTCCGTCAGTGCGTCCATCCCAATTTTGTCCGGAGCATAAAAAGTACTTGAGCAATTTTCTTCAAACTTCATCAGTGACAAAGCACATTGGGAGGAAGTGCAGTGTGTAAGAACAATAACTCTACCTTGCCTACTTTTAGAGTTATTCCCCTTTATCAGATTTACTTGAAAAACTTTGTCCGAAGCATAACTCCAAAAGTGCTTGAGGGATTTTCTTCAAACTTAATACACTGACATAGCACATTGGTAGGAAGTGCAGTGTGTAAGAACAATAACTCTACCTTGCCTACTTTTAGAGTTATTCCCCTTTATCAGATTTACTTGAAAAAACATTTCCTGAGCATAACTCCAAAAGTACTTGAGACATTTTCTTCAAACTTAATACACTGACATAGCACATTGGTAGGATGTGCAGTGTGCAAGAACAATAACTCTACCTTGCCTACTTTTAGTCAAATAGAAAAATATCATACCTATACTGATAATGAACATTAATATAATTTTGCAAACCTTCTCTTCATTGCCTTATTCTTTTTCCACTTACTTGAAAACTGTACTCAGCATGACCATAACTATACGGCTTTTTAAGGATTTCCTCTCACCAAGTAAAATGTACGAAAGTACAACCTTCAGGTAACTTCTTCCCGGCGGGGGGGGGGGGATTAACCATGTGTTACATGGCTCTTGTTATTATTATTATTATTATTATTTATGTACTTTACAGTACTACCATAAAGTCCTTTCCAGCAGTGTTTCATGTAAATGAGATGTGTTGACAAGGTCTTTCTGACCTAGCATATGAAAAGGTCATGAATCCCAGTGGTGCATAAAATTGAGTAACTACAAGTTCTTAATTAACACTGCAAGCTTTTTCTGTTGTGAATAACTTATGTAGGTTAAATCCAGGTAAAATGAGCAGCATATAGGTACATGCAGACTGAAGTGTACTCACATGTACTGAATACTGGTGCAATTGCACCTCTCATACATTATGCATCAGTAACCATGTTTCTTGCCCACGCTGTATGTCTAGTCCATTATATATCTGGTATGATTGTCTAATTTATTCAGCTGAAATAACACAATATTATTTCCTAGAAAGCAGGAAAAAGCATGGTTTTATCTCCCAGAAATGACTGTGATTTAAGCAAATTTATGCTGTATTTAGTTCACAAAAGAATTGAACTTGAATATTCCAGGAACTGCCAATATCTTCTTGTATTTATCAGTGTTCCCACTCAGTATTTTTTTCAAGGGTATACTTACCCCCTGGACACAAAAAGAAGGGGTAAATCTCAATTTTTGGGGGTATGAAAATTATATGATAGACAAGCAACGACCGTTTAAAATTTTTACAACCTGCGGCAACCTCTTGTTATGAAAGCGTTTCAGGTACTCTTTCTGACTTTTAACACTACTCGTAGTTGTTTCAGTACTTGTGGATGGTAACTCTTCACTTTGTTGTTGGGCATCATTTATTTTATTTGCCGTGAAGCAAAACACAATGCTTTGTCTGCCAAATTTTTGCAGACGAAGCCCGGATCATTAGATTGGTCACACTTTTAAAGTGCTAATATTAATTCCCAGAGCATTCAAATATGAAACCCGTCTACATTTCATGACGTCAACGGTAAATCACAAGCAGTTATGCCGACCGATTGGCAGAGAAAGTAGAATTTCCATGATCTATTTTTAGAACATACGGAGGGATTCCAGCTGAACCTATTCGTCCTCGGCATTTTCGTAAGCGCGCAATCTCGCACGTGGTGAAAATTATTTGCGCGGTATTTATTTTTTTTTGCGTGATTTACGTAATTATTTACGAGAGTGGGAACACTGATTTATGTATGACATCTGCTTGAATAACACAATATTATTTCCTAGAAAGCAGGAAAAAGCATGGTTTTATCTTCCAGAAATGACTGTTTGACCGATGATTTAAGCAAATTTATGCTGTATTTAGTTCACAAAAGAATTGAACTTGAATATTCCAGGAACTGCCAATATCTTCTTGTATTTATGTATGACATCTGCTTGATTTATTGTTGGCATCATGAGCTATTCGGTCGACTACAAGCAAGCTGTGCAGATCATGATCAGACTGCGCAGATGTACAGGATCATGATCTACACTTGTTTCAAAGTAAGAATTACTTGTCGTCAGCAGAAAGGTAAATGTATGTTGGTGCCATTTCATAGAAATCAGTAAGGGCCACATTTAAAAAAGTCTTTGTTTGCTGTCTCCCTACCCTACTTTTTGAAGTTCGGTCGGTAGGTAGGCAATTTTTTTTTATTTGAAAAAAAACTCGAAAAACAACAGTACTTTCTGTGATAGTTTCTTACAGAATATTTCTTATGTACAAATAACACAAATATGTATATGATGAATAAAAGAATAAAAATGAAACATACAATTTTAAACTATCATCTCCATTTGTCTCATCCTCAAATTTCCATGTCAACATAAAAAATTTAAAAAAAAAAGATTGGACCAGCATGGTCCAATAAAGATAGTCGGAGCACAACATTTTTAGGGGTTCGGTCGGGAGACAGCAAACATTCCTATTTTTAATTTTTGCCTAAAATGAAATTTCTTTTTTCTTTTTACAAAATTCCATCTCCTAATCCTCTGAGAAGATTCAGAGTTACTACCCTTGAATTGTTGAAAATTGTTGGAACTGTTTTCTTGGAAATTGTTTGGTTGAACCATAATGTTATTGGCAATATTTGTCTTCAGAGGTATGCATTCAACAAAATTTTGTTTGAATTTATTTGTGGAAGTTAAGAGATACAGTATTGCCATTGAAATCATGATAAAAATTATGATTGGTTATTTAAATCAAGATATATTTGGTAGAAACGTTCATAAAAAAAGAATAAAAAGGCATAACCCTAAAACGAAACCTGAATTGAATCCAATACAGAACTTGAGTTTATATCCTATAACCTAACAGTGCAAGCTACATTGTTAATGTTAAATAGTACAGGATGGAATGCCCTGTCCCCACACTCTCTCTCACCCCCCAGGTTTAGACTTTGGATATAAGCTTTGATGGAAATACTTCCTTTGACAGATTCCTCTGCTCAAACAAGTCCTTTCTTTGTAAGTCTATTTATTCAGTGTGTTCATATTCACCAGCATCTTAATGAGCTTTCTAATCCAAGCCTAAATAATCTTTCCCATCCCTGTCAGACTGTGTAGAGTTTGCTATTTAGGATAAGTGTTGTCCAATATTTGGAAGTCTTGTCCAAAATCAAGTTCAGACTGCCCTATATTTGTCAAATGGACTCCTCCGACTTTCAGTTTGGGCTGTTCCATTAATTATTCATAGTGGTGCATGCCGATAGTTTGCTGAATGAAATAGCTGAACTGTGCACATCCATGGAATGATGTATCATTTCTCAGTAACTTAGAGGATTGTATTATTGATTAATTACGACCCAACCATTATTAACTGTGTGGGTTGTTTATGACTTCAGAATAATTTACTTTACATATTGATCGCTGTTCTCAAAGTAGAAGTTGCTTAACTGGCTAGAATTAAGTCATTTTCCTCCTCTACTGTTAATAGTTTAAGGAAAAGGTTATCTTCTGCTCTGGCTTTTATGGTATTATTGTCCGCTTTTGAAGTATTAGTCCCTTTAAAAATTGGTGGCCTGGTTTTTGACCTGCCAGTAAGAGAATTCAGAGGTATAGTCAAGAAATTGAGCATGGGTGCTAAATTTAGCATTGTCTGATCACAAGTAACTACCTGATCCTGTCCAGCAGTCATGAACTTGGCAATGTGACAGAGTTTTAGTCCATCTAATCACAAGTAACTAGCTGATCATGAGCTTGGCAATGTGACAGTATTTTAGACCTGTAGTTGGTTGTTGTACTTTACATTCATGGTCTCATTCACATGTAAGGGCTTGTGATTTGTAAAATCAATGCCACTGTCATGATATAAGCATGTGACAGACGTTCCTAAAATGTGGTATGAGGAGGTGACAGATCTTTTGACTAAAAATAGATTATCCCTCAGGCTAGTGTGGTATTTATTTCAAGGCTTGTGTTTCAGTCTGTTCAGTAACTTGAAGAAAATAATTTGTCAATACACAGACCTCATAGTTTCCATACCCCCAAAAAGAAGTTTAGGGGGTAACATAGGAGTCACTGGGTGGTCGGGCGGTCCATTGCATTTTTCTTGTCCGGGGTATAACTTGAAAACTACTGGTTGAAAATGAAATTCAATGCAACTTCACACAATGGTCAAGCACAATGAAAAGAAGTGCAGTGTAGAACCATAACTCTAGATGGGTAAATAATTCTTCATTGAATTTTATTCAAATTATAGCCTTAGTCTGGAGTTGTTAGACTTCAACATATCAGTGCTGCAATCATGCACATATTACATTAACCTCTTGTGGGACTGATTAATCTATAGGGGTATCAGACAATCAAGTTCAAATTGTGACCCCCTGTTAAACTTAAGACATTTTGTTAATCATGCAAACATACCTCATTTAGGGCCCATTGATTAAAGTGATTTTGAAGCTTTAACAAACTCTTCAGGGGCCACTACTATCAGACACTTTAGTTTGAATTTATGTCACTTTATGGACCTTGTTTGTACTTTGATAGAAGTTTTGTATGCAAGGTGCTATTATGGACAAGTCTGAAGTCACCACTGATGGGATAACGATTTGAAATTTCATTAAAATCTTTAGGGGTATCAGACTGTCAAGATTTGTGTTCAGATTGGGCCTTTTTATGCTCCCAGAAACATGTTAATTTTCCATTTGCAAGAACAGAACTTGTGTGCTGCTTGTTCATCCGAAAACACATGCTTTGGGGATTATTCATCTGTTTTTTTGACTATTTTTACAACTTTAGTTAACTCTTCAATGTTACAGAAGACGTTGTTTGTATTACTTTGTAAGTCAAGACAATAAATTTTCTGGAAAATCCCTTATACAAGTTCAACTTGCTTATACATTCCAAATAGGTGAGCGGGCTTCTGATCAGACAGCTCTTGTTAATGTTAACGAAGTAACGATTCTATGGACTTTTTATGTAAAGCCAAATTCCAATTAATCCCTTTTCCTTAATCTATGTAAAAAAATTAATCCTCAGTACAAATACTGAACTTAAGTGATTAATTATAAAATACCCATGTCAATGTATTCTATACCTCCATTCAACATGTACATATGCCCGAGGCAGGGTCGGAGGCAGGGTCGTAATAATAGTTACAGAACTGGTTTACAGACTCAATGATGTACTGAAATAACGTATTATAAATAGTACACCATAAATAACACACCTAATTTTGTTTGCAAGTCCTGTTCACCTTTGCTTAACCTGTACCCATTATGCCTCTTGGTCTCAATATATATCATGGAGACCATGATAAAACACAGACAGCACTCATAAATCAGTCAAAGTACACACTTTTTGCACTTTATATAGCCCATAAGTACACAAATCGTCTGTTTATGCACTTATTGATAACAGTGTTTATAGGTCATTTTTGTCAAAGTGCAGTAAGTGCGTTCTCTCTGGTCTAGTCCATGCTAATCGCAAAAGTCAGTCAATAATGGACTCTTCCAGCTGGGAAAGTAAGGTAATGAATGAATGAAAGAATGTCAGCCAATCATGTTTTTGACATAGATTTATTTCTCCTTTGATCTTCTTATGATATTATTGGCTGTTCTGCCCACATATTGTCTACTTTTTACTATAAATAAGGTTCTGTGACCTTTATTATAGAGGCCGTCTGGACGACAAATTAATGAATTCTCCCAAGGATGAGTTCATTGTAGAAAAGTAGATCAGTGCGTTATGTAGTATGTAGGACTACTGCTTAGCTTTATTTTTAGATCAATATTTGGAAAGCTGGATGTACTAATTATAAACCTGTGTGTGCCAACTTCTGCACATGGTCAGTAGCAGGGCTTGAACCCAGGACTTTCAATCTGTGGAAAGTTACAGTGATTTCAAGTTAGCCACTCTTAACACTTGACCCAGGAGGCAGACATTATCACCTTCACTCAGCCAGAAGATCACTTAGTTAAATGTGTATATTTTATGATTGATAATTGATTGTATCTGCAAAATTAGAAGATAAATAATTAACATGACACTAGTGATACAATGTAGAAACCCTTCTTTCTAGTTGTTGGAGTACAGATATGCTTTGTACTGAAAACCTTTAAATGACACCAAATGTGTTTAGATATTGCACAACTTTTGTACATGAAAATTATTATCCTCAAGAGATATGTAAAGCAGGACTGGTGTGTTGTTCATTTGAATTTGGGGTAAGATGGTGCTATGGTTCATACTTTTATGGTCTTTTATGTATAAGAGGTGATTACCGGTATGTGAATGACGGAGCTATCTTACCTCAATTCAAATGAAGTGGTCCAGAAAGGTAGTATATTATCTCAACCTATAATGTTATAGAATATCGGTGACCTATTTCAGGTCAATAGTAATACAATAACATTGAGACTTTATATGTTGGATCACCTGCCTGTCAACTTTTTAGGCTCTTAATATGAAACATTTACAACTGGCGCAGTTATAGCAGGATTTTGACTGGTGAGCTATGACCAGTGAGCTATTATAAAACATTATAGATATACAAGTGTAGTCATGGCTCAATGTTTGTAACCATGTAAGGTTTGTGGAAAATAAAACTGACCATGTTATGCCATCACACCTCTTTCTTTTCCGTAGTCAACAAAGAATAAAATCAAAATAGGTAATAATGACCACTTTGTGTATAATATAAAAAAGGTAAAAATACAGTGTTGTAGATTCAAAGTGTCCAGAATTAATGGTAAACCAATAGGCCTGACCTCGTAGTTGTGACCGAATGTATTTATTTATTGAATTAATAAAGCCATTAGGCCCTCTTCTCTTTCTGTCCTGTCCCACTGCCCTCCCCCACTCAAATAGTTGTATGCAATAAGAAATTTGTTTTGAAAAGGGGGCTTTGATAAGATTTGTATCAGACAGAGAGATGTTTAAAAAAGAATAAATTCCTGTTCACTGACCTACATTTTTTTTTTAGCTCAACTGAACCAGGAATAGTTCAGATGTTGGTCATGTGAACAGTCTGACATTAATCAGAATATTGTCTTAATGATCTCTTTGTCAGGTCTGAAACTAGGTCACTTTTGGTCAAAACAAAGTCACTTGGGCAAATAAAAATAATGTGTTAATGCTCTAGGAGCCAAAATTTTGCACTCCGTCATGTAATACTCTTGCAATTTATTTGTTGTAGCCTTGTACTAAATTACATATACAGTATATTTCTCTAACACAATTTTTAGTTTTTCTAGTTGTTCAGACTTTTGTATTTGAAGGTCAAAATAGACACTGTAAATGTTGTTTTCTAGGTAACACATTTTTAGCTCGACTTTTCAAAGAAAAGGGGAGCTATCCTACTCGCCCCGGCGTTGGCGTTGGTGTCACACCTTGGTTAAGTTTTTCATACCACCCCACTTTATTTCAAAACCATTAGAGGTATGGCTTTGAAACTAACCATACTTGTTTACCATCATAACCTCCATCTACAGACAAGAGTACATAACTCTGTCAAGGTTTTTGACAGAATTATGGCCCTTTTTTTGACTTAGAAAGTGTATTGAGCTTGGTTAAGTTTTTCGTACCACCTCACTTTATTTCAAAACCATTGGGGGTATAGCTTTGAAACTAACCATACTTGTTTACCATCATGACCGACATCAACAGACAAGAGTACATAACTCTGTCAAGGTTTTTGACAGAATTATGCCCCTTTTTTACTTAGAAAATACATTGAATATGGGTAAAATCCACTTATTGCCTTAACCCTCTGAGATATTGCTTTGAAACTTTGAATGCTTGTTTCAATCATTACCCCCATCTGTAGGCAAGAGAAGGTAACTCTGTCAGGGATTTTTATTAAAAATTAAGGCCCTTTATCGACTTAGAATCTTGGTTAAGGTTTTTCGTACCAGTCCACTTTTTGACTAAACTGTTGAGATATTAATTTGAAAGTTGGAATACTTGTAAACCATCATGATCCCAAAACATGGGCAGGAGAAGGTAATTCTGTCAAGGATTTTATTTGAATTATGGCCCTTTTTGACTTAGAAACTCAGTTAAAATTTTCATTCTTGTCCACTTGTGAAAACCATTTGAGATATTACTTTGAAAGTTGGGAGTACTTATGTACCATCATGAGACCTATCTGTAAGCAAGAGAAGATAACTCTGTGAAAATGTTTCTTGATTTGTACTTAGAAATTCTTAGTTAAAGTCTTGTGTGCCCTTAACTGTCAAAGTTTTGTTTTATTGGCAAGCACTAAAAAAGTTGAGCGCGCTGTCCTACTGACAGCTCTTGTTAGTTACGAAATGGTTAGTGTTTGCCCTACATTTCGACTGTTTGTTGTTTTGCCTTGCAATAAGGCTGCTTTTTACTGCATTATGCCAGTTGTTGGTGTTAACAGCAAGCTTAAAATTATTTTGTTTCAGCTGTGTAATGTGGAGAAATGTTCTGAACATCTCCCATTGTAGCAATCTATTTCTAGGATTTTTATCTCCTAAATGCAAAGTATGTACCTTCACATAGCTGATTTTGTTACTCCCAGTCACACCTGTGCCAAAAAGGTTATCATTAAAAATTGGGAAAAATTGATACTAATAATATTTGCAAAGTGATACATAGAATAGCCTGTCAGAAGTTTTTGTTCTTTAGAAAACAATGCTCCCTGCCCTATTTAAAGTGCATCCTAGCCTCTTTTTTCAGTGTAAAGGAATTAGGTTAGAGGATAAAGAGGGCTGTTAAGTTAAGATTTTATTGGGCAACAAAAAGAGCCAAAAGATGATATTAAAAAAGGGAATTTCAAAATTGGAAAATTATATTTTCCTAAATAGAAGCCACAACCCAAACCAGTTTCGTCCACAATGTGACTTACATATATGTTAAAGGCTAAGAAATGTTTTCAAACTCGTACACAAGTCATGTGCATTTTTAACTCACCTGAGCATGGTGCTCAAAGGTGAGCTATTGTGATCGCCTGGTGTTCATGGTCTGTCTGTCCCTCCATACTTAATCTTGTGTATGCAATAGGGGCTGCATTTTTCACTAGATCTTCATGAAATGTGGTCAGTTTGACTGCCTTGATAAAAACTATGTTGAGTTTGAATATGGGTCATCTGGGGTCAAAAACTAGGTCACCCAATCAAATCATAGAAAAACCTTGTGTATGCAATAGAGGTTGCATTTTTCATTGGATCTTCATGAAACTTAGTCAGTATGACTGCCTTGATGAAATACAGGTCAGGTTCAAATATTGGTCATCTGGGGTCAAAAACTAGGTCACCCGGTCAAATCATAGAAAAACCTTGTGTATGCAATAGAGGTTGCATTTTTCATTGGACCTTTATGAAACATGGTCAGTTTTATTGCCTTGATGAAATCTAGGACAAGTTCAAACATGGGTCATCCAGGGTCAAGAACTAGGTCATAGGGTCAAATCATAGAAAAACTTCGTGTATGCAATAGAGGTTGCTTTTTTTATTGGATTTTCATGAAACTTGGTCAGTATGATTGCCTTGATGAATACTAGGTGGAGTTTGAACATGGGTCATCTATGGTCAAAAACTAGGTCACAGGGTTAAATTGTAGAAAAACCCTGTGTATGCAATACAGGTTGCATTTTTCTTTGGATTTTCATGAAACTTTGTCATTGTGATTGTCTTGATGAAATTTAGGTGGAGTATGAATATGGGTAATCTGAGAAAAAAACTAGGTCATCCGGTTAAAACCTTGTGTATTCAATACAGGTGACATTTACAACCCAGTCATCATGTAAATTGGTCAAAATGTTTGCCTTGTCAAGGTCAAACAGAATGTTTGTTTGTGATATATAGTTTGAGTTGAAGTTTGGTCACATATTGTCATGAGTTGCAAGTGAGCAATATAGGGTCATCTTGGCCCTCTTGTTTATGTGGCTGGTTTAAGATACTTCAGTAATAAATTTGTTGACAGTTCTGTTGAAATTGAATGAAACTATGAGAAATGCAATTTCATTTTAAATCACGGGATTTATTATTATAATAACTCGGTGAGCAACAATGTTTCCATCTTTTCTGTATGCTGATGTTGAAACTCATATAACTATTGTGCTACACATAGTGTCACAACAAACAACCAAAATCCAGGCATGTGCAAGTGTTTTTCTAGCGAACAAGATGCAATATCCTTCCTTTACACATGATAGGTACTTTCACCTGAAAGGTAAATTTGTGTTTAGTGTTAACAAACTGTAAAATGTACATGCCTAAATAAAATGTGGAGCAGTGTGAATGCCTGTAAAGGGGAGTTGAATGTGCTCTTCATGAGGGGAGATTGACCTAGGAAATGAATAGCTTTTAGGTCATATCGTCTGCTTGGCAGGCAATGACCTGTTCAAATACTCTTCTAAGGGTCATACTGTCTTAACTCTACCATTTAGTTGCATAATAAAATAAGTATAGTTGTGAAACACCTCTTTGTTGTATAAGTTTATTGGTAGTATAAATAGATGGATGAAACTACTGCAGTAGAAAAATGGGCCAATAACATTGTGTAAAATGGACTAGACCATGGCTGTGTGCCAACAGCAGGAAAAATCATTAGTTGTTAGGCAATGCTATATAAATTCTGCTCATTAGGCCTATTGAGAGAGAAAGAAAAACATTTTCAGTATGTGACCAGACCAAAAAAATGAAGGAATCATGAAGTAGGAGCACAATGCACAAGCGGCTCTTATTTTTGCAGAGAATAATGTCTTACCGGAGGAAATGACCGTTATTAATACAAAAAAAAAATTTTTTCTTTAGCAGTAACTTCAAAGTGAACCTGGGACTTTAATTTCTATGCATTGAAAGTTGTGTAACTAAATGTATTTAATGTACAAAAAGCAAAAGGAAGGTTTTGAAATGTCTTATGGTGCACCCAGAATTAATTGGTCATCTTTTAAGCAGTTTGTGTACGGTCTGGTTTAGTTTAATTGAAATTTCTAAGCTTACTGTATAAGTCATTCAAGCCAGTTTCTGTTTCTATAGCCTGCCTCGAGCAGATTTTAAATATGTAAAGATCATTGTACCTCTCCACTGGTTCACCACTTTATAATAATATTATGCTGAAAAACACTTCTTTTTCTTCCTCTTACACACGTGTTATCTGTCATGGATGACTGTTTTAACATCATACAACAAACATCATTACCAGAATTCCATTCACCTAGTTGGATGAACTCTCCCTCAATACAGAAATTAGAGTGTTTTATGCAATGCCTGCAGAATGTTACTTCATTATTGATAACTTGAGGTCTATGGGAGGTCATAGTGATGCTGAAATGAGGCTGGTAACACCATAACCAGTCTATAACAGGAAGTTGGGAAGAACTTGATTGGTTCTAGGTCACTGCCTCAAAGTCAGACTGTGACCTGAAGTGAACTGCAGTCTGGGTCATGTCAGGTCACTACAGAGTAGTTACTTGGATGACATTTCAACAGTAATGAGAGGACAAGTACAAGATTAATAAAATATTGTGACAATTGAGTCATTCAATAGGAACATAGTAACACTATTTTATTGATTTGCCCAACTTACATCAAATATCATCCATTGCTAAGTGAAGCCTGCATGATGGGGTCGTTCTGATCTAATTATCAAGTTGTTTATACAAATGATTAATGGAAGATACCATTACTGTTGTCAAATATCGGTAGGCAAATGGACTGGCCTAATACCTATCTACGCAGACAAAAGCCAGACAGTTGAAGGTTATTTTCTCAGGGTTTCTGTTGCATGGTATTAATTTACTTGATTCTAAATGGTTATTTCTACTTAATAAGTAACTATGTACATTTATTGGGAATAAAAATAAAAGCAGATATCTGTCCTGTAACAATGTCACATGTACTCTACATGAGAGACAATTCAGCAGATATGTACTTTATGCTGGACTGAACTCTGGTCATAACCTCTGGTAAAGTATGTGATTGTAAAAGTTCTTTAGGACAAGGAAAAAAAATATTGAGGTCCCAGTAACATGCTTAAAATATTTAGGTTATGGTACTTTTTATAATCTAGGTTATGAAAGTTATATGTTAATCCATAAGTTTTGTAGTTATCTTGTTAATTTCTAAACAACTGGAACAGAAAAAGATTTTTTCATCTTGATCACTGAATGTAACAAAATATTTTGCCAGTTATCAATTTATGAACAAGGCAAGGCCCTTTGCAGAAACATTGTAACACATTTTATATAAACTTGATGCTTCAGTTTTCACACACACAAACTGGGCCTCACACACACAAGCTGGGCCTCTTGTATGTTAACATCTACATGTGAAACAAGCTGGGCCTCTTGTATGTTAACATCTACATGTGACAGCAAGTAACACATAGTCTGTTTCTTGTATTTTCAGTTGGACGAAATTGGGCGTCTTGTATGTAACATCTGCAACATTGTCCCTGGTGGAGTTATTTGCTTCTTCCCGTCATACGACTATGAGAAGTCTGTCTTCAGTCACTGGGAAGGCACTGGTTTGATTTCTAAAATACAGAGTAAGAAAAAGGTATTTAGAATGTTCCTCAATTTTTTAAGAGTTTTGCCACCCCACCACCTTCTTCAAATCCCGACCACCTCGTACTCCACCCTGACACCTCATTCAAAACATTGGCCGTAACTTCAATTATTTACAAACCGGTTGGTTCAGTGACCAGAAATGGCTATTTTGTACATGAAGTTGCACAAGGCATCACAAATATATTTGGAAAGACAGGATTTTGGACCCAAAAATAAGGACATATTGATTTTGGTTACTGGAAATGGAGATTGTGGCCAACTTATAAATGTTCTAGAGACTACAATTTTGGATATTTTGTTTCAACATTTCATGCAAACGGTTGTCTCAACATTTCCACTGGTAACTACATCCCCCAAATTTTTGAAAGTTCATCAATAAAATAACTTAAATGAAAATTTACAAAACTCTTACTTGCGTTTCTCGTTTATTTTGTAAAACCCCACCACCTTGGAAGTTTGCGCCCCACAGTTTCCTTTCAACACATTTTGTAGTGGTGGGGAGAGTTAACCTCCTGTGTAGAAAAGTGGTTATTACATTTGACCCACACAGTCATGGTTACTGTTACTTAAAAAAATAATAATATTACTAACAATATCACATGCTCTGATACAACTTCTTGTAAAGCAATCTTTTTACTTTTGGAACATGGTTTGTTACTTTAAAACCATTCAGTCAACATGGCTTGAAAGGTAATAACATGTGATAGGTTAGTTAAAAGCAAGTCCGAAACAATTTCAGTATCATTTTCAGTACTGGTAAGCGCTCAACATGGGAAATCTGCATGACATTTATATATATTTCAGGTTTTCAGAGAACCAAAGCGGGCTGGTCAGGCAGATAAAGTTCTTCAAGAATATACAGCATGTATACAGGTAAATTTTTGTTATTGTTTATTATTTACATTACGAAATATGACAAGAGTTCCAAACTGTTACAAAATACACTCATAGGTAGTCAACTCTAAAATGTTCAAAAGAGCAATGATTTCTGTTGCATAAAGTATTAAAAAAGGAATTTTCACAGTGCAAGGGAAGTAACTCCCATATCTAACAGTAGTATGAAATGCAGAATCTGTTTTGTATTATGCATACCTTGATATTCTGTTTGAAAAATGTAGGGTGTAAGAGTCAGGAGTTTTTTGAGTTGTGAAGTGGGATGGAGGGTGGCAGGTGGGGTATTCCTCTCTGGCAAGCGGTACTCGTGGAGCCTCCCCAAACAAAATTTTTTACAATTTAGAACCTAAAAAAGGCTTCTTGTGTGTTTCCTGATTGGATATTGTATTTTCTAGGGATGTCAACGAATACCAAAACTGGTATTCGGATATTCGGTCAGCCTTCCGAACGAATATCCGGATATTCGGTCAGTTCAATTAAAAAAGTCTGGTACGTTTTTGATCCATTTATCGCATAATTTCGCGACCTTATATTACTATTATGAATTACAACTTACAGTAACCCTAGCCGGACGAATATTCTATTCAGAGAACTTTCTTTTATATCTTCTAAGTCAGAAATTTGGTGGCTTTAAGATTCAATCATTATGTCATAAAATTAGGATAAAATCATTTAAAATGCATTTCATGTACGTTGTTAATTACGTACGGGAGCTAACTCTGTAAAGACTGTTGTACTTTCGGTTTCGGTTTCTTTGTGACAGAGGCATTCTACGGATGATAAGGGTGTATGACTGACATTTACAATTTGCTGATTCCTGGAGTTTTCAGTACCAGTACTTATCGAACTGCAGAAGTCTTATTTACTGAGAAGTGAACTAGGCAGGGACGAAGAAGGGACGTTCTTTTCTTCATATTTATGTGACGGACATTTAGGCTGTATTCTTTTTCTCTTGCTTCCTTGGAAAATCATTTTCAATACTAATAGATCTGCAGGGGGCTTAATAGGACTGGGAAAAAAAAGCTGCAATAAAGAACAACCTGAATTTTTTTTTTTTAATTTAGCAATATAACCATTACCAACTGTGCATTTATATTTGTACAGCAGAAAAAAACATCTTCAGCTAACGTTTCAGCATATAAAGTTTATAAAACAATTAGTATACGTTTACTCCTAGTAAACACACCACATCTAAAACACATATCTTATGCAACAGTCCCGAGTTTATTTTTCAGTACAGTCATACTTTTCAAACATCTGACAGATTCTTTTCCACTTTGTTTTTGTTCAGAAATACAATGCTATCAACAATATCACTAGTTAACCTATTGCGCAATTTATTGATGATCAGTCCTGTAGCAGAAAATATACGTTCCGACGGAACCGATGTAGCAGGAATTGCCAGAACTTTCTTGGCAATGATTGCAGTCCTCGGAAATCGATGTTCATTTTCCTTCCACCATTGCAAAGAATCAGTGTCATGACTCACTTTCTCAGCTAAATAGCACACTAGTTCGTCACAGTTTTCCTTATCTGGAGAAGTAAAAACAAGAAAGTCCAGTTAACGACGTTTAGGTGTAGGTTCACACTCACTGTCACGTGCCGGAGGTGTGAGCGGTACATCATCAATTCTGCTTTCCAACATTTCATGAGTCAATTTACGTTGATCTGCTGAAAGAAACCCCAGACGCTTGTATTTTGGATCAAGTAGTGATGCCAACATTGGCACTGTCTTGGCTGTTTCGTCCGAGAAAGGCTGAAAGCGTCTTACAAATTCTGTCCTGAGTATGTCCTTCACTTTCACAATAATTCCACTATTGTCACTCTGACACTTCAAGCACCCATTTACTAATCCAAACACTATAGGATATATTTCGGAACACAACACATTTTGTTCTGAACACATGTATGTGGTGACGTCTGTCAGAACACTAAGTACTTCACATAAATCTCTCACTATGTCCCATTCATGATCTTTGAGTAACATAATTGCATCACTTTTGTTTGTGATGCTGCCATCCAGCATGATATCCGTTAGTACGCGCCTCTGTTCAAGAATTCTTTGTAGCATGCTGTAGGTGGAGTTCCATCTCGTGCATACGTCTTGGGCGAGCTCGTGCTTTGGTGCCTCCAGCTGGTCTTGTCGTTTTCTCATCAGAGCCGTAAGCGTTGTTGAATGTTTGAAATGTCCAACTAATTTTCTGCACTTAGTCAAAATTTTGGACACAGTTTGCAACTCTAGCGCTGGCTTGATGCACAGTTGCAAAGTATGTCCAAAGCATCCCAAATCACTCCACTGTTCACATTGTCTGCCTGCACACTCCATATTCTGGGCATTATCATGTACACATGTCTCTACTTTACCATCGAGACCAAACTCATTTACACAGTCCTTCAGTTTATTTGCTAAGTTATATCCAGTGTGCCGTTCGGGCATAGCTCTCGTCATAAGCACGTTGCTTTTCATTTCCCAGTTGTTGTTGATGTGATGTTCTGTGACTGTTATGTAGCTCTCTGTAGAATTGGAGGTCCAAGTATCGGTAGTTATTGCCACAGAATCGACAGACTCTAGATCAGATTTGAGTAATTCCTTCTCACTATCGTATCGTTTTACAATTCTAGCCCGAACTGTATTTCTAGAAGGCACTTTGTAATCCGGAGCAACAGTTTCCATCAAATTTAAAAATCCCTCACCTTCAACAACACTTAGAGGCACATAATCCATGACAACCATATTTGCAATTGATTGAGTAATTTTTTCACTTTCAGCAGACGACACTTTTTTAGGCGTGCACACAAACGATGACATTGACACTTGTTTTTAGCTCACCTGGCACAAAGTGCCAGAGTGAGCTATTAGGATCGCATTCCGTCCGTCGTACGTCCGTCCGTCTGTCCGTCCACCATTTCCTTCAAACGACATCTCCTCTGAAACCACTGGGCCAATGTTGATGAGACTTTGCAGGGATGTTCCTTGCATGAAGCTCTATCAAAGTTGTTCAAAGAATTCCATTCCATGTAGAACTCTGGTTGCTATGGCAACAAATAGGAAAAACTTTAAAAATCTTCTTCTCTGAATCCACAAGGCCTAGAGCTTAGATATATGGCATGTAGCATTGTCTAGTGGACCTCTACCAAGATTGTTCAAATTATGACCCCCGGGTCAAAATTGACCCCGCGCGGGTGGGCACTTAGTTTTTGCATAGGCATATATAGGAAAAACTTTAAAAATCTTTTTCTCTGAAACCACAAGGCCTAGAGCTAAGATATTTAGCATGTAGCATTGTCTAGTGGACCTCTACCAAGATTGTTCAAATTATGACCCCCGGGTCAAAATTGACCCCGCACCGGGGGTCACTTAGTTTTGCATAGGAATATATAGGAAAAACTTTAAAAATCTTCTCTGAAACCAAAAGGCCTAGAGCTAAGATATTTGGCATGTAGCATTTGCTAGTGGACCTCTACCAAGATTGTTCAAATTTGAGCCCCGGATCAAAATTGACCCCGCACAGGGGGTCACTTAGTTTTACATAGGCTTATGTAGAAAAAACTTTAAAAATCTTCTTCTCTGAAACCAAAAGGCCTAGAGCTTAGATATTTGGCATGTAGCATTGGCTAGTGAACCTCTTCGAAGATTGTTCAAATTATGACCCTCGGATCAAAATTGACCCCGCACCGGGGGTCACTTAGTTTTACATAAGCTTATATAGTAAAAACTTTAAAAATCTTCTTCTTTGAAACCACAAGGCCTAGAGCTTAGATATTTGGCATGTAGCATTGGCTATTGGACCTCTACCAAGATTGTTCAAATTATGACCCCTGGGTCAAAATTGACCCCGCACCGGGGGTCACTTGGTTTTACATAGGCTTATAAAGGGAAAACTTTAAATATCTTTTTCTCTGAAACCACAAGGCCTAGATATATAGGAAAACTTATTTGGTATATAACATTATCTAGTGATCTTCCACCAGTCAAGTGGACCTGTACCAAGGTGAGCGATATAGGGCGATCTTGGCCCTCTTGTTTAGAATCACTAGCACTTTCTGATAATGGATGTTTGCCTCGTAAATGATTCCTAAGGTTAGAAGTTCCACCAGAGTATGTCAATTCAACTTCACATAAAGTACATTTAGCCGTTTTACGATCATTTGAGCGCGTGAAATGCTTCCAGACGTCAGATTGTGCTGGAGGCATTTTGATAACTTTAATGTTTTACAACAGACAATTATAACTGTTTTATTTTGTAATTTTATAAAATCGTTTGATTGAATGAGGATGTTTATGATTTCAATTTGTTTAAATTTGTTTTCATTAAGATTGATAACCAATGACACGGATTTAATACAGTTTGAGTAGTTTTTAATTAAAGGGGCGTTACATAATGACGACCAATAGTTTGATTCGTTTTACAAAACTTCGAAAAAACTATTTTACCTGTTCCATCAACAAAGAGAAAAGCGGTAACCCTTGTTCTTCCGTTGTGTAAATTATAGACTTTGTAATTATTGAACTTCAAACCAATGCATCCTTCATTATCAAAGATTGAGCAGTCAAATGTTTGTTACACGCGGGGCAATACAAAAAGATACTTTATATTTTTAATGACATGAATTAGCACCTTTCCATCTTGTTTCGGCTGAAATCAAGACTTTAAAACACGTGCATAATAATTGTCCTTAATCTTAATACTTATTCAACAATTCACGCCTAGAAATTGAAACTCTTTTGTTTGCATAATTTCTTTTGTCTATCGTTAAAGCTTGACTGCAGAAAGTGTCATCACCACGGCAACCGAGTATTGTAAACTGACACTTTATCGGCTGTTAGGGAAAATTATTTATTGACATGAAAACAACACGTAAATATTTAAGTTTTTGTTTGAAATCTACAAATTTACCGAATACTCGGATACCAATATAGTATCCGGATATTCGTTGCCATCCCTAGTATTTTCATGTGTTTATGAAATAAAGTTATTACATGATATTGTTTTTTCAATTCAGTTTATAGAAAATATGTTCCATAATACATAAGTTTTAGTAATTTGGACTGGCATAAAGTAGTCTTAATATTGAAATGGTCTTTCTATCGAGACTTTTTTACTTAAAAATGAACCATTTGGTTTGAAAATGTTTTCTCAACATTGAGGGCGGTCTTAGTTTCAGATTGTCTTAATTCAGGAACTTTACTGTAGTCTTTTCTAAGCAACACTTCTATCATACAGTGTACATGCTGCAATGTCGGCGTTTTGAAATTTTATATGCCTGACCATGTTGTAAATTGCAGAACTGCTCTGGGAGTGTAACAGGATCTGTTTTATTGTGTGTGGTAGGTGGCAAGATGAGTGAGGGCATCAACTTCTCAGATGATCTGGGCAGGTAAGTTTCAATATCTTTTGGTGTGCAGCCAGCATTCTGTCTGTGTGACCAGTGTGGATCATAGATAGCCTGTATGTCTATGCAGTCTGATCATGATCTGCACTGTTGGCAGAAATTTTCAATGCACGACCCCTCTGAACAACCTATTTTAGAAATGAGCAGGATATCAGACATTTTGTTTATGGGTTTATGTGAATGGTCTCGCCAACTTCTGCCCTCTATAGAAATGACTGATCAGTTGGTATTGCCTCTTGTCAAAGTGGTTTAGTTAATGCCATACTTCTATAGAAGCTTTAAATAGATACAGTAAAACCTGTCTCATCTGAAACCCTTTGCCACTACTTAGTTAGGCTGTTAAAGGGAAGTTTCTGGTGAATACAGTAATGCCACAGTACATTTTATGTTACCAGGACCAAAGGGCTGTGCTAGGTAGGTCTAGTGCCAGATAACACAGGTAATACTGTCCCTATTAAAAACCACTTGATGAATTTTCAAATCTCAAGTATCTGTGCATTGAAATCAACCTGAATAGCCAGTTGCACTGCCAAATCAGGTTGCCACATCTAAAAGAAGAAAACACATCTGGAGGTTGTAGGTTTGAGCCCCACCTGGGTCACAACCATTCTTCCTCATATGACACCAGTACTGGTTCTTCCAAGAAGCGGACTAAGTGAATTGATAAGCTAAAGCTTTCTTCACAATCGAGCTTAGATAAATTAGTGTAAACTATAAAAGAAGAAAACAGGCATTAAATTCTATGGTCAGCTTCTCATCAGACATGGTCCTTGTTTCCAGACCAAACTAAGATAGCCTTGTTTGTGCTGCAGTCCGCTTCCATGGTTGAGAGGCCAACTTGAAACCACTGTAGCCTCTTGTTTATTGAGGCTTACGGGTTCAAGCTCTGCTGTCAACCATATCTCTTTATGGGAGAATATTGGCAGTTTCTTATGGAAGATAGGGCTCCAGTAGCTGCTTTTTTAAACAACCTTTCTTGTGTCAAATACATAGAAATATTGTTCCTCTTTCCAAAACAATCAACAAATGTTGCAACAAGTCTACTATGCAGAACTTCCTTATATCTGTGCCAATGTATGAAATAAGAGATTTGTTTTCAAGAAAATAAAATTGTTTTTTTCTGCCACTTTCTTGTTTATTTCTATTGCATTATTTCAACAGATGTGTACTAATGGTGGGCATGCCATACCCAAACATAAAATCCCCAGAACTAAAGGAGAAAATGGAATACTTGAATGCAAACTTTGTAAGTACACATGTACTAATGTACTAAGATGTATCTTTTAGCAATTTTAATGCTCCCCATGGGGGTGGGGAGAGGGCATTTACTCACTGCTTTGCCCTTCTGTCTGTATTGGAGAGACGAAGTTGATAATTCATACAGTGATAGAGGATATTAAGTTAGAGCTCAGTGACCAAGAACCATATCTCTAGCTTACCCCATTTTAGCACAAATGAAAGATATTGAAAGGACTATCTAATCATGTAATTGATTTAAGTCCTGTATTAATGTTTTTTTTGCTTGCCTACAGTTATAATTTTCAAGACAATGAATTTAAAGTTAAAGTTGTTCATTTGCCAGAACAGGACTTATGTGCTGTCCAGTCACTCACTTATTTCCTACTGGCTGTCCAGTCACTCACTTATTTCCTACTGGCTGTTCCAGCACTACCTTGAATACATTACTTGTCAATTCTCAGTTGGAGAAGTAAAAGTAGATAAGATAAGTGGTGCTAAACTGAAGTCTTTGGTTCCAACACAAGAGAAATGAACCATTTTTGCTTTGATATGTTACAGCCAAAGGATAAAGAAGGAAGACTGCCAGGTCAGGTTCACTATGAGAATCTGTGTATGAAAGCTGTTAACCAGTCCATAGGTATGCTCTTTATTCTAACCATTGTGAAAAGCAACAAAAGAATACTGGTATGCAGTTCATTGAAAACCCACTTTTCTGTTATACATTGCCAAAATAAAGGGAGATAATAGAAAAAATAATGTATGCGCTTTAAGAGAAACGCAACAGTGCAACATTTAGTTGCATTGACAAATAATTATACCCCTGAAAAGAAGTTTAGGGAGGTTTATAGGAGTCACCCGGTGGTTGGTCGGGCGGTCAGTCCACTTCATACAATGGTCAAGCACATTGAGAGGAAGTGCAGTGTACAAGAACCATAACTCTACCTCGAGTAGTTACAAATTTATTGCCCTTTGTTACTTTACCTTGTCTGACGCATAACTTGAAAACTACTGGTTGGAATTCAATACAACTTCATACAATGATCAAGTACATTGAGAGGAAAAGCAGTGTACAAGAACCATTACTCTATCTTGAGTAGTTACAGTTATTTCCCTTTGTTACATTTCATGTTTGTTATTATAATTTACTGCATCTGAAGTAAACGTACAATAAAGTCGAAACATGCTGTGCAATATAGTGTTGTGATAAATTTTATTTCTTAGAACAGTTATAACCATTGTTATAGAAATTCCTTTGTATATGTAGTAAGTATCTCATAGCAGAAGCCTGGATTAAAATCTGTTAAGTAAGGCCACATCATCTAGCAATGTCAATATTAATATTAGTTTGTCAATTCATGGCTACAATAGGTTGGGGATAGTTTTCCTAAACATTTATAGCAGTAAATCAAGAAATCTTCAGTTTCTAGAAAAAGGAAAGGTTTGTGACTTACACACTTACATTGGCGAGTGTAACTAACATTTTTCTACAGCTGGCAGGAGGTAGCACACTCTTTGAACGTAGTAAAGCAGAAAGATTACGAACAGTAAAATTTAGATTATTTTTTCAGGTCGTGCAATAAGACATCAAGGAGACTATGCAACAATTTTGCTCTTAGATAAACGTTATAGTAGATCAGGGACCATTTCTAAGTTACCAAGGTGGATATCTGAACACATACAGAAAATGGACAAGTTTGGCAGTGTATTTTCTGCAGTTTCAAAGGTAGACTAGTCTTTTTTATTCAGGCATTTTACCTTTAATATCAACAGAGTTTCACTTACAAGCTGGAAGGCAGTTTACCTAACCATAATGGAGTCCCCTTGGTGCAGTGGTAGGGCATTCAATCCCCAAAAGTCTTCAAGTGGTTGTAGTGTCCTTAGGCAAGACGTAGATAAGTCCACATTGCCTCTCTTCCTAGGAGGTTGATTCCATCTGGAATGTGTCTTGAGAGCAGCTTCAGTCACTCTATCATAGAGGTCGACCATTTATACGGTAACAGAAAACACAGCCACATTGGAAGCTGTTAGTGAACCATTTTTGGGCAGTGCTTTTGATTTATTCAATGAAGTGAGCATGCCCACTCTTTAAACCCATATATCCACATGAAAACTTCATGATTAAGTCCCAGAGAGTCTGAGATATCCTTTAATCTAGGATATAATGTCAACAGATACCCTTGATAATAATACTAGTGATTGTATGGAAGGATTAAATTGTCAGAAATAGTATTTTGCAACATAAAAAGAAACAAAGTACTATTAAAACAAACAGCTATGCACATGAAGCAATCCCTAGAAAATTGCTTCTTTATCTGAAATATTTTATATGAACCATGTACATGTATTCAGTTTGTCAAACCTTAAATATAGCTTGCAATGAAAGGGAGGTAATTTCATTAATAAACAAACTACTGTATAATGATTTCTTTACCTTTCTTTCAGTTCTTTTCAAACAAGAAATCAAAAGAACGTCAAACTTAGTAGTTGTTGAAAGATCTAAAGAGGAAAAGGTTGTCAAAGAAAACAAAAACCTCTCATATTATTATAGAACATTGAAAATTTTGTTAAGTTCACTTTAAGCTAGACTATTTGAAGAATACTCTCCCTGGTGTCGGCATCTGCGTTGGTTAAAGGTTTTTATGAAGTCAAATATCTTGAATACTATCGCAGGTATTGACTTTAAACTTAAACTATATGTTTACCATTAACATCTACAACTGAGGAAACAATCCTCAGAACTCTGGTTTGATTTTTGACAGATTTATGCCCGTTTTTAACTTACAATTTTTAGCTCGACTTTTCTATGAAAAGGGGAGCTATCCTACTCGCCCCGGCGTCGGCGTTGGCGTCACACCTTGGTTAAGTTTTTCTTACCACCCCACTTTATTTCAGAAGTATTAGAGGTATGGCTTTGAAACTTACCATACTTGTTTACCATCATAACCTCCATCTACAGACAAGAGTACATAACTCTGTCAAGATTTTTGACAGAATTATGGCCCTTTTTGACTTAGAAAGTGTATTGTGCTTGGTTAAGTTTTTCGTACCACCTCACTTTATTTCAAAACCATTGGAGGTATTGCTTTGAAACTAACCATACTTGTTTACCATCATGACCTTCATCAACAGACAAGAGTACATATTTCTGTTAAGATTTTTGACAGAATTATGCCCCTTTTTTTACTTAGAAAATACATTGAATATGGGTAAAATCCACTATTGCCTTAACCCTTTGAGATATTGCTTTGAAACTTTGAATGCTTGTTTACATCATTACCCCCATCTGTAGGCAAGAGAAGGTAACTCTGTCAGGGATTTGTTTTAAAAATTAAGGCCCTTTATCAACTTAGAATCTTGGTTAAGTTTTTCGTACCAGTCCACTTTTTGACTAAACTGTTTGAGATATTACTTTGAAAGTTGGAATACTTGTTTACCATCATGATCCCAAAACATGGGCAGGAGAAGGTAATTCTGTCAAGGATTTTATATGAATTATGGCCCTTTTGACTTAGAAACTCGGGTCCACTTGTTGACTTAACCATTTGAGATATTACTTTGAAAGTTAGAGTACTTATGAACCATCATGAGACCTATCTGTAAGCAAGAGAATATAACTCTGTGAAAATGTTTCTTGATTTGTACTTAGAAATTCTTAGTTAAAGTAGTTAAAGTCTTGTGTGCCCTTAACTGTCAAAGTTTTGTTTTATTGGCAAGCACTAAAAAAGTCGAGCGCGCTGTCCTACTGACAGCTCTTGTTATAAAATCAAATATCTTGAATACTATCAAAGCTATTGACTTGAAACTTAGTCTTTTTTCCCCATCATTATCTAGACATGAGGAAACAATCCCCGTAACTCTGTTTTGATTTTTGACAGATTTTATGGCCCTTTTCAACTTAGAATTTTAGTTAAAGATTTTTATGAAGTCTGTAATTTATAATATCTTGAATACTATCAAACGTATTTACTTGAAACTTATGTTGACTATCAAGATTTTCACCACTTTTTGATTTTTGACAGATTTATTCCCCCTTTTTAACTTAAAATTTTGTCACAGTTTTCACTACAGTATTATATTGAAATACTTAAAATGGCTTACTTTTTGAAATGTCATGAAATAATTATGCAGCATGCAGCAGTCATGCTTTTTAGCTCACCTGGCTACGCCAGGGTGAGCTTTTCTGATCGATGATTGTCCGTCGTCCGTCAACATTTTGATTCAAATGACATCTCCTCTGAAACCTCTAGGCCAATGTTGATAAAACTATGCAGGAATGTTCCTTGCATGAAGCTCTACCAAAATTGTTCAAAGAATTCCATTCCATGCAGAACTCTGGTTGCTAGGGCAACAAATAGGAAAAACTTTAAAAATCTTCTTCTCTAAAACCACAAGGCCTAGAGCTTAGATATTT
This sequence comes from Saxidomus purpurata, assembly GCA_022818135.1. Classification (NCBI taxonomy): domain Eukaryota; kingdom Metazoa; phylum Mollusca; class Bivalvia; order Venerida; family Veneridae; genus Saxidomus; species Saxidomus purpurata. The sequence continues at coordinate 25,931,127 of JAFMSR010000008.1, forward strand.
GGCATGTAGCATTGTCTAGTGGACCTCTACCAAGATTGTTCAAATTATGACCCCCGGGTCAAAATTGACCCCGGGGGTGGGCCCTTAGTTTTTGCATAGGAATATATAGGGAAAACTTTAAAAATCTTCTTCTCTGAAACCACAAGGCCTAGAGCTAAGATATTTGGCATGTAGCATTGTCTAGTAGACCTCTACCAAGATTGTTCAAATTATGAGCCCCGGGTCAAAATTGACCCCACACCGGGGGTCACTTAGTTTTGCATAGGAATATATGGTAAAAACTTAAAAAATCTTCTTCTCTGAAACCACAAGGCCTAGAGCTTAGATATTTGGCATGTAGCATTGGCTAGTGGACCTCTACCAATATTGTTCAAATTATGAGCCCCGGGTCAAAATTGACCCCGCCCGGGGGTCACTTAGTTTTGCATAGGAATATATAGGAAAAACTTAAAAAATCTTCTTCTCTGAAACCACAAGGCCTAGAGCTTAGATATTTGGCATGTAGCATTGGCTAGTGGACCTCTACCAAGATTGTTCAAATTATGAGCCCCGGATCAAAATTGACCCCCGGGGTCACTTAGTTTTACATAGGCTTATATAGTAAAAACTTTAAAAATCTTCTTCTCTGAAACCACAAGGCGTAGAGCTTAGATATTTGGCATGTAGCATTGGCTAGTAGACCTCTTTAAAGTTTGTTCAAATTATGCCCCTGGGGTCAAAATTGACCTTGCCCGGGAGGGGGGGGGGATCATTTGTTTTACAAAGGCGTATATAGGAAAACTTATTTGGTATATAACATTATCTAGTGATCTTCCACCAGGCAAGTGGACTTGTACCAAGGTGAGCCTCTTGTTTAATTTTATGCATATAAATTTTGAAATGTTAAAAAGTTATTCATGATCAAATAAACAAGGTCATGTATTTCTTTGAAATTATCCCCCCTCCCCCCAGTTGGTTTGCTCGTAATGTACATTTACAAAGGTCTTTGAACAAGTTTCATAGCTTTGACCTTATTTTTTTTAGACAATTACACATCATGAGACAACTCTTGTTTTTTTTAAAGTTATTAATTGAAAAATTGCCATGTTGGCAGTTGGTGATTCTGCCTTTTCCGCCAGTTCAAATTTTGTTGCAGCCAGTCTAATCATGACCTGCAATTATCTGTATTCAATCAATAAATTTTTAGAGAGCACATCTGATGTGGACAAATGATGGTTCTGTCCAAATTGAAAGATGAACAACTTCATTGCAGTACTCTAGAATGATGGTAAATTTAATATAAGGAAGTTTCTTTTTGATTTAATTGAGAATTGTTAAATTCACTTTTTGTAATATTTAAGGATACACCATTCACGTAAGCCTATTGTTGCTTTGTTATTTGATATTAAAGGCTTTTATGATTTGAAGAGTTGTTTATTATGTAGCATGAGAACAGATCATTCTTACCTTTTCCAATCATTTACTCTACATTCATTGATTCATTGTGGGGCTGCAGAAGCGGCCCTGCTATATTTAATTCGTCATTGGAAAATTTATCATGTAAGTGAAGTAGTGTATAGTTCCTTGAACAAAATGTTATGAAATGGATGAAAATCGCCTAAGAAGGTACGACAAAGAATGGGTTAAAACCACTGTTCACTGTGCAGCTTTAAAATTGTCAAAAAGTGATTATTTCTATCTTTTATTCATGTAAATGCCAAATAATATGCTTATGTAAAGGTTTAACAACTACTGAAAAGCTTTATTGTTGGGTCAGTATAAAAACTGATTTCGGTCAAACATGCTGGTATCTTCCGGTATCGGGTAATGTGGATTCATCATATTACTATGACTCTATTTTTTAAATTTAGAATTTACAATCACACTTCAGTTTGTTTTTGAATGGAAGTATCACTGTACAGTCACTGACGGTCTATTTTAATCAGACATTTCATGTTATCAGACTGGTTAAGAGCAATAAACTGACAGGTAGCCAAAGGTAACTATATGATCGGGATGCACTTTCTATTTTTATCACACTGGTTTACAGCAATAAACTGACGGTAGCCTAAGTTAACGAGATGCACTTTTAAATAAGGTGACTTGTGAGTAGTCGTGAACATATACGTTGGTTTGTTAACAAACATTTTGATTGCAAACGATTTTGTGAGGATAGAAGCAATAGTATTGTCTATTCTCAGAATCACTTCAATGGAACGTAGTGTAGAACATGGTTACAATACTGCTGTGTTACATTTGTTTCAATTTACACCGAGCGAAAACCGGGATCTTGTATACAATCTAATAAATCTTGATGAAAAAAAAGGAAAGAGCGTGAAGATTATTGAAAGCTTTTTCATGAATATGTTTTTGTTTCTTTTTAAAGACGATCGCTACAGTTTCATCATTTTTTTCAAGCATTAAGAATTTTATGAAATTTCGTTTGTTGTTAGGGTAATACCTGCTTAGTCAGAATATAAAATAAAAAAGGTAGGTCACCAGCCTTATTTAGAAGTAATGGACACTTTTTGTAGTATACCCCCAAAAGCAGTGAAAATGACCCCTATCTCATGTTAATCAATAATCAATCTCTAAATTTGGCAGCTCACCATTGGTTTTTATTTAAAATGTTCAGCAATTGATCCTATTTTATGAAACTACATGAATTGAGATTTCAAAATGTATTCAAACTGAAAAAACCCATAAAGAGAAACTAGTTTCTGTAAAAAAATATGTAAAATTTGTAGTCATTTTTCAAAGTTTTTTTTCTTAGTGTTCAAGCATTGAGAATTTCTTAATTCTTTGCAGTAGAATTGTTCAAACATCACTTTATTAAGAACTAATTTAAAAATGATAGGTAACCAGCCTTTTATTGAGAAAAATGAGCTGTTGTCTCGGATGGGAGGGTGGTGTTGGGAGGGGAGGCCATGTGTTTATTGCCACTGACGTAATACAGATAGCTAAATGAAACTTTAACTGGACAAATTGTGTAAAGTGAAACATGTAGCAAAAAAGTATCCTTCTGAAAGCATTTAACACAGTTTAAAAGTCCACCTTTGCTAAACACTGACTTTTTGGGTGCTTTTAAAGGGAGGTAATAAGTTTTCTTGATATACTGATATTTTTGTTATAGTTATGGGTTTAAAAATGTTAAAGTAATATTATTGCTCAAAATAATCCTTTTGTATGTTTTTTTATTCAAAAGTAATTGTTTGTGACATTTACTTAAACAACATTAAAATATAAAGATAAAAAAAAAAAAAAAAAAAAAAAAAAAAAAAAAAAAAAAAAAAAAAAAAAAAAAAAAAAAAAAAAAAAAAAAAAAAAAAAAAAAATTTTTTTTTTTTTTTTTTTTTTTTTTTTTTTTTTTTTTTTTTTTTTTTTTTTTTTTTTTTTTTTTTTTTTATAAAAAAAAAAATAAATAAAAATAAAAAAAAAAAAAAAAAAAAAAAAAAAAAAAAATATTTTTTTTTTTTTTTTTTTTTTTTTTTTTTTTTTTTTTTTTATTTTAATTTTTTTTTTTTTTTTTTTTTTTTTATTTTTTTTTTTTTTTTTTAATTTTTTTTTTAAAAAAAAAAAAAAAAAAATTATTTTTTTTTTTTTTTTTTTTTTTTTTTTTTTTTTAAAAAAAAATATTTAATTTAAAAAAAAAAAAAAATAAAAAAGGGGGGGGGGTTTCAAGGGTTTTTTTAAACAAAGGTCGCTTAATACACGTGGTCGCATGGGCAAGTTCGACTGTATTTGATATATAGCCAAGAATTAAACTATAGCGATCGTCTTTAAGTCATAAATGATACACTGAAAATGAGAAACAGTTACTAAATTGTAAATACACAAACCAGATAGTCAAGTAATTGCTTTACACGAACCTATGATATAAATTTATTCTGTCTGATATAAAGTCTGTAAAGTTGATTACATGCATCTTCCATTTCAAAATATTTAGTTTTAGGCTTTGTCTCTAGGCTATCTGTGATACGTACAGATAGTGTCACAGTTTTTCTTGGCATGTCGCCCTTTAGGAGAAAAGGCGATACATAGGGATCGCATTATCTGTCTGTCAGTCCGTCACACAAACTAAAAGTTGGCTATAACTTAGCCATTTCTTAAGATTTCTTCATCAAATTTTGAAATTGTATTGCTTATGAAAAAGGGTCATGATGCCACAAATTTTGTAGGTCAAGGTCATATTTGACAGAGTTATGCCCCTTTTAAGCTCACCTGGCACAAAATGCCAGAGTGAGCTATTAGGATCGCATTGCGTCTGTCGTACGTCCGTCCATCCACCGTTTCCTTCAAACGACATCTCTGAAACCACAGGGCCAATGATGATGAAACTTTGCAGGGATGTTCCTTGCATGAAGCTCTATCACAGTTGATCAATGAATTCCATTCCATGCAAAACTCTGGTTGCTATGGCAACAAATAGGAAAAACTTAAAAAATCTTCTTCTCTGAAACCACAAGGCCTAGAGCTTAGATATTTGGCATGTAGCATTGTCTAGTGGACCTCTACGAAGATTGTTCAAATTATGACACCCGGGTCAAAATTGACCCAGCACGGGTGGTCTTTCAGCTTTGCATAGGCTTTATATAGGAAAAACTAAAATAATCGTCTTCCCTGAAACCACAAGGCCTTGAGCTTAGATATTTGGCATGTTGCATTGTCTAGTAGACCTCTACTAAGATTGATCAAATTATGACCCCTGGGTTAAAAATGACCCCACACGGATGGTCACTTAGTTTTGCATAGGCTTTATATAGGAATAACATTAAAAATCTTCTCTGAAACCACAAGGCCTAGAGCTTAGATATTTGGCATGTAGCATTGTCCAGTAGACCTCTAGCAAAATTGTTCAAATCATGACCCCTGGATCAAATAGACCCTGCCCAGGGGGGGAGGGGTCACTTGGTTTTGCACAGGCTTATATAGAAAAAACTTAAATAATCTTCCCTGAAACCACAAGGCATAGAGAATAGATATTTGGCATATAAAAATGCCTATTGGACTTCTACCAAGATTGTTCAAATCATGACCCCCAGGTCAAAATTAACCGTTCCCGGGAAGGGGGATAGGGAGGTGACTTGATTTCACATAGGCTTATATAGGGAAAACTTAAAACAAAACAAGAAGCAGGGATAATTTTTGGGCGCGATTCCGCGATATTCTCGCGTAATTTCCCGAAAAATCGCATTCATTTTCACCAATAGTGATATAAAATCGCATAAAGTGCTTAGTTCGACTCGAATGCATTGCCGACAACGACGTATACAAGCATTCGTAAATGCATCGAGAGTAACGTCCCTTGAATTCTTAGTCATCTGGACGCTTATTGGTAAGTGCGTAAGATGCAAGCTTTTCCGCAAATGTTTTGTCATCTGTTGCAGATGAAATCTAAGTAAAATGCCACCTAAGCGAGTCTCTGAGTAAGTTCATTGTTTCGGGAAAAGATGCAAAAATAACAATGTAGTAATATCTCAGTCTCGGTCCGTTTCAGAGACCAACAAGTTGATCGACGACAACGTATCGCCGATACAAATTAAAATTGGTAACATGGAAAAAAAAATCCTGTGAAGTTTCAACCTAAATGGCTCCATGAACATAAATGGCTTCGCCATGAAGAGGCCAAAAACAAATGTACTGTGTCCCTTGTAGAAGTATGCTATTCAGTTATGCATTTTTGTGTTTTCTGTTTGATTCTAAATTCAGAATGAAAATTGAATCTTTGCAATATATATGTTCAGCACAGCTCTTCTGTTCTTATTACCACTTTACATGACATTATGTAAACAACAGTATTTTCCTTCATATTTGAAATGTAAGTCAAGTGTTACTTTTTGTCTATTTAAAATATCTCATAGATACTGGTAAAAATCTCATAGGTTTTGGACAATAGGGATTTTTCTCCCATATGTTTTGATGGCAAAAATTATCCCTGAAGAAGGCTGACGGGCAGAGAATAGATATTTGCAATGTTACCATCATTGTGTAGTGGACCTCTACGAATTGTGCTACAATCATGAGCCCTTGTATTATAGCCAATTGTAGTCAGGTGAGCAATATAGGGCCATCATGGCCCTCTTGTTTTACTTATATTGTCTTAAAAACTTAACGTTGGCTATAACTGCCATTCCTTAAGATTTCTTCATCTAACTTTCAAATTGCACTGCTTATGAAATGAGGGTCATGATACCGCCAAATTATGTACATCAAGGTGATATTTTACAAAGTTATGCTGATTTTTATACTTAAATTTTTGCTATAACTTTGCCATTTCTTAAGAATGATACAATTATCATGGATCTATTTCAGTCACTTTGCATATATATTATGAACACACAAGTTAAGTGAGTACATGTAAAATACTTTGTTGCATAGTAACAAAAAGAAACAGTATAAACATACACAGTCAAACCTATGTTAAAGACCACCTCTAAGTAAAGACCACCCTTCTAATAAAGTCCAGCAGGGAGATCACAGTGCACTATTCATCTATAGTAGAAATACCTGTGAATAAAGACCATCTGCAAACAAAGACCACATTTTTAGCTACCCAATGGTGGTCTTTGTTCACAGGTTTGTATACAAAAGTTATTCCAATACAGAGGGAGGTCATGTAGAATCATCAGGGTTCCCACGCCATTACCACATGTAAACGTTTTGATCATGAATAGTAACGGTGTCTGCATTCATCAAAAATTATTTTTAAACGAGAAATTGGCCGCAGTTCATCGAGATTTGCTTTTTGCTGTCAATAACAATATTTCACTGTAGAACCTTTAATGTTTAGTTGAAAAAACCTTGAAAAAGGTTGGGGGAAAATCTGGAATTTGCCAAAAAAAACCTGGAAAAAGTCGGGAATTTTACTTGCAGAAAATTGGGGGATTTGGTGCTCTAGTGCTATGCATCATGTATCTGCTGTCAATACCAGCTTTTTACATAGTAATCTGAACCATACAACCGTTGCCTGAGATACAACTTCAATTGCTTTCTGCGTGCTTATGATAAGCTTAGTTTCATTAACATCTCTCAATAAACGAGTTCTATCTAGATATTCTATTAAAGTCCCAACTATATACAACCTTTTAACTCTTGGATATCTTTTCAAGGTAATTGGCTCAATATGATAATTTGGCGGCAATTATTAGCTCACCTGGCACAAAGTGGATCAAAATTGACCCTGCACGAGGGTCACTTGGTTTTACATAGACTTACATATGAAAAACTTAAAAAATCTCTGAAACCACAAGACCTAGAGATAAAATATTTGGCATGTAGAAATGCCTAGTGGACCTTAACTAAGATTGTTCAAATTATGAAGCCTGGGTCAAAATTGACCCCTTCAGCAGGTCACTTGATTATGGTTAAAACTTCATCCGGGGTCTGTCCACCACTGCCTTCAAACGACATCTCTGAAACCACTGGGCCAATGGTGATGAAACTTTGCAGAGATGTTCCTTGCATGAAGTTATATGCTTCATTTGAGGGATATAAATTCACTGAATTTGCTTGTTAGCTAATAAACTTGTATTTGATTTATGTTTGAACAATTAATACATGAAGTGAACAGTAACAGAACATTTAAACTCAGATAAAATGATAACTAGTTTGTTTTCACTTAAATCTGCTCATATAATACATTTACTAACTTTAACACGATTAATTAAAAACCTTCTTAATATAGCAACAATCCCAGATGTATAGCTTAACTTTGCATAATTGGTCAATAACATACACATGTAACAACTTTTTCTATACTTTTAACATTTCTGTTGGTTCCCCATCATGAAGAACTTTCAGTTAATTCTTATGTCCATCATCACTACCATAATTAAGCCTGTAATGTATTTCAGTACGCATTTGTAACTGATCAGTTTTCTAATATTCAGAGTCCATATCATATGGCGCAGGCGGTGGTTCATCATGTGACGCATGTGGGGGGACATACACTGCTGGGGGAGGAATACCAGGCGGATCTGGTTTTTCGTCATACACATTATGTTTTGACGCACCGCCAGCTTGTTGATTCCCAACATGGATATTGAGCACAAGTGGCTGATTTGGCATCAGCTGTTGCAATAGTTGAGCTTGAAGAGCATCCTGCCCACCAAGTGGATGGATGGGGGCTGTCCTGGCTGTGCGTGCTTGCTTTTTCTTTTTCCATATGACACCTATAATTATGCATGCTACTACTATAATAGCTGTCACAGCAGATGCTAGGAAGACAATAGGTATTCCTTGTTCTGGCTCCGGCTCCGTTTCTGTAATGTCGGGTACCACCAAGACTTCCTCTGGTTCAACAACTGAAAAAGAGGAATATGACAAAATTGCATTCTTTAACACCATCATCTTCACAATAAGTAAACAAGAGCCATGTTACACATGGTTAATCCCCCCGCCAGGAAAAAGTTACCTGAAGGTTGTACTTTCGTACATTTTACTTGGTGAGAGGAAATCCTTAAAAAGCCGTATAGTTATGGTCATGCTGAGTACAGTTTTCAAGTAAGTGGAAAAAGAATAAGGCAATGAAGAGAAGGTTTGCAAAATTATATTAAGTTCATTATCAGTATAGGCATGATATTTTTCTATTTGACTAAAAGTAGACAAAGGTAGAGTTATTGTTCTTGCACACTGCACTTCCTACCAATGTGCTATGTCAGTGTATTAAGTTTGAAGAAAATCCCTCAAGTACTTTTGGAGTTATGCTCTGGACAAAACTTTTAAAGTAAATCTGATAAAGGGAAAACTCTAAAAAGTAGGCAAGGTAGAGTTATTGTTCTTACACACTGCACTTCCTACCAATGTGCTATGTCAGTGTATTAAGTTTGTAGAAAATCCCTCAAGTACTTTTGGAGTTATGCTCTGGACAAAACTTTCAAAGTAAATCTGATAAAGGGGAATAACTCTAAAAGTAGGCAAGGTAGAGTTATTGTTCTGCACACTGCACTTCCTACCAATGTGCTATGTCAGTGTATTAAGTTTGAAGTAAATCCCTCAAGTACTTTTGGAGTTATGCTCCGGACAAGTAAACTGATAAAGGGAATAACTCTAAAAGTAGGCAAGGTAGAGTTATTGTTCTTGCACACTGCACTTCCTACCAATGTGCTATGTCAGTGTATTAAGTTTGAAGAAAATCCCTCAAGTACTTTTGGAGTTATGCTTCGGACAAGTAAATCTGATAAAGGGGAATAACTCTAAAAGTAGGCAAGGTAGAGTTATTGTTCTTGCACACTGCACTTCCTACCAATGTGCTATGTCAGTGTATTAAGTTTGAAGTAAATCCCTCAAGTACTTTTGGAGTTATGCTCCGGAAATTGCTTTTAAAGTAAATCTGATAAAGGGGAATAACTCTAAAAGTAGGCAAGGTAGAGTTATTGTTCTTGCACACTGCACTTCCTACCAATGTGCTATGTCAGTGTATTAAGTTTGAAGTAAATCCCTCAAGTACTTTTGGAGTTATGCTTCGGACAAGTAAATCTGATAAAGGGGAATAACTCTAAAAGTAGGCAAGGTAGAGTTATTGTTCTTGCACACTGCACTTTCTACCAATGTGCTATGTCAGTGTATTAAGTTTGAAGTAAATCCCTCAAGTACTTTTTGGAGTTATGCTCGGACAAAACTTTTTAAGTAAATCTGATAAAGGGGAATAACTTTAAAAAGTAGGCAAGGTAGAGTTATTGTTCTTGCACACTGCACTTCCTACCAATGTGCTATGTCAGTGTATTAAGTTTGAAGAAAATCCCTCAAGTACTTTTGGAGTTATGCTCCGGACAAAATTTTTCAAGTAAATCTGATAAAAGGGGAATAACTCTAAAAGTAGGCAAGGTAGAGTTATTGTTCTTACACACTGCACTTCCTCCCAATGTGCTCTGTCAGTGTATGAAGTTTGAAGAAAATCGCTCAAGTACTTTTGGAGTTTTGCTCTGGACAAAATTGGGACGGACGGACGGACGGACAGACGGACGGATGAAGGGCATTTCTAATATCCCCTTCGCCTTCGGCGGGGGGATAACAAGCCTTAACATCACCCTAGAGAAGATTTATTGGAACAATAAAGATCTCGGAATGACGGACTCCATTGCTACGAGGACTGAAGGTGTTTAGTCATAAAAACTAGTACAATTTATATAATAGATGAGACAACATGAGCTGCTAAGCTCTTGTGGCAGAAACATAGTAGCCACTAACCAGACAACTAACAACAACATCATTAGATTTAACTTTCACAGATATTTATTTCCTCTATTACATGTATGAAGGAAAAGTGATTAAAGCAGTACAGGTAAAGTGACTTACTTTCATATCTAATTCTAAAGGCACGGGACACAGTAACATCCTGGTCTGAAACAGAGTGCAAAATATGTTTAAAACACTTCTGGTTTGCAAGTATATCTTGAAGCAGCAGTAGAAAGTACTTGGATTTTGAAAGAGTGGAATGAAAAGCCATAAAGTGTCTTGTAAAATCAAAATGTTATTTACTATTTGCATATATTTTCCATAACCAGGTGTATCAGTTCTGGCAGGCTGAATATAAATCTGATGGAAGATCAAAACTGGGGCAAAATGCACATACTCATTTGCTGCAAATATTGTCCAGTTACAATATTTCCAGAGTAAAACTGCATGTTCAAATTTTCAAACTATACTAATGACTATAGAGGCACGGCAGTTGAGTTCACCCAAACATCTTCCATGTGAGCCTCTTAAGAGATTTTGTACTTCTCATTACAATTTATACCCCAAAACAGTACATGTACACTTTATACCCCCATTTAAAATCCCCAGGGGCATTACATAGTTACTGGAGGCATTTGTTGGGTATAAAAATAAGCAAACTCTTTACACAGTGGATCATTTACTCCAGACCCAAAATGCAAACTATCTCCAGACCTGGTAAGTCAATTATGTCTTTCCAAATAGAATGGGGTGGGGGTGAGCATTTATATGGAGGATGGGGTATAGAGTATATAGGAGCTACCAAATCAGTCTGTTGATTTTTGCTGTCTGCTTGTGCCTCTTAACCTCCTTGTTTGATGTAGAAAGGGTTGTGTTCATCCGATAAGGGCTGTTCCAACCATGCTTGCTCTAAGTCATTATTTCATGACAGCTCTGTACAATGTGGACCACTTGCAAGATTTAGTAAGAACATTGGTACAATAATTCACCAAAAGTGATGTGCAGTCTGCAATCTCCGGGTTCAAAGTCAATTTCTCAGAGGTCAAAGATCTGCAACTTTGTACATGTACAGTTTATCTACCATATCATTCACATAACGAAGGAAGCTATATCTCATTACATGGCATTAGTGGGTTTTTTAGCTCACCTGGCACAAAGTACCAGAGTGAGATTAGGATCGCATTCCGTCCGGCGTACGTAGTCAACCGTCCACCATTTCCTTCAAACGACATTTCCTCTGAAACCACTGGGCCAATGGTGATTAAACTTTGCAGGGATGTACCTTGCATGAAGCTCTATCAAAATTGTTCAAAGAATTCCATTCCATGCAGAACTCTGGTTGCTATGGCAACAACTGAAACCACAAGGCCTAGAGCTTAGATATTTGGCATGTGGCATTGTCTAGTGGACCTCTACGAAGATTGTTCAAATTATGACCCCCGGGTTAAAATTGACCCTGCGCGGTTGGTCACTTAGTTTTGCATAGGTTTATATAGGAAAAACTTTAAAAATCTTCTTCTCTGAAACCACACGGCCTAGAGCTTAGATATTTGGCATGTAGCATTGGCTAGTGGACCTCTACCAAGATTGTTCAAATTATGACCCCCAGATCAAAATTGACCCCGCACGGGGGTCACTTAGTTTTGCATAGGCTTATATAGGAAAAACTTTAAAAATCTTCTCTGAAACCACAAGGCCTAGAGCTTAGATATTTGGCATGTAGCATTGTCTAGTGGACCTCTACCAAGATTGTTCAAATTATGACCCCTGGGTCAAAATTGACCCCGCACCGGGGGTCACTTAGTTTTTACATAGGCTTATATATAGGAAAAACTTTAAAAATCTTCTTCTCTGAAACCACAAGGCCTAGAGCTTAGATATTTGGCATGTAGCATTGCCTAGTAGACCTCTTCAATGTTTGTTCAAATTATGCCCCTTGGATCAAAATTGGCCTTTCCCTGGGGAGTGGGTCATTTGTTTTGCAAAGATGTATATAGGAAAACCTATTGGGTATATAACATTGTCTAGTGATCTTCCACGAGGCAAGTGGACTTGTACCAAGGTGAGCGATATAGGGCCATCTTGGCCCTCTTGTTTAATTACGGATTATTTAAGTTTGACCTAATTTTCATGTTCTATGCCTTCCACCAGTACAGATCAGGACATGCCTGCACATAGCTGTACAGTCTGGACATAATGTGCACTGTGTGTTATTAGAGTTCTATCGTTGGTACCGGAGAATCCATTTGACCAACGCTCCAAGAAGAGGTTAGTTATTTTAGGTTTTCCCAGGGACCATGGTTTAAAGTCTCATCCGAAAGACTGTTAGTAATTTTAATTAGTCAGCCAGGGAATTGAATACCCTAACCCAAGATTACAAGTCAATAAAGTTTCCATGAAAATAAACAATGTCGTAATAAGTTACCAAGAATGAAATGACTCACCCATGAAAATATCAGGTGGGATAAAGTTGTTTTTATATTCAATGGTTGTAAATCTGCCATGAGTCTGTGTTATAAGCTCTATAGTCTTTCCACAGAAGTAGGTTATCGCATTTTTTTTAATTGGACAATACCCTGTGGAGAAATAGCAAAAATCAAGACTGTTATATTTTCAGGCATTCATGGGTCTGTAAAAATAAAAGGACATCAAGTTCTAACAGTTCATGTTAACCACATGAAATTATAACCACAGTAAAGTCTGTTGATATCATGCCACACTTCGTAGTGGATCTTGTAGCTGCAAACAAACAATATACATGTAAGAACATTAAGTTTGTACAATTAGATTAATAAGCTGGACATAGTACAAAACACATATGACCAGCGACACAGGAAAATGGGTACTTGGACAAATACTTGGAAGCTAGATTTCTTGCATATTTTGAACAAACAATATTTCAATATCAATATGGGAAAATTTCAATTACCTACAAATTACAACATTCTGAAAATGGAATGGCTTTCAGTTTTTAACATTGGTTTTGCACTTTAAGTGGGTGACCTTGACCTTTGACCTACGGACCTGGTCTTGTGCATGACACTCCATCTCATGGTGGTGAAAATATGTGCCAAGTAACATCAAAATCCCTCCATGCATGATGAAGAAATGCTCCAGACAAAGTCATTCTTGAATTATTCTTGTATCTGACCTTTGGCCTCTTAAGTGTGACCTTGACCTTAGACCTAGGGACCTGGTTCTTGCATATGACACTCCGTCTCATGATGGTGAACATTTGTGCCAAGTAACATCAACATCCCTCCATGCATGAAAAAGATATGCTCAGGACAAAGTCATTCTTGAATTTGACCATTAACCTCTGTGACCTTGACCTAGGGACCTGGTTCTTGCGCATGACTCAGACACACACACGCATGCTTACTGGACCGTTGGCTCGGGTCCAGTTAAAAAGCCCACAGTCCAACTGACCGTCCAGTAAGCTGATCCGCCGTTCCACTTAAAAATGAGATGACAATGTTACAAATCTTTGTTGTCAGCAGTTTATAGAACGAATTAATAACATGTTTTCTGATTTTTCTGATTTGTCAATTACACCAATCTATAACCAATTTAAATTGTGTTTTATACACCTCCAATCGCGCCAAATAGCATGACGACCTAGAGTACGGAGAATTATTGCGGCACTTCGCTGGGGTAGATAAAATCGCCATACTTGGTGTGATTTTTCAGGTAGATGAACGAGTTTATGTGATATTAAATTTTAATTCTTTTTGGTAGATATTTGTAAACATGCTTTTATTTTGTCTTTTATACAATGTCATGTAAAAATTTAATTGAAAACCATAGGCCGACCAAGGTACATTTGTGTAGTGTTTTTTCAATATAGTGTATCAACAAAAAAACCTTACTCATAACATTATCTAATCCAAACTAAATACTTTTATAATCCAAAGTCAACAAATACATGTACATGTCTTAAACTGTCAAAATATATATGTCTTTTAGATGCCATGTGCTTCACTAAGATCAAAGAAACCTTCTTTGATCTTGTGACAGGTGTGGCTTTATTTCTATTATTAACAGAAGTTTACAGTAAAAATTACTTCATTCGGCAAAGGTTATTTATCAAAATAAATATAAGAAAATTTTTACTGGAAAAATTTGACTGTCACAGTTCCTGAAAAAGGGCACAATAAATGGCAGAAGAAAAACGGGCACCCTGAAGCATGATGATTTAGTAACAAACAGAACAGGTTGCTCCGGTAGTTTTGTTTTGAATAAACAACATTTGGAACTTTTTAATTGTTTAAGAATTTTTTTTTCTCGTTCATCAATAAGTGGTGTCACATAGCGACTTGCAAACAATTTCAAAATTGAAAGAGTAAATTTTGTCATCCTTTTCACACCTATGACAAGTGACATATGCCAAATCATCAGGAAAATAAACATTGACCAATTACAGCGGATTTTCACTGAAATGAATATTTAAATCTACATTGAGGTTCAGATAAAAAATCACTTTTGAAGAGATGATATTAAAAACGTGGTAATAGTAGAGCGTTGATTTGCAAAGAAAATACAGTGGCAGCACAAAGAATCTAATTGTAACAGGTCACTTTTACAAGTGTATTTTATCAACATTTTAATTTCATGATTTATTGAAAACAGTCACTAAGAAATACGTAGAGAAACGTGATAGTCTTGTGATCAAAATTTTCACTCCAAACTCCACTTGAAGTCATGTTATTTTTTTACATTTCTTTGCATAGTAAATTTACAGTATTTATTGGTGCAAATATTTTGGTCCAGGTCAGTAAACCTCGGCCGCCAAGTGAAGATTAGATGAGGTGGTCCGAAGGTCCAATTAAGTTTTCAGTCCTAAGTCGAGCCCGGAAAGCATTTTACAAAGTTTCGCTGTTTCGATAAACACATTATATATTTAAAGGACTTTTACACAATGTAGTTTGTGATAAAGAACATTTGTGAAAAATAGAACATGAACATGTGTGATCAAAGGCAGTATAAGCATGTACATGCAGCTGACACTTTAGGTAAAAAAACAAAATCATGTATAAACAGGGGGTAGGTGTATAGTGAGTGCAAACTTAGTTTAAGTGAGAAAATTGAGAGCAAACTTTAGAAAATGGCAGATGATGTTTTTTTAAGCGCATTCAAACCAGGGAAAGTCATTTTCTTTACACTGAAATTATATTAATATGCAGTCAGTCAAGGGTTATATGTAACCTTCACTCGGTTCCTTGTTTCCACCCGCAATGATTCGCAGTTTTAAAGTTATTGAAGGTTGAATATGGTCAAGTGGAAGCTTTCTCAAGTAGTAAGTGAAAGTGCCCTGGTCGTTTTCACCCAAATCGATAGAAGTCGAGGCCAGAGATTGCTTGTTTTACTAAAAAACATACAGGAAATATTTACCTGCACTTCAGTGCGATAGCGAGTGTTTTTATACTCCAATATTTTCTACAATATCACTGGCTATACACCTATCCCCTTGATAAAGAAACCTGTTCATTTCATACTTGAAAGTATATTTTCACAAATGCCTCCATCTATGAGATGTAAAATACAGTGATTTCACAATAGCAGCTCTAACAACTCAACCAGGGAGGCAGACAATCATCCAAGCCGTTCTTGAGATAGAAATTTAGAGTTGACCTATGACAAGCATGCATCGTGACAGTTTTGCACTCTTATTCTGAAACTGATTTAATTTTGTATTACCTCTGTATATTGTAACTTTTTCGTAGATGCAGTCTGGTGTCTTGGTAAGCACACTCTGCTCTATCTTCAGGTTCAGTGTATCATTATCCGATTTCTCAATGGTCCAAAGCTTGTACTCATAACTGAAAATAAATGTTAAACTACATTCACTAATAACCACTGTATCATGGCTACTGTATATCTGTATAGGAAAACACTTGGTCCAAATAATTGTACTAAACAGGTGAATATCGTTATATTTTTTGCTAGGCGCTATCCAGCCTCCGAGTACAAACCAGAAACCCGGCTAATTGTGTTGGAAATATTTTATTCTTTGCCTATGTAAAAGTGCAGATATCTATAAAATGTTCGCATGTAAAATGGGTCTGCGTTTTGAGTCGAATTATTGAGACTAGGAAAATACTATTCTGAATTTCTAATAATTTGAACTTTGTGTGGAGGCGAAGCTTAGACTGTGATCTACAATGTCCATGATCTATCTGAAAAGAGAACACTTTTCAGATTTTTTGGCCTAGATATAACTGCTATTAAATTTACAAGAATAATTTGGAAAAGTCTCCATCAGCCCGTCAAATACAAATTAAAACAAGAGGGCCAGGATGGCCTATATCGCTTACCTGCGACTTATGACAAAAATTATTTGACCAAACTTCAACTCTTAAATATATATCATAAACACATACATTCTGTTTGACCTTGACAATGCAAACCTTTTGACTAATTTACATGATGATTGGGTTGTAAATGTCATCTGTATGATTTTATCAAACAATCATACTGACTAAGTTTCATGAAGATAGAATGAGAAATGCAACCTCTATAGCATACACAAGGTCTTTCTATGATTTGACCCTGTGACCTAGTTTTTGACCCTAGATGACCCATGTTTGAACTCTACCTAGATCAAGGCAATCCTACTGACTAAGTTTCATGAAGATCAAATGAAAAATGCAGCCTCAATTTGACCTGGTCAATCTCATTAAAATCTGACTCAGTATCTTCCCTTCGCTAACTGAAGTAGAGTGTAAATTAGGATATGATTTTAATGAGATTGTGACCAGGTAATCTAGTTTTGACCTAGGTGACCCATATTTGATTTAGACCTATATTTCATTAAGGCAATCATACTGAATAAGTTTCACAGAGGTCCAATGAAAAATGCAACCTCTATAGCATACACAAGGTTTATCTATGATTTGATCCAGTTTTGACCCTTGATGACCCGTGTTCGAACTCAACCTCAATTTCATCAAGGCAATCATACTGACCAAGTTTCATGCAGATAGAATAAAACAAGAGGGCCATGATGGCCCTATATTGCTCACCTGACTACCATTTGCTATAATAAAAGGTGTCCTGATTCTAACATAATTTGTAGAGGTCCACTACTCAATGCTAAGTAACATTTCAAATTTCTATTATCTGCCTGTTGGCCTTCTGGTTTTTTGAAAAAAGTTTTCCCTATATAAGCATATGTGAAATGTTCCCCCCCCCCCCACCCCCACGCCGGGAAGGGTTATTTTTGAACAGGGGGTCATAATTTAAACAATCTTGGTAAAGGTCCACTAGACAATGCTACATGCTAAATATCTCAGCTCTAGGCCTTGTGGTTTCAGGGAAGAAGATTTTTGAAATTTTTCCTATACAAATCTATGCAAAACTAAGTGACCACCCGCACTGGGTCAATTTTGACCCGGGGCTCATAATTTGAACAATCTTGGTAGAGGTGCACTAGACAATGCCACATGCTAAATATCTAAGCTCTAGGCCTTGTGGTTTCAGAGATTTTTTAAGTTTTTCCTATATAAGCATATGTAAAACTAAGTGACCCCCGGGCGGGGTCAATTTTAACCCAGGGATCATAGTTTGACTAATCTTTGTAGAGGTCCACTAGACAATGTCACATGCTAAATATCTAAGCTCTCAGCCTTGTGGTATCAGAGAAGAAGATTTTAAATTTTTTTCCTATATAAGCCTATGTTTAACCAAGTGACCCCCCGGGCAGGGTCGATTTTGACCAGAGGGTCATAATTTGACAATCTTGGTAAAGGTTCACTAGACAATGCCACAGCTATATCTGCTCTAGGGGGGGGGGGGGGGGGGGGGGGGGGGGGGGGGGGGGGGGGGGGGGGGGCCCTTTTTTGTTTTGGGGGGGGGGGGGGGGGTTTTTTTTTTTTTTTTTTTTTTAAAAAAAAGGGCCACCCCCCGGGGGGTCAGATTTTGACCAGAGGGTCATAATTTGAACAATCTTGGTAAAGGTTCACTAGACAATGCCACATGCCAAATATCTAAGCTCTAGGCCTTGTGGTTTCAGAGAAGAAGATATTTAAAGTTTTTCCTATATAAGCCTATGCAAAACTAAGTGACCACCCGCACGGGGTCAATTTTGACCAGGGGGTCATAATTTGAACAATCTTTGAAGAGGTCCACTGGACTATGCCACATGCCAAATATCTAAGCCCTAGGCCTTGTGGTTTAAGAGAAGAAGAATTTTAAAGTTTTTCCTTTTTTTGCCATAGCAACCAGAGTTCTGCATGGAATGGAATTCTTTGAACAACTTTGGTAGAGCTTCATGCCAGAAGTTTCATCAACATTGGCCCAGTGGTTTCAGAAGAGATGTCGTTTGAAGGAAATGGTGGACGGACTTACTACGTAAGACGGACGCAAAGCAATCCTAATAGCTCACTCTTGCACTTTGTGCCAGGCAAGCTAAAAACTATGAAAAAGATTTTGTTCTTGGCAATAACTCTGTAATTTGTCAAGATAGAGTTATGGTTCTTGTACACTGCACTTCTTTTCATTGTGCTTGATCATTGTATGAAGTTGTATTGAATTCCAACAAGTAGTTTCCTAATGATGCTTCGGACAAGAAAAGTAACAAAGGGCAATAACGCTGTAATGAGTCAAGATAGAGTTATTGTTCCTGTGCACTGCATTTCCTCTCAATGTACTTGACCATTGTATGAAGTTGTATTGAAATCCAACCAGTACTTTTCAAGTTAAGCTCTGAATAACTGTAATTACTTAAGATAGAGTTATGGCTCTTGTACACTGCACTTCCTCTCAATGTACTTGACTACTGTTTGAAATTCTTTTGAATTCCAACCAGTAATTTTCAAGTTATGCTCCGGACAAGGAAAAGTTACAAAGGGCAATAACTCTGTAATTAGTCAAGATGGAGTTATGGTTCTTGTGCACTGCACTTCCTCTCTCAATGTGCTTGACCAATTTGTATGAAGTTGTATTAATTCCAACTAGTAGTTTTCAAGTTATGGTCTGGACAAGGAAAACTAACAAAGGGCAAAACTCTGTAATTAGTCAAGATGGAGTTATTGTTCTTGTGCACTGCACTTCCTGTCAATGTGCTTGACCATTGAATGAAGTTGTATTGTATTCCAACGAGCAGTTTTCAAGTTATGCTCCTGACAAGGCTGACAAGGAAAATGCAACATACCGCCCGACTAACCAACCACGAGGTGACTCCTATATAGCCCCCTAAACTGTTTAGGGGGTATAAAAATGCAACCAGCAAACACAAGGTTTTTCTATGAATTGATCCCCTGACCTAGTTTTTGGCCCTAAGCAAGCCATGTTCGAAGTAGACCTAGATTTTATCAAGGTAATCATACTGACTAAGTTTCATGAAGATCCAATGAAAAATGCAACCTCTATTGCATACACAAAGTTTTTCTATGACTTTGACTCCAGATGACTCATATTCAAACTCAACCTAGATTTCATCAAGGTAGTCATTTTGACTTAGTTTCAAGAAGATCCATTGAAAGAAGCAGCTTCTATTGCATACATAACGTAAAGTGTGGACAGACAGACAGAAGAGGGACACCAGGCGACCACAATAGCTCACAAGTGAGCAAAAAAAAAACAACACTTGATCTGGGTCATAGAACACTTTAAAAAGCAAACAAGTACATGTACTGACTTTCTTTCAGTAAAAAAGTTTGAGTTCGCTACCAAACAAAGTGATCCAACCCATTTTGTTAGGTCACACATGCAATATTGTAGGCCTGAGTTTCTATGGGGGCTACACCTTTAAATAACAGGATTATTCTAAACAACAGTACTCTATCTAATACCAAAAATGTGCCACTGATCATCAAATTCATCTAGTCTGAAACATGAATCAAGCTGGGTTACTTTACTTACTCAACAAGTATTGCAATGATATACAAATCGTTAAATACCCGTTAATAACTTTTTTTTAAGGAATTTTCATGGAAATCTCGAAGGTTTTGTTATATAATTTACTTGATAAAAAAGTTTGAGTCAAGAGTAGAATTAGGAAGACCTGGTCTTGTTGGGGAAACCTAATGTTTAATTTATTTTGTATAATGTTAACTATCACTGAAGGTGATGGATTTCCCCAACATTGTTTAGACACAGGGATGGAATATGTATGACCTGAAAAAAATTAAGACGCACAAACGTGTTTGTGTTGCCCAAAAATTTGAAAAATGTTTGGCACTCAAGATACTGTATTACACTAATGCTTATGCCGTCTGATTCATGTTCGTGAACATGATTGGAAAATACAGAAAATGAGTGAATATTAATTCATTGAAGAAAATTATAAAGTTTTTATTGTAAGAATTGATTATAAACACAAAAGTACATGTGCATACCATAGAGATATTTGTGGGAAGACAAGATTTTGACTTCTGGTAAAACAGAACGTAGACGTTCTGCATATCATGCAAGATTTACACCAGGTGTTATTCTACCGACACAAAGAATATGGGAATTATTGCTTCTGTGTCGACATTCGGTAAAGTGCTCACTGTAACGGTAAAAATTATGACAGTGGCCAAGTACAGTAGTTGGAACGTAACAGTTGTCAAAATTTGCATATATCGTGCGTGTAATGTGCGCATAACATGCGTGCGCTCATCGTGTATTTTGTCAATGGTATATCATATCATATCATTCATCGTACAACGTGCATCATATACTATACATGATATATGGTACACGATATACAATTCCTGGTGCACGTTGCACGATAGGTCTATACGGTATTCGAGTCAGATGTTTTATTCAGTTGTGTTTTACTAAGCGTGTACATCTCCGCAAAAAGAAATAAAGTGCTGACTTGACATTGTATTATTTTTCATTCGTCATTGCAATATGGACAATGATGACATCCGGGACAGGTGGAAGACAGTTTACACCTTAAATTCGAAATTTGATTATATTTTATCGACGGAAAGGACATTAATTTCCTTCAATATCTTAACTGTTGTTTTCACGGCATTTAATTTATCTTAAGTGCAGTAGACAAGGTATAAGGAAATTCATTAGGAATTATAACAGGACAGGAAACATCAACTGCTTTAGAAGGTTAACTATTGAATATTTATTGGGCAAATAAAAGTAATATGACAAATCGACAAATCAACGATAGTTTTACAAAATCCTGTTTAGGGTAATCCTACGGAAGCCCAATAGTGCCACTTTGTTTGTTTTTTAATTGATTTTTTCAACATAACTAAGTTGAAAATTCAAGATACTAAGTTGAAAATTCAACTTACTAAGTTGAAAATTCAAGATTCTAAGTTAAATATTCAACTTACTAAGTTGAATATCCAAGATACTAAGTAGAAAATTCAACTTTCTAAATTGAATATTCAGCTTACTAAGTTGAAAATTCAAGAAACTAAGTTGAATATTCAAGATACTAAGTTGAAATTAAACTAACTAAGTTGAATATACAACTTACTAAGTTGAAAATTCAAGATACTACTAAGTTGAAAATTCAACTTACTAAGTTGAAAATTCAAGAAACTAAGTTGAAAATTCAAGAAACTAAGTTGAATATTTAAGATATTAAGTTGAAAATTCAACTTTCTAAGTTGAATATTCAAGATACCAAGTTGAAAATTCAACTTACTAAGTTGAAAATTCACTTACTAGGTTGAAAATTCAAGATACCAAGTTGAAAATTCAACTTACTAAGTTGTAAATTCAAGATAGTAAGATGAAAATGCAACTTATTAAGTTGAAAATTCAACTTAGTAAGTTGAATATACAAGATACTAAGTTGAAAATTCACTTACTAAGTTGAAAATTCAAGACACTAAGTTGAAAATTCAAGATACTAAGTTAAAAATTCAACTTACTGATTTAAGTACTAAGTATCTTGAATTTTCAACTTAGTAAGTTAAATTTTCAAGATACTAAGTAGAAATTCAACTTACTTAGTTGTAAATTCAAGATACTAAGTTGAAATTTCAACTTATTAAGTTGAAAATTCAAGATATTAAGTTGAAAATTCAAGATACTAAGTTGAATATTCAAGATACTAAGCTGAAAGTTACTAAGTTGAAAATTCAAGAAACTAAGTTGAAAATTCAAGATACTAAGTTGAAAATTCAACTTACTAAGTTGTAAATTCAAGATAGTAAGTTGAAAATACAACTTATTAAGTTGAAAATTCAACTAAGTAAGTTGAATATTCAAGATACTAAATTGAAAATTCAACTTACTAAGTTGTAAATTCAAGATAGTAAGTTGAAAATGCAACTAATTAAGTAAGTTGAATATTCAAGATACTAAGTTGAAAATTCACTAAGTTGAAAATTCAAAATACTTAGTTGAAAATTCACTTACTAGGTTGAAAATTCAAGATACCAAGTTGAAATTTCAACTTACTAAGTTGAAAATTCAAGATACTAAGTTGAAAATTCAACTTACTAAGTTGAAAATTCAAGTTACTGATTTAAGTATTTAGTATCTTGAATTTTCAACTTAGTAAGTTAAATTCAACTTACTCAGTTGAAAATTCAATACTAAGTTAAATATTCAACTTTCTAAGTTGAATATCCAAGATACTAGGTTGAAAATTCAACTTACTAAGTTGAATAATCAACTTATTTAGTTGAAAATTCAAGAAACTAAGTTGAATATTCAAGATACTAAGTTACTTAGTTGAAAATTCAAGAAACTAAGTTGAAAATTCAAATTCAAGATACTAAGTTGAATATTCAAGATACTAAGTTGAAAGTTACTAAGTTGAAAATTCAAGAAACTAAGTTGAAAATTCAAGAAACTAAGTTGAATATTTAAGATACTAAGATGAAAATTCAACTTACTAAGTTGAATATTCATGATAATTAGTTGAATTTTCAACTTAGTAAGTTGCATTATAGGGTACTAGAAAGAAACAAAATCTTAGGCTTAGGTACTTCAATGGATTTTGACAGTAAGGTTATGCTTTCTCAGTTGTGTAAGAATGAGCTAATTTGGTGGATCAAGAATGTTGATCTCAAAAATGGCAACAGAATAAGACCTCTTAAAATATCTAGACGCTGTTGTACAGAATGTGTCATTTGCGGGTTTTGGTGGTATGGGTTTAGACAGATGAGTTCATACTAGTGGTAGGTGGAAATTTGAAGAGAGACAACATAGTATAAATTACCTTGCATTGTTAGCAATTTTTTATTCTTCGCAGGCACTTTACAGTGATTGTAGTAGAATACATATAGAAATTCAATCTGACAATGTATCCGCCATCTCTTATGTTAATGAATTTGGTGATATGCAGTCCAGACAACTGGATAGCTTAGCAATATGCATATGGGAATGGTGCCTGCACAGACAGATTTATATCTCTGCTGTTCATGTTCCAGGGGTTCTGAATACAGCAGATTTTTATTCCGGATACTTCTCAGATTCCACCGAGTGGTCTCTGAAACAAGATATCTTTGATAGCTTATGCAGACAGTTTTTTCTTCCAGATGTTGATCTGTTCGCGTCTAGGTTGAATAGAAAGTTACAGAGTTTAGTATCATTGTTTCCAGAACCTGGTGCAATGGCATTTAATGCCTTTTCCTCGTCTTGGACTAATTTTCAACCATATATTTTCCCACCATTCAATCTAGTTGGCAAAGCTGTTAATAAGCTAGTGAGTGACAAAGTTGATAGAGCTTTAGTTATAGTTCCTTACTGGTTTACCCAGCCTTGGTTTCCCTTGTTATTGGAAAACATGTGTTATTTTCCTATCAGGATGCCGACTGGTGATGCCTCACAACGGGATGTTTCATCCATTACAGAAAAAGCTAAAGATGATTGGTGTTTTGGTATCTGGAAATCCTTGCAGAGTAGAGGAATTTTGGAAGAACTTGCAAAATTCATCACATTCTCCTGGTCTAGTGGAACAAGGAAGCACTACATCTATGCTTGGAAAAAGTGGTATTTGTGGAATAATATCAGGGCTTCCAGTCCAATTTATTCGGCTGAAACAGTAGTGTTGAGCTATCTATACTACCTTTACCTGTCAGAAAAATCTTATTCAGTCATTAATTTACATAAGGCTATGCTTTTGCAGATTCTACCCTTTTCGGTAATTCATGGTGTCCTGAGCATAAATTAATTACAAGATTTATGAGAAGTGTGTTCATACAAAAACCTGCAAGACCTAGATATATTATGACTTGGGATGTCTCGGTGGTGCTTAATTAGTTGCAAACTTTAATGCCTTTGTCTAAAGTTTCTTTGAAGCTGTTGACACTTAAAACTTTGGCCCTAGTGGCACTGGCTACTGCTCCTAGAGCACAGACATTACATTCTTTAGATTTAAAGAATATTGTAGTCCAACAACAGTGTGTTCTACTTCACTGATATTTTTAAAACTTCATTGTCCAAGAAAGGACAGTCCTTTTCATTGAAAATAGAACATTACAAGGATGAGAAGCTATGTGCTATGCATACGCTGCTTTATTACATCAACAAAACTGCAACTCTAAGGAAGACTTCGAAAGTATTTGTTTCATTTGTGACTTACAAGGAAATTTTCTACCTGTACCTTGGCAAGGTGGTTAAAAACTGTGTTAGAGTTAGCAGGCATAAATACATCTGTATACAAGGCGCATTCTTATAGAGCTGCATCCTCGTCGACAGCGTTTAATAAAGGATGTTCTCTAATGAAATTCTTAAAACAGCAGATTGGAAGTCTGATAAAAACTTTAAGAAGTTTTATTGTAGAAACTCTGATAAAAAGATTTCTTTTACTAATGCAGTATTGATACTTTGTTGTATTCAATTGTGTGATAATTAAATCATTGATTTCACTGAATTGCTTTTTGTTGCCTTTAAAGATGCTTTATGTACATGTGAAAGCAAGAGGCTTTATGAAAAATAATGTTCTCCCATCCAAGCTTTAGTGAATGGTGGAGGGCATTATTTGAATGAAGCTGGAAGCTAAGTATGTACAGACCCTCCCAGATTCAGTATGTTCAGGTTGGTTTTTTATGGCCCACCATATAGTTTAAGGCAACAAAAAGTTTGTCTATAAATTATGAAGCATGCTTGATTTTACTTCCGTTTATTACTTCCGCTCTACTGCGCATGCACTGTATATGCACGGTAATTTTATAACTCTTTAAAGTGCCATCATGTTGGCAGGTCCAGAATGGAATGCTCTATGTACAAGCTTAGCCTCCAGCTTCATTCAAATAATGCCCTCCATCCTGCACTAAAGCTTGGATGGGGGAACAGTATTCTACTGATACCATGTTTAGATACTCATGTACAGTGTTGTTTGTATAAAGTAAGTACCATGTTTAAATATTACATGTTTATATTTACTTAATGTAACCTATGTATAACATATGTTGTAAATCACTGAAAAGTGGAATAAAAATTTCCTTCAATAAATTAATATTCACTAATGTTTGGTATTTTCCATTCATGTTCAGGGACATGAATCAGACCATGCGTGTACGAACACGAATCTCAACTTTCAGCATATTCAATTGACTGTAAAATTAAAAAAAAAAAATATTTCTTTGTATTTAGAGGAACAAACAATTATCAGTATTAATGTAATCTAGATCAAGTTAAAATAAAAAATGTTGTTTTTTTTTATTAACATATGAACATTTATAACATAATACAAGGAAGTACATAATAATATTTATAATCATGTATATAAAATGTGATAATCACCCTGACTATGACATAAAAACTAACTAATTCTCCATCTTACTTAAAATAAAAAATGTTTTGTTTCAATTTAAATAAAAAGAATAATGGTTTATGTTGGGTGTTGGCTCATCTATTCACGAACATGTGTCTCTCTTAAGACTTTTAAAAGTTGCAAGATATTAATTGGATCTATTGATTTTTCAATTGATCCAATGTTAACAGAGTACAGCAGCTTCTTACAGCTGAAACTTTCCATACAAACAAGTAGTTCCATATATTCAATTGTTATGTTCAATTGTTATGAATTATACTGTCTTCTGTTTTAAACATTATATAGTAGCAGATCTAAATTATAAATATCAAAACATTTCAGAATAGCATAATATTATATTGTTGTTTTTCTTATAATTTGTAACTAAAAATCAACGAGGTATTTATTCTGTATAGAACTATTTTCCTACGTGGTTTTGGTCACAACAGTTTTCTAGTCAGACCGGAGATACTAATTTAGTGTTTCCGCAAGAGCACGTTTTTTTGTGTTTTTGACACACTCATTTTGTCAATGACACAACAGAAATAGTAAAGAGCATCTTCTATGAGGCAATTAAAACGTGTATGATCAAATTACTACAAAAACTACATTTCAAAGCCTCTCAAAATGCTTTGAAATGCAAGATAAGTTGTTGATTCTATGACATTTCAAAAGTAAGCCATTTCGAGTATTTCCATATAATAGTCTGGTAAAAACTGTGACAAAATTCTAAGTTAAAAAGGGGCATAAATATGTCAAAAATCAAAAACATTGGTGAAGATGTTGATAGTTGACATACATTTTAAGTTTCAAGTCAATATGTTTGATAGTATTCAAGATATTTGACTCCATAAAAATCTTTAACTAAAAATTCTAAGTTAAAAAGGGGCGTAAATCTTACAAAAATCAAAACAGAGTTATGGGGATTGTTTCCTCAAGTGAAGATGTTAATGGTGGACTCATAATTTGAGTTTCAATTCAATACCTTTGAAAGTATTCAAAATATTTGACTTTATAAAATCTTTTACCAAAAATTCTAAGTAAAAAGGGGCAAAAATCTGTCAAAAATTAAAACAGAGTTATGGGAATTGTTTCCTCTGGTGTAAATATTGATGGTTAACATATATTTTGAGTTTCAAGTCAATACCTTTGGAAGTATTCAAGATATTTGAATTTATAAAATTCTTTAAAAAAAATTGTAAGTTAAAAAGGGGCATATATCTGTCAAAAATCAAAACAGAGTTATGGGGATTGTTTCTGAAGGTGTATATATTCATGGTAGACACACACTTTGAGTTTCAAGTCGATACCTTTGATAGTATTCAAGATATTTGAATTTATAAAAAACTTTAACCAAAAATTCTAAGTTAAAAAGGGGCATAAATCTGTCAAAAATCAAAACAGAGTTATGGGGATTTTTTCCTCAGGTGTAGATGTTGACGGTTAACATATAGTTTGAGTTTCAAGTCAATACCTATGATAGTATTCAAGATATTTGACTTTTAAAAAAACTTTAACCAACGCAGACGCCGACATCGACACGAGTGCAATAGCCTCTTTATTCTTTGAATAGTCGAGCTAAAAACGTCTTTCTGAATGATTTTAATGATCATTTTGTAGTAATTTCGTTCAGACTGTCACTGTTGAAAGGGGTTTCAGTGTGCCAAATAATATCAAAGTTTAATGTCTATGGTTGAATGCACTTATGAAAAATTCGCTTTGTGGACAAAGTTGACTTTTGAGATGCAGTGACAAAATGGAAAGCATCCAAAGAGAAACACCTGTTGTCTTGCCAACCCTTTGATTACCCACCATTTTGTGATGTATCACATGCAGTTTTACAGAAGTAAACTGAATAAAACTTCTTTAACATATAGTCATGTCTTTTATTTTATTACAATAAAGAGTATGACCCTCGGAATTTCTAAATGACCCCCAAATTCTGATACAGGGGTCACAAATGACCCCTTAAAATTCTGATATTCACACATGTATGTGTACAGTCTGTGTTGTCCTGATATTTACACATGTATGTGTGCAGACTGTGTTGTTCAGAGACAATCGATCCTCCAGCACTTTCAGTCCTTTGATTTTAAATATAGTTTCAGTATAAATCTTCCTTGACAATTCATTATAAACTTACATAAATATATAATCAATACATAAATGATCATATTGGACTTTTATATTTGGTAAAATCATATAATAGTATGTCATGTTCGTTGTTCATGAACATGAAACTGATCACACGTTTTGAAATTGTAAAAATTAAAAGCTTTAATGCGCTTGAATATAAAAAAATTTTGGTATGCATATATATTTTTTGGTTATAATCGATTCTAACAATAATAACTTAATAATTTTCTTCAGTGAATTAATAATCACTCGTGTTTGGTATTATCAGTCATGTTCACGAACATGAATCAGACGTGTTTTGAAATTGTATGAATTAAAAGCTTAAATGTATATTTTAGTATGCACAATCATGTATTTTTGTGTTTATAATCAATTTTAACAACAAGAGGGCCAAGATGGCCCTTGGAAAGATCAATTTTGACCCCAGAGGCATAATTTTAACAAACTTCGAAGAGGTCTACTAGGCAATGCTAGATGCCAAATATCTAAGCTCTAGGCCTTGTGGTTTCAGAGAAGATTTTTAAAAGATTTTCCTATATTATATAAGCTTATGTAAAACTAAGTAACCCCCCATGCAGGTTCAATTTTGATCCAGGGGTCATAATTTGAACAATCATGGTAGAGGTCCACTAGCCAATGCTACATGCCAAATATCTAAGCTAAAGGCCTTGTGGTTTCAGAGGAGAAGATTTTTAAAGTTTTTCCTGTATAAACCTATGCAAAACTAAGCAACCACCCCCGCGGGGTCATTTTTGACCCGGGGGTCATGATGTGGACACTCTTGGTAGAGGTCCACTAGACAATGCTACATGCCAAATATCTAAGCTCTAGGCCTTGTGGTTTCAGAGAAGAAGAATTTTAAAGTTTTCCTATATATGCCTATGCAAAACTAAGTGACCACCCCTGCAGGATCAATTTTGACCTGGGGGTCATAATTTGAACAATCTTGGTAGAGGTCCACTAGACAATGCTAAATGCTAAATATCTAAGCTCTAGGCCTTGTGGTTTCAGAGAAGAAGATTTTTTAAGTTTTTCCTATATATGCCTATACAAAACTAAGTGACCACCCCCGCGGGGTCAATTTTGACAACAGACAATCATCAATCAGAAAAGCTCACCTGGCTCTAAGTGTGACCTTGACCTTTGAGGTAGGAATGTGGATCATGCACGCGACACATCGTCTTGATGTGCTTGACATTTGTGCCAAGTTATTTTTAAATCTTTCAATGCATGACAAAGTTACAGTCCGGACACAAATGTGTGCATATATAGAGGATTCCATTACCTTCAAACTCTAAGTGTGACCTTGACCTTTAAGGTAGGGACGTGGGTTTTGCATGACAAAGTTACAGTCCGGACACGAATGTGTGTATGAATAGAGGATTCCAGTGTGCCTAGGAACGTGGATCATGCACGCAACACATCGTCTTGATGTGCTTGACATTTGTGCCAAGTTATTTTAAAATCCTTCAATGCATGACAAAGTTACAGTCTGGACACAAATGTGTGCATATATAGAGGATTCCATTACCTTCAAACTCTTAGTGTGACCTTGACCTTTGAGGTATGGATGTGGGTTTTGCACGCGACACGTCGTCTTGATGTGCTAGACATTTGTGCCAAGTTATTTTAAAATCCTTCAATACATGACAGAGTTACAGTCCGGACACAAATTTGTACATGTAAGTAGGGACGGACAGACGGTGCGATTTTAATATGCCACCTTTCTGGGGCATAAAAATGGCCAGTCTGCCAAAAATTGATGATTATGCATATTCCCACTAGATAGAGATAGATGCTTCACATTTTGTTTTGCTCACTAATTCAACAACCAGATATCCAGAAATAGCAAGATTTACAAGAAATCTTTAATCATCTAAACTCTGAATGCAAGAAATACAAAGCTTAGAATTTACTTGCATGTATACAAAGAAAATTACATTAAATTTATGTAACAAGTCAAAAGTAAAACGTAAACAAACAAAAACAGACAAGGAACAAATCTGAACATAACTGAACGAGCAAATCAAACTGTACAACTTTCTTATGCTGAGACTTCTTTTCTCTTCAGATTGTCATATTGTGTTCTAACACACTATCGACGTCACATCTTTTCTTACTTGTTATGTCATTTGAATTTGTGACTAATAAATAATGTATATACAGTCACAAAATATCGAACAGAGTTTTAATTGTTGCATTTAACACACTATGCGTTAGAAAAGGGTTAACTATATAGTGATTTTGACATTTTAGACCGTATGTACAGTTTTAATGGTCGCAAACAGTTTTAACAGCTCCGGCTAATGCTGTCACCATTAAAGATATGTTCGACCATTATAAACCTACAGTCACAAATACCAAAACTACAAAACATTTAACCCTATATTTTACTAGAAGATTTTCTTACTAAACCAGGTTGGAAAATTTTAAGTAAATCACATTAGGTTGTCCCAATATGTTATGTACAAGCTTTTGTTACTAAATCAACTGTTGTCACTAACTTAAAGATAGAGAAATTTCCCAATAATGCTCAATATAACATTGCCATATGCCTGACAAACATTTATATATCCCCCCCCCCCCCTTCACATGCAAACTAAGAGCTGCTCAATGAAAGGTAGGTCTTGTACTGAATTAATCAACATTGATATGGTAAGTCATTTTATTTCTTTCAAAATAGGGGGGCTGGGGGAAGGGGAGGGGGGTAAAAAAGGGTGTACTGTACATGTATATTTTGGTCCTTTGTGTATTTTTATCTTAAATTCTGAAGTAGAAAATTAATCAACTATCACCATAGAGAAGGCAATCTGAAAATAACATTCTATTAATTCAAAGCACAAGAACATTGCTGTACAAACAGGAACCTACTTACCTATTATTAAAAATAGCATGATCGATATGTCCATATGTTGCATTTTCAAAAGTCCGCTTTGCATCAAGAAATGCACATTCTGAAAATGAAATGCTAAAGGGAGATATATAGTGATTGTCAATGTACCTCTGAGTCAGTATTTTTCACCAACATTACTCAGACTCTGAATGACCTGGTTTTGTTTTTGCAATTTTTGTAATGAATTTATTTTTCATGAAAATCTCTCTTGGAAAAAATTTAGTTTAGAAGATTCTAAGGAAAATTCTGGCAAACTTTTATAAATTCTGGGGTATTCAGACGTGAAGGAAGCTTTTGACAATCAAACCAGTCTACTTAAATGTACCATCATTTTCATGTGAACAAGCAAATTCAGCTAATTTATATTCTCCGCCAAAGGAAGCAAATATAGTTAAACTTTGTTTGCTTGAACTGGAAGGGACCGTCAATTTTAGTTTGAGGGATCTGTTGCTCAGGGTTGATATACTGCAGAAACTTTAATATAATACATATTTTAACCCAGGTATTTCCAAGAATTTGTCCCAGCATGAAAACTAAAGGTTAACATGGTAAAATTCAGTCAGATTATTGCATTTTTAGCTCGACTTTTCAAAGAAAAGGGGAGCTATCCTACTCGCCCCGGCATCAGCGTTGGTGTCACACCTTGGTTAAGTTTTTTGTACCACCCAACTTTATTTCAAAACTATTAGAGGTATGGCTTTGAAACTTTGCATGCTTGTTAACCATCATAACCTACAGACAAGAGTACATAACTCTGTCAAGGTTTTAGACAAAATTATGGCCCTTTTTTGACTTAGAAAGTGTATTGAGCTTGGTTAAGTTTTTCGTACCACCTCACTTTATTTCAAAACCATTAGAGGTATTTCTTTGAAACTAACCATACTTGTTTGCCATCATGACCTACATCAACAGACAAGAGTACATAACTCTGTCAAGGTTTTTGACAGAATTATGCCCCTTTTTGACTTAGAAAATACATTGAATATGGGTAAAATCCACTTATTGCCATAACCCTTAGAGATATTGCTTTCAAACTTTGAATGCTTGTTTACATCATTACCCCCATCTGTAGGCAAGAGAAGGTAACTCTGTCAGGGATTTGTTTTAAAAATTAAGGCCCTTTATGGACTTAGAATCTTGGAAAGTTTTTCGTACCAGTCCACTTTTTGACAAAACTGTTTGAGATATTAATTTGAAAGTAGGAATACTTGTTTACTATCATTATCCCCAAACATGGACAGGAGAAGGTAATTCTGTCAAGGATTTTATTTGAATTATGGCCCTTTTTGACTTATAAACTCAGTTAAAATTATCATTCTTGTCCACTTGTTGACTTAAACGTTTGAGATATTACTTTGAAAGTTGGAGTACTAATATGTACCATCATGAGACCTATCTGTAAGCAAGAATAGATAACTCTGTGAAAATGTTTCTTGATTTGTACTTAGAAATTCCTAGTTAAAGTATTGTGTGCCCTTAACTGTCAAAGTTTTGTTTTATTGGCAAGCACTAAAAAAGTCGAGCACGCTGTCCTACTGACAGCTCTTCTTAGCTCACCTGAGCACTAAGTGCTCAAAGGTGAGCTATTGAGATTGCCTGGTGTCTGTCGTCTGTCTGTCAACACTTTATAGAGGCTGTATTTTCCCTGGATCTTCATGAAACCTGGTCGGTATGATGGCCTTGATGAAATATAGGTCAAGTCTTAATATGAGTAATCTGGAATCAAAAAATTAGGTCACGGGGTCAAATCATGGAAAAACCTTGTGTATGCAATAGAGGTTGCATTTTTCATTGGATATTCATGTAACTTGGTCAAGGCCTTGATGAAATCTAGGTCAAATTCGAATATCGGTTATCCAGGGTTAAAAACTAGGCCACCCGGTCAAGTCATAGAAAACCTTGTGTATGCAATAGAGGTTGCATTTTTAATTGGATCTTCATGAAACTTGGTCAGTATGATTGTCTTGATAAAAGTTAGGTAGCGTATGAACAGGGATAATCTGAGTTCAAAAACTAGAACACCCAGTTAAAAACCTTGTGTATGCCATACAGGTGACATTTACAACCAAATCATCATGTAAACTGTTCAAAATGTTAGTGTTTTGAAGGTCAAACAGAATGTTTGTGTTTATGATATATATAGTTTAGGGTTCAAGTTTGGTCACATATTGTCATAAGTCACAGGTGAGCAATATAGGGCCATCTTAGCCCTCTTGTTTGACATTTCCTTTTTGAAGAGCTTTTATCGGGTGGGCCTAAAAGCCAATTTCCAATACTGGTATACCAGACTTTTTATAATGTAAAACATTTCAACATGTTCTGTATCATTTTAAAGCTGGAAAAAAAACACAAAATTTATCTATTAACTCCAATTTTAGTTAGAAGTAAAATGATTAAATTGTGATAACATAACTTGCCCTGTTTTTCTTAATCTTTTAGCAGGAAACTGTCCTTTTGAAAAATCAGTCACTCATTAATTTAAAATAAGTTAAATATTGTATCCATTTTTGTGAAAAAAATTTTTTTATGCCATTTAACTACTAATTTTTTATCAAATTTGTAAAAAAAGTTTAGTTTATCTTTAACTGTTCATTGACAGAGGTGCTAAAACCATGCACGTTCAACAATGCCACATTTTATTGTTGAAGCGAAAGGATGAAATTGACAATGAAATAGGAAAATTAAACGAAACTCACCTTGAAAAGGGAAGTTGAAGTTTGATTGATATTTTATAGACCACTAACTCCTTAAGGGATTAAACAGAGATCATGTGGCCGCATGTTGATGAAATCAGTCTTCAGAGCAAGTTGCCAAACTTCTACATACCATGAGATGTTTGGCAGCAGTATTAATTTAAAAATCAAGTAATTGGGTGAGGTGTGAGGGTGTTTAATCCCTTAAGGAGTTGGTGGTCTATAAAATATCAATCAAACTTCAACTTCCCTTTTCAAGGTAAGTCTCGTTCAATTTTCCTATTTTATCTCCCACCTAACTCTTTATAGGAATCAAACAGAGATTTTAGAGTTGATTTTTAAATGAATCAAACAATAAGAGGAACAACAAAGATACAATGAACATGGATCTATTTCGGTCACTTTGCATATATTGTGAACACACAGGTTAAGCGAGTACATGTAAACTACTTTTTTACATTGTAATAAAAAGAACCAGAGTAAACATGTATACAAAAGGTATCCCATACAGAGAGCAGTCATGTATAATCATACATTGCTTCTAATATTACTGAAGGATGGCAGACTGCACTGATAGTGTATTTTCAACTGGTGTTGTAAAACCTGGAAAAAGTTTTGACATTTGACCACCCTGCAGTCTTTTGTATGGTTTCCAGAGAGACACCTCTTAGCTTGGCAGTACTAGCTGCTACTGCTCTAGTGCTATGCGCAGTGTATCTGCTGTCAATACCGGCTTTTAACATAGTTTTCTTAAACCAACGAGCAACTGTTGCACGAGATACGCTTTTGAAAGGTTCCTGCGTGCTTATGAGAAGCTTAGTTTCATTAACATCTCTCAATAAATGAGTTCTATCAAGATATTCTTTAAAAGTTTCAACTATACATAACTTTTTGTTTTTTGGATATCTTTTCAAGGTAATTGGCTAAAGATGATAACTTGGCTGCAATTGTTTTAACAAGTGATTGATATGAATTGTTACATGTGTGTCACACAAGACAATGTCATTTAACTCTATCAAATGAAGTGTCTGGCACCTCTGTGCACTTAATAACAAAAACAAAATACATAACTTTCCTGATAAAAGCATCAGTTTCTGTGGAAGAAGCGCAAATATAGTCAAACACTATGCTGACATCCCAAATCACCGGATGTTTTAGTATGTTTGGTCTATTGTGAAAAACTCCTTTCATGAATCTTTTCAAAAATAGGTTGTTACTTAAATCTTGTATTCCCCCGCAGGTTGTTGCGAATGCATTGACAGCTGCTCGAGCTGTACATAATGCGCTATAACTTAAACCTGAATGAAACAATTTCACTAGAAACTTTAATACATTTTTCACAGGAGGATTAATTGAATCAATTTTTCTTCTATTACAAAAGTGTAACCATTTTTTAACGAATGATGAATATTGAAACTGTGTTGACGATCGCCATGAACTGATGATGAGGTCGGCAGACTGTTGCGAATATCCTTGATGGAAGAGGGATTCCCGGATAATCTGAAAACGCCCAGGGTCATTTTCTTCAGTGGGTGCACATGTTCCGGTTTGTGTGGCAGGTGGAAGTGTTTGTGCGCTGGGCCAAGGAAGAAACTTTGTTGACACATCAAGTGCAGTAATAGAGGCCACCAACTTTGAGTAGTCCACACCGGCACCTCTAACACAACCTCTGCCTGATCTTGAGCCATCTTCTGCAGTATTCTCGGTACAAGACTGAAAGGAGGGAACATGTACAATAGTCCATTACTCCAATTAATGGTAAATGCATCAATAGCCATTGCATAAAGATCAGGTAAGCGCGAGACATACATGTCAACTTTATTGTTAAGCCGTGAAGCAAACATGTCAACATCAATGTTATCAAACTCTCGTAGAATGTTAGAAAAAGTATTTGAATTGAGTGACCATTCTAAATCGTCATTAAAATTCCTGGATAGCGAATCTACTTCAACATTAGCAACACTTGCAATATGAGCCGCTGTCAAGTGGATTCTACGTGGGATACACCAAAACCATAATATATCTAGCCAGCGAATTCAATTCTGGACTTTTACCCCCAAATTTATTGATGTATGCACAACAGGTTGTATTGTCTGTAAAAATACAAATATGTTCGTTTTCCATGGTGTTACACAAAGCAAAAAGTGCTAATTTGCATGCTTTTAATTCAAGTATGTTAATGTGTAGTGACTTTTCCTCTACTGACCACAACCCATGCTTAGCTTGATCAGCTTCTTTAATGCAAGCACCATAGCCCGTTAAGCTGGCGTCTGAATGAACAGCCAGCATTGGGTTGCCATGTGAAACGTTTTTCGTGCAATTAGGGAGGTGAGACACCCACCATTGCAGTTCATTTTTCATTTCATCTGTCACTCTCATGAAAGCGGAATAGTTGCTTAGTTTACGCCTAAGTGCTTGTTCTTTAATTTTTTCTAAGGGTTTGTAGAACAAAGGCACATGTTCTACACCAGGTTCTGCAGCGACTAACTTCCCAATGACCTGAGAAAATTCCCTTATGGTAATGTATTTTTTGTTCAAAATGTTGTTGCATTTATCAATGATGTCATTTATTTTGGAAGGTGTAAAGCGAACTGTCATTGAATCGGAACAAAGAATGAAACCCACAAATTCTATTTGTCTTGTAGGAATGAAAACAGATTTAGTCGGATGAATGGTTAACCCAAGACTGTCTAACAGCATGACTGTATCCTCAATGTTACGAAGACATGAGTTGTATGAAGCTCCTTATAAACACGAATCATCAATATACATCGTACTGATATGACCTTTAGCCCTGAGTGATGAAAACACTGGCTTTAATAATTTGGTGAATACCCGTGGGGCTGTGGTCAACCCCATGGCAAGTGCTGTGAATTGGTACTTGATGCCTTTGTGAATAAACCGAAAATACTTCCTGTCTTCATTACAAATTGGGATAGAATAGAATGCGTCTGAAATATCCACCGACCCGAAATAGCAGTTTGGAGTCATAAGGTTAACTGCAGTTTTTAGTGTTTCCATTTTAAAATGATAGTACTGCATGTAATCATTGAAACGTTTTAAATTAAGAATAATACAAATTCTGCCGTCCTTCTTTGGTCTAGCGAAAATATTCGATATAAATTCGCCTTGTGTGTTTGAGTCTGCTAATTCGATAATGTGACATTGTAAAAATCTATAAATTTCTGCATCAATTCTTTCCATTTCAATATCAGAAAACTTAAGTGGTTTAGGCACAGATAAATGATAAGGGGTTTTACTTAGTTCTACTGAATAGCCACAAACTGTTTGCAAGACCCATTTATCATGTGTAAGTTTAGTCCATTCGTTGAAGTGGGTCTTCATTTTTCCTGCTCTAAAGTTATCTGGGGAATTCTTGAGCCTATAATTTTTACTTACAATTAATGTTTTGCTGGTTTGAATGTCATTTGCTTCTTCCCCTGATTGAAGTTTTTGACGAAGCCTGAGGATTTCATTCCAGAAGAGAGTTGGTTGTGGAACTTGGGCTGTTGGAAATTGCCTCCCTGGTTCTGATACTGTGAATGCGAGGGGACTGAACCCAGTGTCGAATTCCTGTCCCCCCGCCTTTTCTCTAAAAAATCCTTTCTTACATCTTTGGCTGTCATTCTGATGTTTTTTGTTGTGTCCAACTGCTTAGATAAGTCTTGGAGGTTATTGCCAAAAAGACCTGTAGCCGTAACTGGGTTGTCATCAGAACAGATTCCTCTGAATTTGGGGTCAAGTTCCTGCCGAACTGTGTCTCTACGATTTTGGTTGATAGCATGTATTGAGGCACAAATTATTCTAAACGAATCTGCTATGCAAGGTTTCAGTAAAGAAACATCTGGATTTGGGTTCCCACTGGCATGGTCCATTGCTTGTATTAGCGGAGCAGCAGCTTTGTTGAAACTTGATAGTGTTTTCTGCTTCTGGACATCCGACGATTTTGTTCCAGTCTTGAGTTGATTCCATAGGAAATTGTCAATGTGTGGCACCTGTAAGCATTGTACGTTTTCTGGGCATTTGTACCTATCATACAACTTTTTCATCTTTTCTTGATCAACCTTTTTTGGTCTAAGATTGTTGTCGGCCGCTTGGGCAACGTGTTCTTTGATAGATTCACTAACTGCCTGCTCTGACTCAAAAAATTCATTAAGCTCAGAGATAAATTGGTCGGGCTGATCTGATCGTTACTCATGTCTGCTGACACCGAAATAGTGTCAAGCTCATCATGATCTGAGAAATCGTCCGAATCGTCGGATACGTCTGCTTTTCTTTTTTGGCATCTGCTGCCGATGTGCTCGCCTGTTCATGGTTTTTGCATTTCAGGTTAATCATATCATTCGAAAGTTCCTTTATCTTCAATGTCTGACCCTCGTATGCCCTGATAGATTGCGTAAACATGGTCACGATTTCTTCTCCTCTCTTCAGGAAACGTTCAAGTTTATTTACATCTCCTTGCGCATGCGCCGGATCGTCACTTCCGCCCAAGCCCCTTGGCTGTTGCAACGATCATGCGTCTGCCCCCGTATGGGCGGCCATTCTTATTTTCTCCTGCCGTTTGACCAGGAACTCCCAGAAAACAATAGACAGAGCATATGAATGATTAGAATTATCGTGAATTCATCATCGATAATTCATGAAAAATGCCATTCAGGCTGAAATCGTAAAGCTAGTGCTAAACGAACAAAGTATGGGATGCATTCAGCATCTGTTATGCAATCAGCAATGGACGATTCTCTCGGAATCGTAAAGCCATTCTAAACAATGCTGAAATGCATGTCTGCAATGTCACAGTCTCAATGCCATCCAGGCAATCAAAGTTATGACCGACGAAAATGGTTAATGAGTCTTCAAGATGTAAAATTCTGCCAAGAATTATTCGATGGAGTGTGTAAACAATCTCGTTAGAAAATCAATACAAATCAATAAATATCTCACGAACCTTACCCAGTTGTGGTTTGTGAACGAATCGGCAACGAACCCTGATATCCGCTCGTCAAAAAGAAAAAGAAATTGTATTAATTAAGGTGATACTCTTGAAGGAATTATAGTTTTAGTGCTCTGAAATTTATATGACTGTCTGTTCATTCAACATAAGCCTCGTTCTGATTTCATCAACATGCGGCCACGTGATCTCTGTTTGATCCCTATAAGGAGTTAGGTGGAAGATAAAATAGAGATGAAGGAACCGTCAGACAGGTTTGAGAGATCGAGGGAATATGGTTCGAGGTTTCGGAGGTGGAACAATATCATTTACAAATGTATATTGAGATTTTGCCGGGACCGTCGACAGAGTTCGAGCAATCAGTTGTATTCCAGCTAATGAAGTTTGAGCGAACAAAGTTTAAGTGTAGCTGAAAAAGAATTTGAAAGTGTATTGGTCTGTCTGTTTCAGGAAAAAAAAGCATTTTAAAAATTTCACCCTCCGACTGAGGCCTCATCTCCAAGGTGATTTTTCTTCTTCTTCAAGTTACAGTCCTGAAGAATTTGATTGTTGTTAGTTAGATTAAATCAGTACTACTACTTTCAAATAACAAGATTTCTTAAGTTTCTATAAAGAAAAATTATGTAAGAGAAGCACTATGCCTCATTTCTGTGAACTAAATTCTCTGATGTTAGACAATACAAAATATTGTGCCAAAGCTATAATCCATTGGGGCCTGATATCTAAAGGAATTTTTTCCTGCATCTACAGTGTAAAGAACTCAGTGTTAAGTAAATAAAATCATTTAAGTTTCAGGAATTTTTTTTTTTGTTTTTTAATAAAATATTTAAGAAAAGCCCTACAACCCCTTAGGAGCCCTTCGTCTGTTTCAGGGAAAGGGGGGAAAGCATTTTAAATTTTTTCTCCTCCGGCGGAAACCTCTTCGGGGGAAGGTGTTCGGGGGGGTCTTCTCAAGTTACAGTCCGAAGAATTTGATTGTTGTTAGTTAGATTAAATCAGTACTACTACTTTCAAATAACAAGATTTCTTAAGTTTCTATAAAGAAAAATTATGTAAGAGAAGCACTATGCCTCATTTCTGTGAACTAAATTCTCTGATGTTAGACAATACAAATATGATTATTTGTGCCAAAGCCTATTAAGTCCATTGGGGCCTGATATCTGAAGGTAATTTTTTTCCTGCATCTTACAGTGATAAAGAACTCAGTTGTTAAGTAAATAAAATCATTATTATAAGTTTCAGAATTATTTTTTTTAAGTTTTTAAATAGAATATTTAAGAAAAGCCCTACAACCCCTTAAGGAGCCTCATTTCTAAAAATAACCAGGAAGTGTAAGGGGTAGATATTAGAATGAGTGATCATTTAATTATCTGAGCCAACTACAATTTAAATTTGCTAACAGGTGTCAGAGAAATAGAATTTTTATGTTTTTATATTCAATTTGAAGATACAAAATGTAGATGAAAATAACAATTAAAGGGCAATAACTCTGGAGATACTAATCCAATCTTGACTAAAGTTGTATGTGCGCCTTGGCATTATGCTATTGTACACTTATTTCAAGTTTCATGAAATTCTATTGAAACTCATTCAAGATGGAATCAACCTTGATAGACAATAACTGGGCAATGCTAAATACATAAGACTAGGCCTTGTGGTTTTTGAGAAGATTTATTCGTTTGAAGGAAATGTTGGATGGATGAATGAAAGACACTGGATGGTTAGTGGTCCTAAATGCAAACCACAGCACTTTGTGCCAGATGAGCTAAAAATGCCTGCGCACTTTTCCACCAGTATTTCAACAACTGCCTGTGGTTAAAACTAAAAATCTGATGCTTACAAGTTCTGTCAAAGATACTGTTAAAGTTGGAATATGCCACCGAGTAACATTTTAGTCTCCCCTTTTTTTCTATATAATATATTCAATAAAGTCAAATCATTGTTGTATGAAAATTAACTTAACAAAGGTTTTATTTTAAAAACATGTACATTAATGTATTTTTCAGTAAATTGACAAATGTAACTTTCAATCATTCTAGGTTTCTCAGGATATGGCATGTGATTCACTAATCACCAAAACAAAGAAAATGTAAATAACAACAGATTTAAATTTTAGCAGCTTGGACTTTGTAATTGTTTAAGAAAACACATTTCCTATTTTGTTGATAAGTGTGAAGCCCTAATTCAGTATATCATATGCTTTAAAAGATTAAGTAAAGGGTTTCACCTTTTTGTAACATACTATATCATTGGTTGATATATTAATTACTTTTTAGAATTTTATTGGTCAATGTAAATTGCTATGTTTTTCACATTTGCAACTTTATCTTTGGATTGGAAATATATACAGTTATTAATTGATTTGATATTTGGAACATTAAATTGAATTGAAGTGAAAGATAAATGAAACTCAATATTAAAAGTCATCAAACTCAGAACTGTGTTGGACTTGTAAATTCCACTCTGCTAACGATATTAAAGTAGAGTGGAAACTGGGATCAGGTGGCAACTAACGCGCAGACCAAAGGACTTAGGGGCAAATGCCTAATTCCCCATACAGCTGCTAGCCAACCGGTACCAGCTGACTCTACCTGCTGCCCCGAGTCCTTGCGCAGCTCGCAAAATAAATAGGGGTTTGACAACCAAACCAAACACCCCTACAACAAACAACCCCAGACGAGCCAGTTCGGTCGCAAATATACTGAAACTTTACTAGATCTTAACTGAAAAGCAAATTTAGTGAGTATTTATCCTCTTTGAAATGAAACAAATAACTGAAAAAGAGCAAATGGAAAGTGTATTTGTCTGTATAATAAAACAAGAGGGCCAACATGGCCCTATATTGCTCACCTTGGTACAAGTCCAGGAAGATCACTAGATAATGTTATATACAAAATAGGTTTTCCTATATAATTATGTCTTTGTAAAACAAGTAACTCCCTCCCCCTGATAATTTGAACAATCTTGGTAGAAGCCCACTAGACAATGCTAAATGCCAAATATCTAAGCTCTAGGCCTTGTGGTTTCAGAGGAAAAGATTTTTAAAGTTTTTCCTATATAAGATTACGCAAAACTAAGTGACCACCTGTGTGGGGTCAATTTTGACCCGGGGGTCATCAACTGAACAATCTTGGTAGAGGTCCACTAGACAATGCTACATGCCAATTATCTAAGCTCTAGGCCTTGTGGTTTCAGAGAAGATTTTTAAAGTTTTTCCTATTTGTTGCCATAGCAACCAGAGTTCTGCATGGAATGGAATTCTTTGAACAATTTTGGTGTAGCCAGGTGAGCTGAAAAATTCCAAAACTTCTCCACCCCACTGGGGCCTTGTCTCTGAGGGGATAATTATTTTCTTTCAGTTTATACAGTCACAAAGAACTTAGTTGTAAGTTAAAATAAATCAGTACTACTAGTTTCAGACTACAAGAATTCTTCAGGTTCTATAAAGAACAAGAGCTGTCCCTCACAACTTCACAACTGACTAATGCCCCTGAAAGAGGTGTCTCACAGTCTTTGGCTCGTTGTGCTAGACATTTGTGCCAAGTTATTTTTAAATCAATCAATGCATGACAACATTAATAGTCTGGACATGAACATGTGCAAATATACAGGATTCCATTACCTTCAAACTTTAAGTGTGACCTTGACCTTTGATGTAGGGACGTGGGTCTTGCACGCGACACATCGTCTTGATGTGCTACACATTTGTGCCAAGTTATTTTTTAAAATCCTTCTATGCATGACAAAATTCTAGTCCGGACACGAATGTGTACATATATACAGGATTCCATTACCTTCAAACTCTAAGTGTGACCTTGACCTTTGAGGTGGGGCCGAGGGTCTTGCACTCGTCACGTCATCTTGATGTGCTACACATTTGTGCTAAGTTATTTTTTATAATCCTTCAATTTATGACGAAGTTACAGTCCAGACACAAATGTGTGCATATATACAGGATTCCAGTGTGACCTTGACTTTTGAGGTAGGGATGTGGGTCTTGCACCCAACACGTCGTCTCGATGTGCTAGAAATTTGTGCCAAGTTATTTTAAAGTCCTTCAATGCATTACAAAGTTACAGTCCAGACACGAATGTGTGCATATATACAGGATTCCATTACCTTCAAACTCTAAGTGTGACCTTGACCTTTAAGGTTGGGATGTGGGTCTTGCACGCGACATGTCATCTTGATGTGCTAGACATTTGTGCCAAGTTATTTTTTATAATCCTTCAATTTATGACAAAGTTACAGTCCGGACATGAATGTGTGCATATATACAGGATTTCATTACCTTCAAACTCCAAGTGTGACCTTGAACTTTGAGGTAGGGACGTGGGTCTTGCACGCCACACGTCCTCCTGATGTGCTAGACATTTGTGCAAAGTTATTTTAAAATCCTTCAATGCATGACAAAGTTACAGTCCGGACACGGATTTCATCCAACACATAATCTCCCTTATGGGCCCCACAGATTACCGACGCTGCAGCAACTCGCCAGATTGGTCATAACGAAGCTTCAACTCTAACAGTGCGGTCAAAAATATAAAGTGCTATAAACTCTTAAGAATTATTGAAATTCAATTTACGGATTAATGTCATAACAAGGGAATGACAGACCCTGAAAAGGTATGTGAACCATATCACCTTTGTTACATACCAGGTACAATATCTTAGGGTACTATAAAATAATAATAACATTTCAATACCATTATATAATAAATATCAGTTCGTAGTACACGATAGACAAAGGTGGATTCCACGCCAAGTACAGATACATGATGTTATACATTTAGTATTTGCCGGACTACACGACAATCTTTGTAATCTCAATAGATGGTTTTTATTTTCAAAATGGATTCCACATTTGAACGACAACAACACTATGCATGTGACGGATTCCACGCCTTGCTTATGTATGAACCGGATTCCCGGCTTTAATTGCGGAACTATGTTCCATGATGATTGCATGAATGCGAAATGGACATCACATTTCGCAAGACAAAGGATGCAATACCGCATTACCATAATATATTGAATCTTTTGTCAGATTTCATGGCAATGTTCAAAAGAAAATTTAAGATGCGTCAGTTTTGTAAAAATTGATAGCTAGAACTATGTTTATCACATGTACAACATTGACATACGCCGACGGATATCACGTTGGTTAATATTTTACCAACTTTTGACGGATAATCATCATCTGGCTACTTAAAGGTAAATATTCACGCAAGCCATTGTATGTTTCCAGACCAACTTGGCAGGCGGCCAGGGCGGAAGTGAAGACGAGAGCGGGCATGCGCCGAATATTTTTCAAAGGCTTTCCCTTATGGGGAATGCCACAATCACATCACGTGATGGGGGTTGTCGAGCTGACATCATCAATCCAAACGCTCACCGCAAGCATCGCCACATGAAAAGGGACATAGAAACCTTGAAAAAAGGTGAAACCACCGGATCTGGGGAAATTCCTGCAAAAAGAGCCAGAAAAGAGTCAAGTGATTACCAGTCTGACCACAATGACTCAGATATAGACGCCTTCATGGATAATGATTCGACCGGGGGCCCAACAGGGGAGATGATGAATGGCTTGACATATCAGATTTCTTTCAGGAAGAATCGGATACTGGCGAGGATATATTGGCCGACTTAGCGACATTGGCGAATACGTCGCTACGTAAAAAAAAAAAAAAAAAAAAAAAAGAAGCAAATTGAAACAAAACATAGAAGGCCAAAGAAGTGGAAAATTTGCAAGTACTCAAAGTAGAGGATATTCTATGGCGTCAGCTACGGCCTCAAACTAAAAGCTTTGACTACGGAATGCAGAAAATGCAGAAACATGTATGCTTTGCATTAGTCCCCACACTTAAACTAATGCAACATTTGAAAACAGGTGGAGATATGCAAACGTCAAAGGAACTAGTGGGGGATATTTATAAAGTGCTGGTGCAAGGTTATGTTGAAT
Organism: Saxidomus purpurata; assembly: GCA_022818135.1. Taxonomy (NCBI): domain Eukaryota; kingdom Metazoa; phylum Mollusca; class Bivalvia; order Venerida; family Veneridae; genus Saxidomus; species Saxidomus purpurata. Next base: position 25,975,581 of record JAFMSR010000008.1, read on the forward strand.
CAAATGAGGCGCGCCGGGATAAGATCAAGCAGGACTTATTACCTAAGTACAGAAAAAGTTTGCGAAGAACCTGCCTCTACCACAAAATTATTCGGCGACAAGCTGGAGGAAAGTATTAAGAAAATGAAGGAAACGACCGCCTCCTTAACAGCGACAACAAACAAAAAGCCTTTTTGTGGAGTCGGGGAGGGGGATGGCCAACCAAAACAGCAACAACAAACGAAGGCCACAGCCAGGAACAGCAAATTACCCCCTCCGGGTCACAGGAACAGGTTTTACCGACAGCAACAAAACCATCCACAGAATCACAACCAGCAAAAAGAAAAGGCAAGGCGGATCGGAAATAATTAATGTAAGTAGGGACCTAAACATTCGATTAATTAATAATCCCGACAATTTCAAAAGCAGGGAAAACGGCTGATAATATCAAAGGTATGGGAAACACTAACGAGTGATAAATGGATTTTAAATACCATTCAAGGATGCAGTATTGAACTGACAGAAGTACCACAACAATCGCATATTCCCAAACCAATAAAATTCACAAAGCCGAAAACATTAAAAATACGAGCAGAAATAAATAGATTTTTAGAATGTGGTATAATTGAACCTGCGTCTATAAATATTGAGAATGAATACATCTCAAATATTTTTATTAGACCTAAAAAGAGGCGAGACGCGTATTACTAATACTGAACCTTAAAAATTTTAATACGAACTATGTGGATAAAACTCACTTTAAAATGGAATCACTACGTTCAGCCATAAATATGATGAGGAAAGATTGTTATTTAGCCTCAATGACCTTTCAGAGCCTACTACTCGATTTCAATTAGGGAACAAGATCGAAATTCTTGCGGTTTTCTTTGATGGTGTGAAGTATCAGTTTACCGCCTTGGTAAGGGTTATTCCTGCAGCCCGAGAGTATGGACTAAGTTGATGAAACCAGTGTTTACTTTTCTCAGAGCTAGAGGTCATTTAAGCGTGTATTTCATTGATGATTCGTGGCTAATGGGTATCACATTTCAATCTTGTTTACAGAATGTACAAGACACGGTCCAGCTAATGGATAGTTTAGGTTTAACAGTAAATCCTATAAAATCTGTGATTATTCCTTGCAAGAGGTTAATTTTTCTCGGGTTCATTTTGTGTTCAAGTCAATGACAGTAAGGCTTACTGACGAAAGATGTCAAGATATTATCAAAAAAGCAAAAGGCGTTATAAGTGCACGTAGAATCACGATACGGGACTTTGCAAAACTGATCGGGAAATTAAACGCGGCCGAACCGGGTGTTACAAAGCACCCCTTTATATCGACCATTCAAAAAAGTCAAAAGATCAGCATTTGAAAATGCACAAAGGAAATTTTGATAGTTTTATGAGCGTCCTCGGTCAATCTGTAATTCATTGCAATGGTGGATAGATAATATACACGACAGCTATAAAAGTATTGTTTCTAATGCACCGAAGTGATTCTATATACCGATGCTTCTCTTGAAATGTATGGGGCATATGATAAAACTAATGATTCCCAGACTAATGGATACTGGAGCATAGAAGAACAGAAAGAACATATAAATGTTTTAGAACTGAAAGCTTGTGAGATAGGACTGTTAACATTTTGCAAGAACATTACGAACACACAGTCCGCATTTACACTGATAACATGACAAGCTGCTCCTATATAAACAAATATGGGGAAATATGATAATCTTGACACTATGCCAGACGAATTTGGTTTTGGTGTATTGAAAGGCATATTCATTTAACAGCTTGTCATATTGCAGGTGTTTCAAACACAAAAAGCTGATAAACTAAGTCGTTCTCGTAACGACGATATTGAGTGGGCTTTGGAACAACACATTTTCAATAGATTATTAGTGCATCATCCGAGAATGGCTATAGATTTGTTTGCGTCTAAATTGAATGCTAAACTTGAGAAATATGTTTCACGATATCCAGAAGAGAATTCTGTTGCAAGTGATGCGTTACTTTGACTTGGACTGGCAAACTATATTATATTTTTGCTCCTTTCAGTTTACTCGCTCGAATTTTACAAAAAATAGAAGTGGACGAATCGGAAGCAGTGATAGTAGCACCCCTTTGGCCAACACAGGCTTGGTGGCCACATCTAATCAGACTGATAAAAGGGCCATGTTACCTGTTCCCAAAAAGTTCAAAACATTCTAAAACTCGTTTACAATCCAGACAAAAAACATCCATTGACAAGAATGAAACGATTGCTTTCTATATATCAAGGAAAGCTTTGCGAAAACGAGGAATATCTGAAACAGGCCAAGATATCATCATCAAATCATGGAGAGAGAGCACTAGAAAGCAATATAACACTTATCTTAAAAAATGGCTTCATTTCTGTGAAAGGGAGGCAGGTTCCTGATGGCATTATAAATACCGTGGTCAGATTTCTTACAAGTCTATTTCAGCAAGGCCTTAGTTACACGGCGATAAATACTGCTCGATCGGCGGTCAGTTGTTTTATGCGTTTGGTGGGTGATGCAAACATACACGAGGATGAACTGGTCAGTCGGTTTATGAAGGGTGTTTTCAATGCAAAACCTCCGCTACCACGATACAAAGCGACTTGGGACGCTAAAATAGTATTGCAGTATTTAGAGTGCATGGACGTACAATCATTGTTGTCTTTGTCTTGCAAACTATGCATGTTATTTCTTCTTGTGACGGCACAGAGATGCCAAACATTACATGTCTTAAAATTATCAGATATTCACAGAACTGACGAAGGAATAGTGATAAATATATCAAATCTTCTTAAACAAACTAGGCGTGGCTATCACATAGATCCTATTATTTTGAAATCTTATGAGATGAACAAGAACTTGTGTATTGTGACACTACTGAATATATATATAAGAGAGGACAAAACAGATTCGCAAAAAGGAACATTTATTGATATCAACTGTTCAACCACATGGGAAAGTGTCTCAACAAACAGTCAGTAGATGGATTAAGCTCACTATGGGAAAGGCCGGTATCGGGGACATATTTAAGCCTCATAGTACACGATCGGCGTCAACATCCCAAGCATATGTCAAAGGTGTCCCTTTGATAGACATTATTAAGACAGCGGGATGGAGCAATGCTGAGACATTTGCTAAATATTATAAGAAACCAGTCTTGTCAAAGACAAACATGATTCAGGCTAGTTTGTTACAGTAATGGTTTCTAATATTTCTTGGGAATAAATGGATAACACATACATAATGTATTAAGGTCTGTGTCTTAATGATATTATATGTACTGATTAAAATGAACTGTACATAATATATGTTTCATCAGGTTTTGATGGACAATATTAAATCAGGAATCAACTCTAAAATAATCTGTGGGGCCCATAAGGGAGATTATGTGTTGGATGAAATTGAATGATTAAGCTAGACTTACCTTCACAGAAGGGAAGGCGAAGGTTGATCATAATTTCATCCGACACAAATCTCCCTTAGGGCTCACACGCCCACCCTCCCTACCCAGTTTTACTGATTCCTTCTTAAATATCGTGTATCTTGCAAGCAAGATATTTCGTTCTAAAGTATGACCAATCTGGCGAGTTGCTGCAGCGTCGGTAATCTGTGTGAGCCCTAAGGGAGATTTGTGTCGGATGAAATTATGATCAACCTTCGCCTTCCCTTCTGTGAAGGTAAGTCTAGCTTAATCATTCAATTTGTTAGTGGGGATGCACAGACGGACGGACAGATGGTCTTACAGATGGACAGGCGGTGCCATTTTTATATGCCACCCTTGGGAGCATAATAAAAGAAAAGCACTACATCTCCTTAAAGCTGCTTGCCCTCAGACTTTGGTAAAAAAATTAAGTTCTTCAAACTGTATGTAAATAACGTATTTTAGAACATAAAGTCATATAAAAAGGTTCCAGTATAAATTCCTGCCACGTATTTCTCTAAATTAAAAAAGATATGTTACTAAATTCAAAAGCTTGCAAACGCTTTTGAAATTTCAGTATAAACATATAGTGCAGCGGTGCTGTGCAACCAACATATTCAATCGATTTCTGCAAATCCCTACCTAGATTTTTGCATATACAGTAGATTCCATTTAATTGCATATCGGTTATTTGCATTTTCCGGATATATGCATACAATCTTAAAACACCGATCAAACACTATATAATTACTATTAAAACATTTCGCATAATTGCATCATATTTTTCATCAGGTCAGCTTAGTTTTGCTTAATTGCATAGCCCATTGTCTGAAAATGGCCAAGCTGTCTAGTGTCAATTAATCATCAACAACGCCGACAATTGTAATACCCGATCAGCTGTTAAGTTGTCAAGGTGACAAGCAGTGCATAACACAATTAGCGATGTGTGAATTGCTCAGTTAGGCAAATTCAGTGACCCATAGTAAGCTGATAAAATTCTTTTCATACGCTGTGAATAGAAAGTCTATCCATTTAATTGATCGAGACCTTAGTTCTGACGGATCCTGACCTCATGATTTTTTTAGAAGTTTATTTTTATAAAATGTAAATTTTTTCAATTGACATTGTGTATCTTTGACAATAAAAGAGATCTAGTGATACAAAATAAATAAAAAATGAAAACAATTAAAGCAATCATTTTCGCAACGTGTGCCTTCCATAGCAGGTAAAAGCCAAGCGTTTGTCACATGTTGTGTAATGCTCACGAGCCGCCGAGATTTCTACTTTCGCTTTTACACATGTCAGAAAACATGAAAATTGACGATGCTAACAGTTTTGCAAAGTAATGAAATGATTTGGAAGTACACATGGTATTCTAAATACTTTTCTTTATTATTATTTATCATTTCGATATACTGTATGGTGATAGAAGCGTGTCCGAACTGCCAAATACGCGATTTTCGGATATACGCATATTCCGGATATTTGCATATTTTAGTCTGACAAATCGGGTATGCAAATAACCGGAATCTACTGTAATTTGATTCTTGCCTTTAATTTTATATTTATGTATAATTATGTCAATTTAAAAAAAAAAATTTTCAACAGTAACTGAGGGCCTAATTTATTTAAAAATCCAGTTTCTAAACTTTCCAAAAATGATTATTTGTGCCAAATAAAATCAAATTCTGATAAGCCTTTTCAGAAAAAATAAGCATTTTAAAAATTTCACCACACTATTGGAGCCCAATCTCTGAGGGTATTCTTTTTCCTGCATCTTACAGTCATACAGAACTCAGTTGTGGTTAAATGAAATCAGGGCTAATAGTTTCAGAAAAAAAAAAATTTCTTAAGTTTCAATAAAGAGTATTTAAGAAAAGTGCTGCACCCCCTTTAGGGCCTCATTTTAAAAAAAAATCCAAGGGCAGGGTGTGGACATTAGAATGAGTAATCATTTAAGCCAATAACAATTAAATCTTGGTAAAGGGTTTCAGAGAAATATAATGTTTATGTTTTTGTATTGAATACAGAAGAAAACAAGAAAAACTGTGATACAAAGTATCACAGCCGGCCAACAAACAATAATGTTATGTAAATATTTTGGAAATTGGTGGGGATGGTTGATGTTGAGGCATGGCCCCGAAAGAACTCGAGGAAACCAATTCTGGTTGAACAAGCAAAACCTGACACGACACCACATCTACTGACTGACCTGTAGTATCAAAACTTTACTGATATCAAACAACATTTATACAGTATGTCCAGGAATGCCCTATGCCATTATCCTTATTATTTTGACATGAATGAAGATTTTTATGGTTATTAGCGGCAAAATGGTTAAAAAGCTAAAAATAATGATGATTAAAACAGCAGAAAAAAAATATTTAAGAAAAAATTGGGTGTGGGTGGGATTCGAACTCGTGGATTCGTAACAGTACACTTATACAAAAGTGTATAAGTGAACGTCTCTACCAATTACACCACGGTGACAGACTAACTTCTAAAGGAAAAAAAAGAACTAATATAATATCATATTTCAAAAAGGCAATGGAAGAATATTCAGTCGACTGCACTTCGTTTCTTTAATGCCAAAGGCTGTGTAAGTGGAAAAAGCAATCATATTTCCATTTTTCTCAGCATAGATTGCGCCTGAAACGTGAAAAGCGCTTTTCTCTATTTTAACCAGCGTTGATTGTGCCCTCTATGAAACGAATGACAACTCAATTACAAACGACAACTCTTACTTTTCAAAAAATAAAATAGACTGTGTCCACAGTTTTCATCTCAGAAGTACCTCAATTTTTCAATGAAGAGAGACGTATGTATTCGATCTAGTGTTTAAGTCTCCATGCATCTGTTACTCACCACGTATAAATATAGCTGCTGCGGCCCGCAATAACAATTAAAGAGCAATAACTCTGGAGATACTAAGCTAATCTTGACAAAAGTTGTGTGTGTGTGGCCCCGTGGCATTATACTACTGTATACATTTTTCAAGTTTCTTGAAATTCTATCCATTGATTCTTGAGGTTCTCCAGTCAAACTATGCAGGAATGTTCCTAGCAAGAAGTTCTATCAAAATTGTTCAAAGAATTCCATTCCATGTAGAACTCTGGTTGCTATGGCATAAAATAGGAAAACTTTAAAAATCTTCTAATCTAAAACCACAAGGCCTAGAGCTTAGATATTTATAATGTAGCAATGTCTAGTAGACCTCTACCAAGATTGTTCAAATTATGACCCCCAGTTCAAAATTGACCCCGCCCTGGGGTCACTTGGTTTTACTTACAGTACAGGCCTGGAGGATTATGCAAAAAACGTGAAGTGACAAGTTTTTTCACACCACACTTCGCAGTAGTAAGTCAGGGAAAAATAATGTGACTTCAATGAGGTTGGAGTGCCTGAAGTAACCTCACGTACCAAGAAATATCGCATCACTTCGCGGGAGTAAAATCGCAGCACTTTGTGTGGTTTTACAGGTAAATGAATGTGTTTAAGGACATAAAAATCAAATTTATTATATCCGGGAGAAATGTGTCTGCACGTTAAATGTTTTTCAGTTGTATGCATGTTACATTCAGAAATATTTGCTGACCAATGCACATTTGTATAGCGTGTTCAATATTTTTTATCATCAAAAATAAAACTTACTCATAACATCAACTATTCCCAACTATTATTTCTATAATCCAAAATTATCAGACTATTGTCTAGAATTACTTTTGCATGTCTCACACAGTCAAATATCTCAGTCTGTTTGATGCCACGTGCTTCACTAAGATCAAACAAAACTCACATGTACAATGTGCGTTGGTGTTTGTTCTTTGATCTCGTGACACCTGCAGCTTAATCTTTATGAATAAAAAACATTGCAGGAAAAATAAATATTTTGGCAAAGGTTATTCATTAAAATAAATAATAGAAAATTGTTACTAGAAACGTTGGCTTTGACAGTTGATGAAACAAGAAATGACAAAAACAAAAGCTGTCCCTCACAAGTGACAAATGCCCCCAAAAGAGGTGTCTCACAGTCTTTGTCCTCTTCATGTGCTCAATAATTGTGGTATGTAATTCTAAAATTCATGCGACATATCGGCTTGATGTGTTAGACATCTGTGCCAAGTTATTTTTAAATCAATCAATGCATGACAAAGTTATAGTCCGGACACGAATGTGTGCATATATAGAGGATTCCATTACCTTCAAACTCTAATTGTGACCTTGACCTTTGAGGTAGGGACGTGGGCCTTGCATGTGACACATCTTCTTGATATGCTGAACATTTGTGCCAAGTTATTTTAAAATGCTTCAATGCATGACAAAGTTACAGTCTGGACATGAATGTATGCATATATAGAGGATTCCATTACCTTCAAACTCTAACTGTGACTTTGATCTTTGAGGTAAGGACGTGTGTCTTTATGACACATTTTCTTGATGTACTGAACATTTGCGCCACATAATTTCTAAATCTTTCAATGCATGACAAAGTAACAGCCTGGATACTGAAAAATGTAAGTGGGGACTCATAGACAGACTGATGGACATGACCCCTGGGTCAATTGACCCTGCAGGGGGAGGGGGGCTTTGGAGGGGGTACCTCTTGATTTTACATAGGAAAAACTTTAAACATCTTCTTTTCTGAAACCACAAGGCCTTGAACTTAGATATTTAGCATGTAGCATTGACTTGTGGACCTTTACCAAGATTGTCCAAATCATGAACCCCAGTTGAAAATTATCCCTTCCCAGGAGGGGGTGGAGGGGCGGGGTCACTTGATTTTGCATAGGCTTATATAGTGGACCTCTATGAATTATGTTAAAGTCATGACCCCTTGTATTATTGGCTATTAATATTCAGGTGAGCAATATAGGGCCATCTTGACCCTCTTGTTCTTTTAGCCACATAAGAGAAAAAGTAGCCACGTAAAAGCTTACAGAATGAATGACAAAGAAACTTTACTGTTACCTATTGTTAACAATAGCCACCTAAGTATCCAAATGTATGCTTGGACTTACAAACGGACAACACCAAAACAATATCCTACCGCCTCAGGCGAAGCATAATAACATGCCAGCAATATACTGTTACAGATTATGGTACTTAAAAAGAGTAATTCTGCAAAGAAATTGTTTTTTGTTTAAAGCACAGAGCAAGAATCTGATAAATAGTCTTACTCACCTTGATCATGTTGACCATCTTCCTGATGCATTATGCCAGTTAACATGCTACTTGTTTGAAAATTTGTAAAATCCATTACTCTGGGTATATATAATGCATAAAGCTGATTCTCTCCAATATTTGAACCATTTCCAAGCCTTACGTGTTGTCCTTCTATGAAGACCCAGAATGTCTTATAGCCGTAAAGCACATTATCAGTTATTATTTTCTTTGTTTTCTGCAAAGGAAGCTCACAATGAATGAGGCCCGAGAGTATAATGAACTTAAGCTGACCATCACACCAAAAACTCATAAAATGAAGTTATTCAATTTCATTTGTCAATGGGTATAACACCCATTTCAATAGTACATGTATTTCAGTAATTAACAGGCAACCATCATTCCTGGGAATGAGAAGTACTAGACCCCTTGCCTCTGTAAAATAAAAGCACTGACAACAAGGAGCTCACTGCGAAATTGGGCACAAGGGGATTTTTCTGTATTACAAAGAGTGATCATTTGTGTCAATACCTCACTAACAGTACTTGATTTTGGTTACTATCCATTTATTTTCATCACAGACCTGCAGTTCATTGAAAACACATTATGTTGCTGTTGATTTTTAATTATTTCAAAATCCCTCAAGCTAAAACATAGTTATGCTTGGGATTTTTGACGAAGAAAATACAGTGCTTTTAAATTGTCTGTAACCAGCTTTGTTTATGACACATCCTTCAGGAATACGTAACATAACTTACTCAGCACATCACACCGGAGAATTTCTATAATTTTCATGAAATTTTCATTAATTTAAACCTGAAAATTAAGTGGTGGTGCATGTGTGCTTTCGTAAGGGACATAATGCAAACATCATAAAAAATATAATACAGGTAATCTTTTTTTCATAATGACCCCCTCCTTTGTCAAGGGGTAAGAGTTGCTGACTTGAAATCACTGTAACGTCCAACTTTGTCTCTTAAAGTGGGGAAGTTGGCAGTGTCTTGTGGATATTCAGTACCGGTTCTTCCTAGGACGATGTTAGGTAAACTGCTTGTCTGTTAAACTGACCAAATACTTTTGAAGTGGACGTTAAACTCCTACAACAACGATATCGAATCAGAAATCATAAAAGAAAGCAAATGCAACACTTTTTGGATCGATTGATTTATTCAATCGGATCCAAAGTTAACAGAGTATAGCTTCCTTACGGCCGAACTCTTTACATACAAACGAGAAGTTCCATATATTCCGTTGTTACGAATTATACTGTCCTCTGTTTTAAAAATATATAGTAACAGATTCAAATAATATCAAAACATTTCAGAATAGCATAATATTATATTGTTGTTTTTCTTATATTTTGTAACTTAAATCAATGAGGTATCTATTCTGTATAGAACTATTTTCCTTCGCGGTTTTTCTAGTCAGACCGTTGTGACAAGAGAAATGTAAGACCCGTGAAATACGCATCGCTACACCAGATACACTAAATTCAGTGTTTCCGCGAGAGCGCATTTTCTGCGGTTTTGACGCACTCATTTTATCAATGATGCAACAGAAATGGCAGAGCGTCTTCTGTGATGCAATTAAAATGTGTATGATCAAATTACTACAAAAACAACATTTCAAAACCTCTCAAAACGCTTCGAAATGCAAGATTAATTGTTTATAAAATACGCTTCCGGTATGGGATATGTATAATTTTGACCCCATTCCATTCTGTTGTCGTCTGATTTCGGATCGACCCGCATTTTGTACCATTGCATTTTTGTGTGTGTTGATTCTTATGATACCGTCATCATGGTAGAGATTGTCGACGAACCTTAAAAGGGGAAACAAAAACGTCTTTCTGAATGATTTTAATTGATCATTTTGTAGGAATTTCGATCAGACTGTCACTATTGACAGGGGTTTCAGTGTGCCAAATAATATCCAAGTTTAATGTCTATGGTTGAATGCACTTATGAAAAATTCGCTTTGTGGACAAATTTGACTTTTGAGATGCAGTGACAAAATGGAAAGCATCCAAAGAGAAACACCTGTTGTCTTGCCAACCCTTTGATTACCCACCAGTTTGTGATATTTTACATGCAGTTTTACAGAAGAAAACTGAATAACACTTCTTTAAAGGTCCCATTGATTGAAAAATTTTCTTTTTACCATTTGAATATTATTCGTCAGCAAATGCAAGTTTGATAATTTTTAACGAAAAATACCGAGTAGTTACCTGTCCGTAAGCCGATAAAGTTCTCAAAAAACACACCTGTACGGAAAGTGACGATATTTCCGGAAACCTACGAGCGGCAGTTTCGGAATCGCTAGCCTGGAGTGACGTCATACGCAGTACAATCGTCCCCGATAACAGGTACTCTAACAACAACGAAAGCGATAATTTCATCTTATTAGGCATCTTCAGAGAGTAGAGATGAGGAATTTTTGAGCCCGTAACGTATAGAACGAAGTCCGTGTAATGTTATAAAATTATTTGATTAAAGTATAAAAATACAGCAGTTATGTCGAAGTTTTTTATATGCAAATGACACCAACTTCTGTTTCTGTTTGTTTCTATCAAAATGAAATCTATGTTTCATTCTTAAATGAGTAAGAAAAGTACCATGTAAATGTATCGAAACGATCTAAATGTACGCATGCACGTGGCTTACCATCGTCGGAACCCACGGTTAATTCCTGCTGCTTCTCTCCGTCATATATTCAACTGGATAATGAATAGCCTGGGTTACCGAGGATGGTGGCTTACAAACTATATAAATATGGACGATATTATTTCCATTGATGATGAAAATGAGAACACAAATACTCGATCTAATTACAATATCTAAACTGATGAGCTTGATTTTTCATGACACGTTTTCTTGTGGGTAGTTTAAAGAATTAGATTTACATTTGAATTAAGAATGTAAATCAAAATAGTTTACACGATTTTGTTGGTTAAAAAACAATTCTGACGCAAATTTATTTGAAAACTCATTATAATTAAAATCACGATATCTACCTAAATACGTGTCAAATTTCACTTTAAGAAAAATATTTCATTCGAGTACATAAAATGTGTCATCGGCAACCAAAAAGATATACTTTCTGAACATTTATAGGGTTGCTGGAAACTTTCTTTTGCTGAATTGCTTTTTACCAAGTTGTATATATTTATGTTTTTCAAGATTGAAACTTTAAAACATAAATAATGGTTTCATAATTTTATTTGGGCACTTTGCATGTTAATAAACTATATTGTTGTTGTTTTTGTTGTTTTATATTGTTGTGTAATTATCAATTGCAATTGACCAGTGTGCAATATGCAAACATGTGTGACCAGTTAGTTGCTGGCAGGGGGGCGCCAATTAACAGCAAATCATATCGCATCCTTTGTTGTGACTTATGCCCTTGGGCTAGATTAACTGTAATTCCTTCAATGGTTAGATCTACGCTAATTATTTATCATGGCAACGTTGTTAAAACGAGATATTGTTAAGGTTTTGAAACTTTTATGGATTACTGGAGAGTTCCGCACCATGTAAGTAAAACTTCTAGTAGAGTAACTGTTATATCTATATGCGGCCTTTGTTCTACATTATTTATTTTTAAATGATCTTGAATATAAATGCCAGCTTTTTCATAAAAACTAGATCTTAAAAACATGTGTCTTAAATAATATAATATTCTGTAATAAAATACATTTTGTGACAAAAGTTTCAACCTAACATCCTCGTATATGATGTAATTCGACATGATTTAAGTTATACAAGTAAAGTTGCACTTGGGAAAATCTAGATTGGAAAAGTTTGTAACAAAGTCTTAAACTTATTCCTAAAGAAAATAATCAAATTGAATAGATCGAGATCATTTTACAAAGGCCGAATTTAAAATACATTTTCTGTCTTTTCTTGTCGTGCATGAGCGACTGAGTGGACTTTCAACGCTTGGACCGTTTCACGCAGTTGCTACTCTAGATTTTTGAAACCTTCGTCATACAGTCACATGAAGTTCGGACCCGAAAAGATATATATGAAACACCCCGGGCCGACCATAAAACATATATAATTCGTATTATATATGCTTGATAGTCGGGCCGGGGTGTTTCATAAGAATGACTTTCCAGGGCCCAAACTTCATGCGACTGCGGTTCGTCCCTTTTGTCTTAGTCACTGACTTTTTATATTAAGAGTCCCAAGGTTACTGGTGTAGGCTTATTCTCTCACTCCATTTGTTGCTGCATCCACCCAGAACACACCAAGCGCCTCCCATTTACAAAAATAATATAAATAGCTGTAGTAAGTTAATCGTGTTTTTACACGGAGTTTTGTGTGCTCGTTTACTATAATCAATGTAACGGATCTATCTCGAGTACTGCAAGTGACGTCACATGGAAACTTTTCCGATATTTTACGGAAGTCGCCGAGGATCGTAATATTTGCGTTTCGGTGAAATACCGGCCAATTTGTATTAGTGATTTATGTCCCAACAAACACGTTTCTGTCGAAAATTTCCGCCCAACTGGGTTCAGTGCACTTTATTAACAAATGGCTTAAAAAATATTAACAGGTGAAATTTTGAATCAATGGGACCTTTAACATATACATGTAATCTTGCCTTTTATTTTATTACAATAAAGGGTATGACCCTCGGAATTTCTAAATGACCCCCAAATTCTGATACAGGGAATTGGCACCAAGGGTCTTCCTTCTCCACGAAAGCCGGAAGTTGCAATATGACCTTAGCTGTTGGGTGCGACGTTTAATCCGAATTGATTGGCACAATACAGTCAACCTTATGGGCATATCCCATAACTTTTGAATGACATTAAAAGTTGTTCAAACCATAAATTTTCAGTTCAGTTTTGTCAAAATCCATTTCTCAGTTATGATTCACTGCTTAATACTTCATAGGGTAGTCGAACATAGTCACTGAATGACATAATGTAAGCACATGGGTTCCTATCTCAAAAGTAAAGTTAACACAAATGGTGAAAGGTCTAAATTTGAGTTGTGTTTTCAGTTTATAACTTTACTCTGCAAGGGTTGTCCTGGTATTCACACATGTATGTGTACAGTCTATATTGTCCTGATATTTACACATGTTCTGTATGTGTGCAGACTGTGTTGTTGAGAGACAATCGATCCTCCAGCACTTTCAGTCCTTTGATTTCTTAAAGGGACAAACCCTGTAACTGATGCCAAACTAAATTATCTCTAAACAAGAGCTGTCCCTCACAAGTGAAAAATGCCCCTGAAAAAGATGTCTCACAGTCTGTGCCCTCTCCATGAGCTCAATAGTTGTGTAATTCTTAAATCCTTCCATGCATGACAGAGTTACCATGCATACAGTATTCCATTAGTTTTAAACACTGTGACCTTGACCTCTGAGGCTGGGGCGTGGTTTTTGCACACAACATATTGTCTTGATGTGCTGAACCTTTGTGCCAGGTTAGTTCAAAATCAATCAATGCATGACAAAGTTACAGTCCAGACACAAATGTATGCATATACAGGATTCCATAACCTTTAAACTTTAAGTGTGACCTTGACCTGTGAGGGAGGGACATGGGTCTTGTATCTGACACGTTGTCTTGATGTGCTTAATATTTGTGCGGACGGATGGTGCCATTTTAATATGCCACCCTTCAGGGGCATAAAAGAGATAAAGTGGTGTGTAGTAACACTTTAATTATAATGCCATAATGTCACACTGTTACATGTATATGTAATACATAAGCAAATGTTAATGACTCAGATCAGAACGCACAAATTTACAGATGTACAGGTTTCAAGGGCCTTAAATGTTTCCAGGGTGTTTGTCAAATATTACTACATGTACAAACTTTTCTTGAAACATTTATCAGAATGCTTAATCTACTTACTGAGTGTTGGCTAAATCGTTTTGATGTAAAACGTATCAGTAACTTTGTAGCAAAAAACTTCTCAAACATAATTTTAATCGCATCTGGACAACGATATTGTGCGAATGAGAACAAATGAACCGTTACTGGACCAAGGCTACAATCCACTTCAAACACCAAGTAACTTGTATTTAAACGCAACATCTCAAATTGAAACTGGGTCATGTTATACACAATCTGGCTTGTATCTGAAACACAGAAAAGACAGGTTATACTTGATCTGGTTTGTATCTGAAACACAGTACAGTTAGGATATACACAACCTGGCTTGTATATGAAACACAGTACAGTTAGGATATACACAACCTGGCTTGTATATGAAACACAGAAAGGTTAGGTAATTCATGACCTGGCTTGTATCTGAAACACTGAAAAAACAGGTTATACATGGCCTGAATTGTATCCATAACATAAAATAGCTAGGATATACACTACCAGGCTTGTATCTCAAACACAGAAAAGCTAGGTTATTCGCGGCCTACACAGAACAACTAGGTTATACATGGCCGGGCTTGTATCTGAATCACAGAATAACTAGGCCATATATGGCCTGGCTTGTATTTGAAACACATTAAAGCTATGGACCTGAAATGATTTTCCAAGACATGCACAAAAAATGGCTTGTATCTAAACCCCAGAAAATAAGTGAAATTGAGTGACAATACATCACCCTAAAATATTTCCAAAACAAAATGTCAAGGACTTTAAGTGCTACTTTTCTTATTTGCCAACTGATGTACTATCAAACAAATATTACTATATTCCTCAATTTCAACCAAAAAATAGTCAATATGGAGCTTTCAAAGAGAAAATTTTTTAATTCCAAAACATGAGCTCTCCGTCAAAAGTGACGAATGCCCCCGATAGAAGTGTCTCACAGTCTTTGTCCCCTCCATATGCTTAATAATTGTGGTATGTAATTTTAAAATCCTTCCATGCATGACAGAGTTACCATGCAAACACTAAGTGTGACCTTGATCTTTGAGGTAGGGACATGGGTCTTGCACGCGACTCGTTGTGTTGGTATGCTAGACATTTGTTCCAAGTTATTTTAAAATCCTTCAATGCATGACAAAGTTACAGCCTAGACAGGAATGTGTGCATATATACAGGATTCCATTACCTCCAAGTGTGACCTTGACCTTGGAGGTAGGGACAGGGTCTTGCACGCCACACATCGGCTTGATGTGATAGAGATTTGTGCCAAGTTATTTTTAAATCAATCCGTGCATGACAGAGTTATAGTCTGGATACAAATGTGTGCATATATACAGGATTCCATTACCTTCAAACTCTAAGCGTGACCTTGACCTTTAAGGTAGGGACGTGGGTCTTGCACGGACACATCGGCTGGATGTGCTAGACATTTGTATCAAGTTTTTTGTAAATCAATCCGTGCATGACAGAGTTATAGTCCAGACACAAATGTATATATTTATACAGGATTCCATTACCTTCAAACTCTGTGACCTTGAACTTTAAGGTAGGGATGTGGATCCTGCATGCGACACATCATCTTTATGTGCTAGACATTTGTGCCTGGTAATTTAACAAGAGCTGTCCATAACACAGCAAGCTCGACTATTGTGGGTGTTTGCTAATAAAGCAAAACTTTTATCAGTGTAATAGCAAAACAAAATTCTGCTAACTATTAAGTATATTCTAGGAAAGTTGAATCATAAAAAAAAGTCAAAATCTATAACTATAGATTTAATTTTTGGTAAATTAATTGTTTGATACAAAATTTACCCCTGAACACTATTGCTAAGTTTGATATAACTACCATAAGTGGTAACTGAGATATGTGCATGATAGTACCTTGCATGCAAAACTTTAACCAAATTTTCAAAGTCAAACAAGGGCCATAATTTGCACTAAATTTAAACAAGAGTTATCTGTCTTGACTGTGTGACACCTCTTAAGACATAAAAAAAGATTCAAGTCAATATCATAAGTGGTTACTGAAATATGTGCATGAAAGTACCTAGCAGGCAAAACTTTAACCAAATTTTCAAAGTCAAACAAGGGCCATAATTTGCACTAAATTTATACAAGAGTTATCTGACTTGACTGTGTGACACCCCTAGAGACATTAACGAAGTTTCAAGTCAATATCATAAGTGGTTACTGAAATATGTGCATGATAGTACCTAGCAGGCAAAACTTTAACCAAATATTCAAAGTCAAACAAGGGCCATAATTTGTACTAAATTTATACAAGAGTTATCTGACTTGACTGTGTGATGCCCTAAAAACATGAACAAAGTTTCAAGTCAATATCATAGGTGGTTACTTAGATATGTGCATGATAGTACCTAGCAGGCAAAATTTAAACCAAATTTTCAAAGTCAAACAAGGGCCATAATTTGTACTAAATTTATACAAGAGTTATCTGACTTGACTGTGTGACACCCCTAGAGACATTAACGAAGTTTCAAGTCAATATCATAAGTGGTTACTGAAATATGTGCATGATAGTACCTAGCAGGCAAAACTTTAACCAAATTTTCAAAGTCAAACAAGGGCCATAATTTGTACTAAATTTACACAAGAGTTATCTGCCTTGATTGTATGACACCCCTTAAGACATGAACAAAGTTTCAAATCAATATCATAAGTGGTTACTGAGATATGTGCACGATAGTACTTAGCAGGCAAAACTTTAACCAAAGAAGCAACGCCGACGCCGACACACAAGTGACTGTAATAGCTCTCCATATTCTCCGAATAGTCGAGCTAAAAATCCTTCAATGCATGACAAAGTTACAGTCTGGACATGAATGTGTGCATAAAGAAGATTCCATTACCTTCAAACTCTAAGTATGACTTTGACCTTTCAGGTAGGGACATGGTTCTTGTAGTTACACGCGACACGTCATCGCTAGACATTTCTGCCAAGTTATTTTAAAATCCTTTAATGCATGACAAAGTTACAGTCCGGACACAAATGTGTAATTGGAGACAAATGGACGGACAGGCTGATGGTGCAATTTTAATATGCCACCCTTCATTGCCATAAAAATAATTTTGTGAATAAAAATATGATCTTTAGTTGGTTTTGATTTTATGCCTTCAGCTTCCAGGTTTTAAAGATAGCATAGGTATAGCACAAGTAGTGTCAATAGACACATATTGTTCGACACTACCAGAAGGCACTGTCAAGTATTTTGGATGCAAAAATAATTGAGCCATGGCCATGAGTTAAACACAACACAAACTTCAAAAACAGATACGTAAATTGAAACTATGTCCACAAATTCAAGTCTTTAATAAGTCCAATAAAATAAGAAAATTTTAATGAAAAGCTGAAAATCACACTGGATAGATTTTTCAAAGAGTCAAAATATAAATTAGTGCTCGCAACTGAATAAATTCAATAAATATAACAACAGGTGTTATATTTTATATAATTTATTAAATTCCTGAAAGTAATTTTGATACTGAATAAAATTTATTATACCATTAACTGTTTGTATAAAAAAGATCAATATAAATTTCTTTCACAACAAGAGGGCCAAGATGACCCTTTATCGCTCACCTGGCTACTACTTGTTATAATACAAGGTCAACAACGGTGTTGCAGAACGAGTAAAAATTGACCTGTGGTTCTGATTGGAACAATCTATGTAGCCGTCCACTACACAATGCTTCATTTCAAATACCAACACTTGTGGTTGTAGACAAGAAGATTTTTTAAGTTGCACTTATTCTTTTGTGACCGACTGTGCAAATTAGATAATCGCCACAAATAGTTTTCACGCCTTCTGCACATCAGACTACGACCGGATTATTGAGAGTCATTTTAATACACAATATCATAATTGGACCAAAAATATCCGCCATAATTCAGAAAATTGAGGGACCGGATTTTTGGGGGAATATTAACACTAGTGTCAATGGAGAAAAAAAGGGCGGAGAAAAAACAGCCGGATTATTTAGGTATCCGATTTTTTTGGGGTTTGGAATTTAGGGAGTCTACTGTACATCCGTTTTCAGATTTTCAGAAAATGATATTGTGAAAGATTGCTAAAATTTTAATATTTTATAAATGTTTTAAGATTTACTTCTATTTGATTAAAAAATATATAGAAATGACATTATGAACGATATTTGATAAAAACAGCTCTGAACTCGCATTACATATCACTAACCTGACATGCTCAAACTATAAAAGTTTTGTAATTGATTGATTAAAGTTCAGGTAATCCAAAAACCAAAGATGTGCAAATAAATTTTAATTCGCACAACTTACAAATTATTGTCAAACAAACAAAGAGATCAGCTTGTGAATAACGGAGCCGTGAAAACATCTGTAATTGTTTAAACAGTTCAGTGTTAATAGATGCTTGAAAAGTGTCTATTGTGCAACAATATTTACCTGGCACTCATTAATCTTCGCCAATATCTTTGGGTATGTTCGGGTGTGTTTTCGTTGTTTCAATTGATTATAATATCAAACAGATACATTTCACCGACTTAAGTTAACACCGCAGAGACAGTGGTGTAGTGGCAATGTGCCTAACTTGTATGCAAGGTTCCACGGGTTCGTATCCCACTAACAAAGTTCTATGCTCCTACGTTTATGAATAAATTATGCAAATGAACCGCCATATTAGAATTACGGTAAGCACGCTATTGTGCGCTGGAAATAGACACGTCCGTTTACAAAGCTCGCCACGTTTAACAGTTTTCTTCCATGTAAGAAAACTTGATGGTTTTTGATTGCATATTGAATGATAAATAAAATAAAAGAAATATGATAAAAATTGGCCGATGATTGATAGTTTATGAGCGTTATAAAGTTCAGGAATTCATCGGAACGACCGAGATTCTGTCGCCGGATAGCGGCTGAAGATAGCCTTTTAAACCAACTTTGAAATTTTTTTGAACATGCAGACAATTTTTTCCCAATAGATATTTGAATATACTTTACAAAACTACCAAGTTTGTAATGTGTCCACTTCTTATTAAAAGTGTCTGGGAAGTTAAATTCGTTTGTTTACATAAATTTGTACCGCCATTCCGAAACAAACGTCTGTATCGGTGATAAACGAAGTTATACGCTCTATCATGCAAAGCCTCGGTAGCGCAGTGCCATGTATTCCCGCTTGACACGTGGAAGATCAGGGATTGAAACTCCGCCGGAGTAGCAAAAATTTATTATTTACTCTGAACATATTCATTTATACTCACACTTCTATTATGTATAGTGAGAACGGGATTAAAAATGTAAAACTGATTCAAAAACGTAACGAATTAATTTGAATATATGGGTTGGGTTAAATGCCCACGCATGCTCTGTGTGTGCGTGATGTTTACATCCGGTCGTAGCATACGAATAGAGAGCAAACTTTGTTAGTGTATCCTGCACATATAATTTTATTTTTTATAGGAGTATGGTTATTTTTATTTAATTTGTGACACTGTCTTATGTACTGTTTTATGATTGTTGGTTGACTTTGCTTTGTTTTCTATGTTTTGTATTTTTTATGTATTAATACTTACTATTGATATTCATGGCATTTCAGGAATTACATAAAATTACATCCTCCGTTGAATGAATGTTTTTCCGTTTGTCCCTAGGTTATCTTCAAAATCCTTCGATATCTTAGCAGGGGTGTGGAAATCCTTTATTTTTTCACTTGTCCACAGACAAGTGAGATGTAAAATTTCACTTGTCCAAGGTCAAAATTTACTTATCCAGATTTCAACATTAAAACCAAATTAAGTGAAACAAACAAGGACCAGATTAAAATTTTCATATTTAAAACATCTGAAGTAGGCACACTGTTCATGTCTAGAGGACATGAACAAAACTCAGAGACAAATAGCGTGACTTCAAAGTGAGCTTGGGAGTGCCTGAAGTGACTTGGAGTGCAGAGAAATATCACGGTACTTCGTGGAGTAAAATCGCTGCACTCCGAGTGGTTTTACACGTAAAGGGTTTAAGGCAAATAAAAATAATATTTATTATATTCCGTAGAAATGTGTCCACATGTGAACTGTTTCTGTGTTGTATGCATATTAAATTCAAAAAGATTTGGCGACCGACGTACATTTTTAAAGCGTGTTCAATATATTATATTACCCAAAACTAAACTTACTCATAAAATTATTTATTCCAAACTATTATTTTTATAATCCAAAATTATCAGACTATTGTCTAGCACTACATTTACAAGTCTCGAACTGTCAAATATCTCGGTCTTTTTGATGCCACGTGCTTCTCAGAGATCAAAGAAAACTCACATGTACAATGTAGTGTCGGCGATTGTTCTTTGATCTCGTGACACCTGCAGCTTTATCTTTTATGATTGAGGAGTTTGCAGCTAAAATAATTTATTTGGCAAATATTATTTTTTAAAATAAATATAACTGGAAAAACATTGACCTTTACTGTTGCCGAAACAATAAATGACAATAACGCGGACACGCTGGAACGCCTCATTTTGTTTTAAATAAGAACAGAACTTTTTTAATGTTAATTGATAAATATTTGTTTGCATTCACTAATTGACAAACATTACTCAGTCAGTGGTGTCATATAGCTTGGATTTGCATAAAGTTTTGCGTCATCCTTAACAACAGGCCATATTTTTCACACCTACCGCTGGTGACAAATGCTAAGTGACCAACTACAGCTTACTTTACACGGAAATAAATATTGTAAGTCAACATAAAAGTAACAAATATTTTAGGTTCTGATTAGAAATAACTCAATTCTTGTTGAAACAATAAAAAAACATAACGCCGTGACAGTATACAGGGCCCTCACTCTACTTTAGGGGAAGGGGTCCGCAGCCCTCAGGTGGTGGAATTTTCGCGTCGTTTTTGCCTATTAAGGGGGAATTTGCCTTAAATGAATAATCTATTATAATAAGAAATATGAACATATATCATTTTTATTAAAGCCATGTCTGAGTTTCAACATAGAAGTGCAATTATTGACATTGGAAAACAAAAACGGAAATGCAGGGCTTTTTTTCTGAAAATTGGGAAAGGGCCCAGGCTTTCTCAATTTGGGAAATTTTATGCATGGTGTCGCCCAAATATTTTACGCATATTCTCAAATTGGGAAAATTATTAATAAACTTGCTTAACACTTTAGTGCTCTCCCTATTGCAGTAATCATATACTACTGGCAAAATGTGAAGAGTTTCTCTGGCTTTAAAGAGATGTGCTCGTGTCTTATCCCCACAGATATTTTTTGAGCAATAATTTATAGATTAAACTAAACAAGTATCCCCCACAACTACCCCTATTCCATTCTTGAATTTGGTAAACAGCTCAAGGATGATAAACTGTAACATTTGTAAATGTTTTCATGCAATTATTGTGGTTTGTCACGTATTTTCACGACCCCGTTAATTCACGATTTTCGGGAATATTATTTGGTCCTTTTTTCGGCTATTTTAGAGAATTTGAATGAAACAAATGGTTTAAAACGCTTAAAACAGGTCAAGGATGATAAAACAGGTCAAGGATGATAACTTATACCTGTTTTTACAAGTTTTTAGGTGATTATTTTTGTTTGTCACGTATTTTTTAATGCCTGATTTTCGGAAATATTTGCCGATTTTTCGGAATTTTTATCTCTGGAGGGGGGAAAAAAGATACTTTTTCAGCGGGGGAAGCAGCCGATATTCGGCGGTAAAAACAACTGAGGGCCCTGAGTATACAGTAGCGCGATTCTCAACGAAGGTACGTCCGATTCGATCTTTGTCAATGGATCTTAATTCAACAGGTCGCCTTTATAGGTGTATTTATGTTGGTTTTCACAAAACTGCAAACTTATCGGGTGGTTTCCGGCAGGATTTCTTGGGACTGTCTTACATTATTTATTTCATATTTCTCAAATTTTGACCTGTACGTGGACAATTTGGGCAGAAAAACCCACTTGTCCGCCGGCAAAAAAAACCCGTGTCGGACAAGTCGGATGTAGGAATTCCGCACCCGATTAGCCGAGGCAATCTTATCTTTAGAGCGTAACTGTTTTTCAAGATGATTTGCTTGTCCACATTTTCAGTTCTATATACAAATGTATGCAGTACGACAGAGAAAAATGCTCAAATAGTCATTAAAAAAAACTGGATACCCCGTGCTGAACAAAGACAGATTTAAAGCAAGACTTGAACATGCATATGCTGGATTAGTAGTCAAATGCCTGATCCACAACTCTATTGCGGAATGTGGTATCTGCTACAGTACGAAATTGATATTTTATATCAATAGCTTGTTATATTTTTATCTAAAGATTACCAACCACATACGAAATATTCATGAGTGCCAGTTCAATATTGTCGCATAATACCAGACAATAATCAATTAACCACCTGCCATGCTGTTTATTTACATTTTGAACGTTTAGTACAGGGGCAATGCTATTCTCAAAAAATGATTTTGGTCGATACCAAAATTCTTGGGAGCCAAGACTCAACCGTGTTATACAGGGATTCATGCGAGCTTGCAGTGTATGTGAAACAGTGGAAAACCAGTTTGCTATTTATAGATCTACTTACATAAGCATTGTGCATGGCAATATATGTTGTGTACTAAATATTTTAAAAGGACAAAATTAATGTCGTTTATCAGTCTTAGTGTACTTATAATCTATCACCATTAGCCTTCACAACCATATAGATTGATCATGATCTGCACTGTTCGCTATTCATATTTTGTTGTCTGATCATGTTTGCACTTTTAGCTATGAATTTTAATGCTGTCCGATCATGATCTGCACTATTCACTTTTGATTTTTTTGCTGTCTGAGCATGATCAGTACTGTAAGCTATTCACAATTTTGCTGTCTGTTTGCTTTTCTTTCATTTTGCTGTCTGATCATTATCTGCACTATTCACTTTTCATTTTTTAGCTGTCTGATTATGATGTCTACTGATAGATATTAATTATTTTGCTGTCTGATCATGATCTGCACTGTATGCTATTGATTATTTTGCTGTCTGACCATTGTCTGATCATGATCTGCACTGTATGCTATTGATTATTTTGCTGTCTGATCATGATCTGCACTGTATGCTATTGATTATTTTGCTGTCTGATCATGATCTGCACTGTATGCTATTGATTATTTTGCTGTCTGATCATGATCTGCACTGTATGCTATTGATTATTTTGCTGTCTGATCATGATCTCCACTGTGGCTATTCATTTCACATTGACCACTTTGTGTCTTCATGTAACAGTAGTGAGAATACTGACCTTCTCCAGGAGAATTATGCATGAATGTCCTAGCACTGACCTCAAGATGTGTAATGAATAGGTTGAAATATAGCCCATTCCTAGATTTCTTAATAAATCTAAAAGTATAAAATCAAGTGATTTCTCTGCAGCCTAATTTTAACCAAAGGATCTTGATTTGAACAATCTTGGTAAAACAATAAGCAATTCTACATGCTAAAAATGTCAAGTGTTACTGATATGAAACAGCTTGTAGCAATACTAATTTTAACAAATTGTGTTTCTTTATTATAACATCATTTTAAGTATTAACATGCTTTCTGTGGGTCATAATATGAACAATCTTGGTACAAGTCCACTAGCCAATGCTAAATATCTAAGCTCTAGGCCTTGTGGTTTTTGAAAAGAAGTTTTCCTATAAAAGCCTATGTAAAAATAAGTGACCCCTGAGTGGGGTCAATTTTGACCCAGGGGTCATAATTTGAACAATCTTCGGTATACTAATTTATTTTAGCTTGATTATGAAGAAAATTTGATTAAGGAGCTTGCAGCTTATCGAGTTACTCTCCAGTTCGCTTCCTGGAAAAACCAGTACTGGTGTCATATGAGGAAGTACGATCGTGACCCCAGTGGGGCCTGAACCCGCAACCTCTGGGATGAGCAGCCGACACATTAACCACTACACCACTGGTAGAGGTCCACTACACAATGTCACTTGCCAAATATCTAAGCTCTAAGCTTCATGGTTTCGGAGAAGAAGATTTTTTTAAAGTTTTTCCTATTTGTTGCCATAGCAACCAGAGTTCTGCATGGAATGAAATAATTTGGTGGATTTTGGTAGAGCTTCATGCAAGGAACATCCCTACCAAGTTTCATCGACATTAGCCCAGTGGGTAAAGGAGATGTTGCTTGGAGGAAAATGTTAACAGATGTACAACAGAAGGAATGTGATCCCAAAAGCTCACAGGTGAGCTAAAAATCAATCATGTCTGAAAATCAACAACAGCAAATACTCAGCCATAAGTGGCCATAAGCCAAGGGTTTAGTTTTGGCTTTAAAATGATTAATTTAGGCTAGCCTCTTCCATATGCTTAGTGAGGATTTTGACATGATAAAAGAAGTAATTATTGTTTGGGGATGGTTGCCATGGCAAAATTGACCATAATTTGATCACATTTTTTGTAAGAATTACTGAGTTGTAACCTTTGTAATTTGTAATGGAGTTTTATGCCCATTCCAACTGTATTAAGATCATTTAAAGGTTACAGTGATTTCAAGTCAGCCATTGTAACCACTGAATTTACTAGATTTATAAAATTCTGTTGAGATTGAGAAAATAATTATCTCTATGGGTGGTTTCAAAAAAAATGAAGACATTTCTTCTATTTCAGATAAACTGAATATTATGTGATTTTTAGACAAACTTCTGCATGCAGAATCTGCGTTTTAGTGTTTTACTTAGAGTTGCAAAGTTTCGTCTTTATTGAGTTACTGGTTAAAAAGTTAGAGTAAAAAACCTTGCCAAAAACATCCCGAGTGTAACGTTTTCTGTGTGACATTTTAACATTAACATTATATTCAAAGTTATAAATTTTAAATAAATCTTATCTTACTTTAATAAGTCTTTTTCCTACTAAAAAGTTTAGCAAGCACCTGTGATTTTTAACACTATTT
This sequence comes from Saxidomus purpurata, assembly GCA_022818135.1. Taxonomy (NCBI): domain Eukaryota; kingdom Metazoa; phylum Mollusca; class Bivalvia; order Venerida; family Veneridae; genus Saxidomus; species Saxidomus purpurata. Next base: position 26,000,947 of record JAFMSR010000008.1, read on the forward strand.
GTTAATGGTTGTCCAGATTCATTAAGATTTGTTTCACTTTAAATAACCCACTCACTGGAATATTTTTCAGTAAAAAATATACTTTTGAATTCAAACAGCTGGTAATTGTACAGTGGCATCTAAAATATGATTCAAACTTTGTTTCTTTATAAAAGTTATGTTATGCTTTGTTAACCATGTTGCACAATTGTATTTAAGACCATTAATATAAACCAGATTGATACAGTAGCTCAGTGACCCAGGAATGTCCCTGAGTGTAACATTTTGACTTTTGATGTATGCCACTTTTATATTCTCTGCCTAATTCTTTATTTTATTTTACTTTTTGAGACAAGCATGTCAGTATAAGTATATCTGCTACTGACATGATCAAGTAGTAAAGCAGTTAATTCTCTACATCGATCATAACTGATGTCCCAGAGTGTAACACCTTTTTTGACAGTTTGACTGTCACATGTAAATGGCACAGAAATTATCAAATAAATATCTTCTATAGTTAAGTTGCTTCATATAAATGACACTGTAACATTTTAATGCTTTACACAGTCACCTGTAGAATGAAGTACCTGTGAGTGAGTTAAGTATTTAAAGGGGGGAAAAAAAAACGTGAAAAAATACTAATATTTGAATATAATAAGCAGTTTCTATTTAGTATGTTACATGAAGAATAAAACATCTTTAGTATAATTAATGTTGATTTTTACATGATGTAAGTGAGCATGAATTTCATTTATAATATTATTATTACAAACAAATCATCCCAGGTTTCCAAAGCCATTAAATGTTACACTGGGACACTAAAATTAAAAATTCTGTTATATTTTCACTCAAAATGTTTCTTGAAACAGGAAATTATTTGAAACAAACAAAACAATGCCAAAACTAGTTGTTAAAAAATCCCCTTGAAAGGGAGAACTATAAGTTCAAAGGAAATAACTGAAAAATATGATGAGGAAAAAAGGTGACTTCTTCTATGGAGACGGAAACCTTGTAAGAAACTGAAAACTAACTCAAGTCTAAAGAAAAGGTTAGAGAAAATAAGGCAAAGAAAATACTTCAAAATAAAGAACAGGCAGAAGGTTAAAAAGTTGAGAAAACAAAAGCTTGAGTTTGGTGAAGAATAAAAAGCTTAAGAAAAACAAAAACTGAGAAAAAAGAAGGCTAAACAGAAGGCAAATGGTTTAATCATGTATTACAAGTAACAATGAAAAAAAAACCCGACTCTTTGAACCTATCCAAAACTGAATTCCCTGTTAAAATGTTGCTTTTCTTTTTTATCCTCTTTCTGCTTTCTTTCTATCTATGCATGCACTAACAGTGGTCTTTTTATTGTTCTAGTCCTGACTGACCCTAGGATTTCTCCTTAGGTGACACTGCAAAGACCCCCAACAGGTGTTACAAGGTTATAGAGATAGATGAAGAAACAGGGCGATCTGAGTACCAGACCCTCTTCACAAATAGACCCCTTGATAATTTCCCCATATAGCATGGAAACACATGACACTACCTCTTGATTTCTTACCAGTTCTTCTCTTAGATAGATGTGAAACCCTGCAAAATGTTTCTGAGATTTTCAATGCACCCGGCCAGGATTCTAACTGAGAATGTCCCATATTGGTAGCCCGGAGTATTAACCACATGAGCACTGTGCCTCCCAACTTTTAGCTCAAACCCTTAGCCTGATTCCAGCTGTTACGAACCATGGTGAAGGGCTGGTCAATGTCAGCTATGCTAAGCAGTGCATAGAGCAAAGTAATGAAGATCATAACATACATATTGTTCAGCACCTGAGTTACATTTTGTCTTTTTAAACGCATTGAAAAGAAGGGCTGGCAGATAAGAGGGCAGACACCCTGAAGATGGAAACTTTATTTCTCTTTAAAAGTAAATGGGCACATTATTAACAATTCAGTAGCTGTCTAAGTTGTCTTGTGTCCCGAGTGTAACAAAAGTAAAAGACTTCTAGAATACCTTCAGAACTAAATTTAGACGCCTTAACCTTGTCCTACAAGCGTGAAATTTTATTATTTTTCTTTTAATGTTTAAATATTGTAAAACAGGTCTTCTCATATTTTCCTTTTATGCATTTATAGAACTACAAAAAGTTTCAACCTTTGATTTAAAAATTAAAAAGTTTGAAAATTGAAAAAATGCAACTTTCATAAAAAAATAAAACCAAATATCAAATTTTTGTGTTCAAAGTAATTTTCAATCATATACTATGACAAAGTGAAGAAATGATGATTTCTATTAAAAGTCTTTTATTCAATTTATGGTATATGAAAATATACCCATTGATTTGAAAAAGTTCATTTATTTCAAATAAACACTTAAAATATATAACTACTGACATTTTCAAATTCTTTAATCTTTGATGTTTTTAGAAAATTCAGCTTGTCTCTGTTAAATTGTGATAGAAATGATCAGCTTTATTTTATATCTAAAAATGACCCCTAATGTCACACTTTTTCCTCATTTATTTTGAAACCACCCCTATACAAAATTTGTACCCATCAAAGCTCATCTTAGCAGGAGAGTCAAGGGGGAGGAGAAATTGTGAAGATCTTGTACACATGAGGTAATGACTCTAACAACTGATGCCAGTCTATGAATTTACATGTGTTTTATGTTCCTAAACCTGAATGTAAAATCTGAATAAAAATCATGCAGCCTCTCAAAAATTATTGATCACATGTCTAAATAGGGCTGTAACTCCCGTTACAACCAAAATTTAACTTGACCTGTATTTTATGAACTTAAACCTACACTTAAAATCTGAATCAAATGCATTCAATCTTTAAAAAGTAACTAGAGCTATCACTAAATGTGATTAATACCCCCGAAAGACTGCTTTATAAACTGAGGAAGTTCGTAGTAACAGAATACCTTGCAAAAAAACAACTAAAATAGAGATATTGTTCTTGGCAATAACTCTGTAATTACTCAAGATAGAGTTATGGTTCTTGTACACTGCATTTTCTCCCATTGTGCTGGACCATTGTATGAAGTTGTATTGCATTCCGACCAGTAGTTTTCAAGTTATGCTCCGGACAAGAAAAAGTAACAAAGGGCAATAACTCTGCAATTACTCAAAATAGAGTTATGGTTCCTGTGCACTGCACTTCCTCTTATTGTGCTTGACCATTGTATGTAGTTGTCTTGAATTCCCACCAGTAGTTTTCAAGTAATGCTCCGGACAAGGAAAAGTAACAAAGGGCAATAACTCTGTAATGAGTCAAGATAGAGTTATGGTTTATGTGCAATGCACTTCCTTTCAATGTACTTGACCATTGTATGAAGTTGTATTGAATTCCCACCAGTAGTTTTCAAGTTATGCTCCGGACAAGGAAAAGTAACAAAGGGCAATAACTCTGTAATTACTCAAAATAGAGTTATGGTTCCTGTGCACTGCACTTCCTCTTATTGTGCTTGACCATTGTATGAAGTTGTATTGAATTCCAACCAGTAGTTTTCAAGTTATGCTCCGGACAAGGAAAAGTAACAAAGGGCAATAACTCTGTAATGAGTCAAGATAGAGTTATGGTTTATGTGCAATGCACTTCCTTTCAATGTACTTGACCATTGTATGAAGTTGTATTGAATTCCCACCAGTAGTTTTCAAGTTATGCTCCGGACAAGGAAAAGTAACAAAGGGCAATAACTCTGTAATTACTCAAAATAGAGTTATGGTTCCTGTGCACTGCACTTCCTCTTATTGTGCTTGACCATTGTATGAAGTTGTATTGAATTCCAACCAGTAGTTTTCAAGTTATGCTCCGGACAAGGAAAAGTAACAAAGGGCAGTAACTCTGTAATGAAATGGTTCTTGTGCACTGCACTCCCTCTCAATGTGCTTGACCATTGTTTGAAGTTGTATTGAATTCCAACTAGTAGGAACGACCGACCAACCACCGGGTGACTCCTATATACCCCCCCAAACTTCGTTTCGGGGGTATAATTAATCGGAAACCACTGTGCTGAAATCTAAATTGAAAAGGGACCATAACTCCTGTAACAATTGGTGCATTGTGACCAAAATCAAACTTGACCTGTATTTTACCACCATAAACTAACACTCAATTTCTAATCAAATCCATCTAACCTATTAATAATAACTGATCTGAAACCATTTTGCTAAAATTAAGTAAACAAGAGGGCCAAGATGGCCTTATATCACTCACCTGTATATTGATTGCCAATAATACAAGGAGTCATGACTTTAACATAATTCATAGAGGTCTACTATAAAAGCCTTTGCTACTTTTCTATTTGTTATTAAGCCTTTGCTAAATCAAGTGACCCTCCGGGGAAGGGTAAATTTTCAACCGGGGCTCATAATATGAACATTCTTGATAGGTGTCCACTAGACAATTGTATATGCAAAATAACTAAGCTCTAGGCCTTGTGCTTTCAGAAAAGAAGATTTTTAAAGTTTTCCTTTATAGTCTATGTAAAATTAAGTGACTCCCCTGGAGGGGTCAATTTAGACCCGGGGGTCATAATTTGAACAATCTTATTAGAGGTCCACTAGGCATTTCTACATGCCAAATATCTAATCTCTAGGTCTTGTGGTTTCCGAGAAGAAGATTTTTAAAGTTCTTCCTATATAAGCCTATGTAAAACCAAGGGACCCCCCTGGATGGGGTCAATTTTGACCAGGGTGTCATCATTTGAACAATCTTGGTAGAGGTCCACTAGACAATGCAACATGCTATATATCTAAGCTCTAGGCCTTGTGGTTGTAGAGAAGAAGACTTTTTTAGTATTTCCTATTTGTTGCCATAGCAACAAGTTTTGCACGGAATGGAATTCTTTGAACAACGTTGATAGAGTTTCATGCAAAGAATATTCCTGCAAAGTTTCATCAACATTGGCCCAGTGGTTTCAGAGGAGATGTCATCTGAAGGAAATGGTGGACGGACGGACATACTCACCTGACAGACTTTGTGCGGTTATCCTTTCGATCTTTCTTTGATTTTTTTTTAACCCCACAATACCATTTTTAACTCCATAATTACGGAATGAACTGAAACAACCTCACAATGCTAAGTTGTACTCAAACCCTAACCCCCTAATGTCTACTGAGTACATGTACGGACAGACAGACTGACACCGGACGGAATGTGATCCTAATAGCTCACTCTGGCACTTTCTGCACAGTGAGCTAAAAAGACATTACTTCTATCATTTAACTAGGACGTATTGACAATATGCACATCACCACTCTATAAAAAACACAGGTGGAGGGAAAAAAATGGTCTGCCCCCAAGATTGTGATTTAGAGTGATTGTACTGAATTTGTCACATTAACACTAGAGCCCTTACTTTGCAAAGTTGTTCTCTCATATACATAGGCTCTGTAGTTGATCACTGCACACAGTTTCTCATGAGTTATTTGCGTAGAGAATCTACAGGAATGCTGCACTGTAACCGTCTCCTTGACCGAGGAGACTTCTACTTTCGTTCCAAACTTTCTATCCCTGCAGGCATGAAGTAAAATATTCTGGTCATCAATCTCTTCACCTAAAAGATGATAAAGACAAAAATGTAATAACTGTACCTTATTATGCACATGCATAAAGAAATTAAAACAGTTTTTTAGGTTTCTGGCTATCTCATGCAACTGTTACATTGTATAAATATATAGTGAGTAAATATTTTTAATAACAGTGACCATAACCTAAGGCCTGGTGACCTAAAAATGCATATTATGTCTTCCTATGGCATGTTGACCCATATATAGATTAAGCGAGACTTACCTTGGAAGAAGGGAAGTTGAAGGTTGATCACAATTTCATCCACTGCAAACTCCTTAAGGGCTCACACGAAGAGATGACGCAGCATCCAGTAGAATGAATCAGAGAACTACAAAAGGTCAACGGCTTCAAAGAAGCCTTGATCTTGTGAATATAAAGAATCAAACCCAAAGGGTGGTTGTGGGTAGGTGTGTGAGTCCTTAAGGAGTTTGCACTGGATGAAATTGTGATCAACTTCCTAAGGCCAGGTGATCCAAAATGCATATGTCTTCGGCCTGGTGACCCAAAATGCATACTGTAAGTGTATTAATATTAGCGGAGTAGTAATTTTTGCGCTATTTATAGCGGGAACAGATGTGTGCTAATTCATGTCCAGCGCTAATATTTGACAAAAAGGAAAGGTTTAGCCAATGATAAAATGACATTCATCGTATTGAAATTACCATAATTACTATTCGACAGAACATAGATAAATACATTTTATTGTGACTGTGACAATTATTGCTGCATTCATTTACAAATATTTTTCAGAAAGTTATGAATAGAAATATTAAATATGAATCAAACTTTAATGCAAAAGTCAGATGTTTGTGTAAATCAATATGCATATCTTTATCTTCGCCATTGTCTGTAAAACATCGTATATAACACCTTCGGAGTAGATCGCCAGTTTGTCTGGTCGCGCTAATTTACAATGTCATCATAACAAAGGCATTTCACTGCTGTCAAAACGAACAATTATCACAATCTGTATTTAGATACTACTGTACCGTATTTCCCCGTGTATAATACGCACTTTTAATTCAGATTTTGGGGCTTCCAGGAAGGGGTGCGTATTATACACCAATGTAGGATCTGCGACAATTTTTCCCAGCATTGAAAATGTTGAAATTGTATAAATTAGACGCAATATTGGGATTTTCACTGAATGCGGATGTTTACCCATTTTTTTATTAACTTTTTTATGAAGAGCACAGAGGTTTCCTAAATGCCGACACCCGGTACGGCATGTACAATAAAACATTGCCGGTAAATTTGATAGTTTTCTTTCAGGTTTCAATAAAAGTTTAAAATTGTTAGAACAAAGTTTGTTGTCTTTTTAATTATCAAACAATTATTGCTGATCAATACAACATTCCGTTTATTGGTAAACAAACACACTTATATAATTGCATTGATTTTCACATGTCTCTCTTTGATGGCGCTGTAATTACCGGTATGAGAAGTTTGTTGAGAAGGTGTTGAAATCGTGAGAAAATAATTATGTTCTCAAAGTACCATTAAATAAGCATGACATTTTTTAGTTTTTCATATCATCAATGCTAACCAGATTGTCAAAATATAGTCAATAGCTGCCGTATTGTATTTTTTACCTGTATAAATCGTTAGGGTGCTTCGAATATTGAATAATTTTCGTAACGAAAATGACATATTTTTTGGATATTTCAGGTGCGTATTAAACACTTTGTAGGCATTCTTCCCCATTTTTAAAGCCCAGATCGAGGGTGCGTATTATACACGGGTGTGTATTATACACGGAGAAATACGGTATATGAAATTATTATAATAAATAATAAACAAATTTAGATTTTATGTCCTATTCTAAACATTGATCAGTATATTTGCGTGTCTGGTTGATTTCATTACGAAGACCTGTCAGCTGCCAGCCATTTTTTGTTGTAGAATTTTTCACGCTCTCATGCGCGATAGTAAGCCAGTTTGCATGAATGGCTAAAAACTAGTTACTAAGTTGAAAATATCTCACTCGCCCATTCAACAAATTATCGTTATTGCTATTCACTACGTGAAAAATTTCCATGTATTGAAGTGATTACCGATCGAAAATTGAAATACTGTATTCCATCAAACAAATTGTTTGAGGTATATTTTTAGAAAATAAACCTCGTATTTTGTATTTGTATCGTAACGATAACTTTGGGTCTTTCTGTATTTTGTCGGAAATTGGTACCTTGAAATCACTGATTTCTTATATTAGCGCTGCCGATGGTGCACTAATTCAAGTACGCGCTAATAAGTCGAAACTACTCAAATCATGGCGTTTGTGCTAAAATTTAGCTGCGCTAAAACAAGTACACTTACAGTATTATGTCTTCGGCCTGGTGACCCAAAATGCATATTTATTATGTCTTCGTTTCCATATGAGCTACCTATGCAACAAATTTCGTTAGTTAATAGGAATTTATTTTAGTTTGATTAAGAAGAAATCTTCGTCGCTTATCGAATCGCTCTTGAACACTCATTCTGGATGTCATCATGCTCATGTGAGAGAGAGTCAGTGAGTTTTTCATCACTGCTACGTATATGCAGCTAGGTGGACTAAGGTATGTGTGGCATCAGTGTTTCTGACTCTTTGCCCAAGGACACACCATGTGCTCAGACTGGGATTTGAACCCAGGACCTCACATTCTGAACGCCTTAACCACTGAGCTATCAAGGCCCACAAAGCTATTGGTTACAACAGCTTGTGCCTACGTAAGTGATAGGCCATGAAATATGCAACTCATAATCAAAATAACATTTTTCAGCTTCTTCCTGTAATTGTGCACAGGTTAAGTTGAAATTTGATAAAAACTGAAAAAGAAAAACTCAAAACTCAAAAGAAATTGTTGACAGACTGCGTGAGAAAACAATAGAATGTTTTCAGCCTTTGGCTTATTTTAACAAATAAACACAGTTGAATATTATAATTCTAAACTTTACCATCAAATATCTTTAAATAGTCTTCTTCACAAAACACTGATGGCTCCATATCCATATAAGTCACTGTCACCCTCACACGATGATTTTCTGGGGCTCGAATTTTGAAGTAAAACAACTGATTCCAAGGATCACTACAACAGTATGCCAAAAAAATGTTGATTTTATGTGTATAATGAATATGAAGATCTTCAGAAATGGCCTGAAAAAAGTTGAAATAGCAATTGTTGCAGTTCAAAGACGGACTAGGTTATTGTTTTTTACACACATATATACAGATGCATACCTAAATGGAGCAGTTTGATACTGCAGCAATTCTCGATTCACATTCTGTTTGCTTATCCATCACAGAAAGCCTGAGTAACCCTTGCATTTCTAGTTAAAGTTGTATTAAAAATGAAAACACTTTTTTTAGCCCAAAAACAAGAGTGCCAAACTGTCACAAAATACTCCCATCAGAGAGACATAACTGGATATGGCAGTTCATAGAGTTTGTAAAACATGTGAAAAGTTTTATTGAATTCCAACTAGTAGTTTTCAAATTATGCTCTGAACATGGAAAAGTAACAAAGGGCAATAACTCTGTAATTTGTCAAGATATAATTATGGTTCTTGTACACTGCACTTCCTCTCAGAGTGCTTGACCATTATATGCAGTTGTATTCAATTCCAACCAGTAGTTTTCAAGTTGTGCTCTGGACAAGGAAAAGTAACAAAGGGTATTACTTAAGATATAGTTATGTTTCTTGTAAACTGCACTTCCTCTCAATGTGCTTGAACATTGTTTGCAATTGTATTGAATTCGAACCAGTAATTTTAAAGTTATGCTTGGGACAAGGAATAGTAGCAAAGGGCATTAACTCTGTAATTAGTCACAACGGAGTTATGGTTAATGTGCACTGCACTTTCTCTGAATGTGCTTAACCATTGTACGAAGTTGTATTGAATTCAAACCAGTAGTTTTCAAGCTATGCTTCAGACAAGGAAAAGTAACAAAGGGCAATAACTCTGTAATTACTTATGATAGAGTTATGGTTCTTGTACACTGCACTTCCTCTCAGACTGAGAGTATACTATATTGACTATAGTATGAAGTTGTATTGAATTCCAACTAGTAGTTTTAAAGTTATGCTCTGGACAAGGAAAATGCAACGGACCAACCGCCTGCCCTACGGATCAAACATCAGGTGACTCCTATTTACCCCCCTCACTTATTCTTGAATTCTGTATCATTAGTAATTTAGTATTGTACCGATGTTCAACATATGCAATAAAAAGGTAATTATACGGGGCAGGTGTGCCTCAAGGTGATTTTGGCACACTTGGTTCAAATTGGCCCTCCGGCCAATAGCTCATCAAGTATGCCAATATCACCTAAAGGCACACCTGCCCCATATAATAATCTCTACGTATTGTATCGCATGATGATTGTATCTTTGCATCCCTAGTAGTTGTGACCCCTAGTAGTCGAAATTGACCCTGCCTGGTGATCTCTAGAGTTTATATACTAGGCTTATACAGTAAAAACTTTAAAAAATCTTCTCTGAAACCACAAGGCCTTGAGCTTATATATTTGGCATGTATCAGTTATTTGGCATGGCCTAGTTGACTTCTTTCAAGAATGTTCCAATCATGTCCCCCAGGTCAAAACTGACCCTTTATGCTATTGATGACTTTGTATTATAGCTAATGGTAGCCAGATGAGTGATATAAGGCCATCTTGGCCCTCTTGTTTTGTTTGGCCTTACAATGACTGTAAATGTAAATTGTGAGTTTTAGCATGGAGTATTTTGCCCTTCCATTCTAATTAGCTAACACAAAAACCTTTGCAATAATTACAAATTTCAATCAAAATAATTGGCCTTGATGGAGACAATTGAAAAGTTGTCAAACTTCCATTTGCTGAGGAGGAAAGTCTTTAGTGTTTTTAGAAGTAATCTCTTGCAACAACACTGTCAGGGCAAACCACTTCACCTTACAAGGGCAAAAAGTCACTGGTAAGTACGGGAAACGTCATTTGGACGCTTAGTGTATATGACGTCATTAGGACGTGACGTCATTTCCTGACGTTTTGTTGTTTTTTTCATTTCTAAGCTTGTCATGAATATGATCAACATGTGAATTTAAAAAGTGTAGACAAATTTCTTGAAAAAGGCAATATTGCCGAAAATTTGAATTAAAGAGTTGTTTTAAATAGAAAAACAGTTATAATTATTATTCCCTGAGGAATATTGAAAGTATTTATATATTTTAGTTTTTGTACATCGAGGCATGCATGTATAAATCTGTTGACACTTACTCCACTCTTTCAATTATTACTTGCTTCAATTCTGTAGTTGCACTGAATTCAGCACCAGTCAGACTGACAACTGCAAAAGTAGAACAGATATTGACAAAATTACAGTAGAAATTTCATGTAATAGACAGACATACAAATAGACACAACACACAAGATTGTGCCCACAGGCACATAAACAACTAGATGGGTGTCCAGTAGAACACTTATGTCGCCCTCTAACACTTTGTCAGAATAACCAATAATTTCATGACAAAATTTAAGAACAACAAGAGCTGTCCCTCACAAGTGACGAATGCCCCCCGAAAGAGGTGCCTCGCAGTCTGTGTCCTCTCCATGTGCGCAATAAATGTGCTATGTAATTTAAAATCCTTCCATGCATGACAGAGTAACCATGCATACAGTTTTCCAGTACTTTAAACACTAAGTGTGACCTTGACCTTTGAGCTAGGGACTTGGGTCTTGCACGCGACACATCCGCTTGATGTGCTAGACATTTGTGCCAAGTTATTTTAAAATCCTTCAAAGCATGATAAAGTTATAGTCCGGACACAAATGTATGCATATATACAGGATTCCATTACCTATAAACTCTAAGTGTGACCTTGACCTTTGTGGTAGGGATGTGGGTCTTGCACGCGACACGTCATCTTAATGTGCTAGACATTTGTGCCAAATTATTTTAAAATCCTTCAATGCATGACAAAGTTACAGTCCGGACACGAATGTGTGCATATATACACATATAGAGGAATCCATTACCTTCAAACTCTAAGTGTGACCTTGACCTTTGAGCTAGGGACGTGGGTCTTGCACGCAACACCTCGTGTTGATGTGCTAGACATTTGTGCCAAGTTATTTTAAAATCCTTCAATGCATGACAAAGTTACAGTCCGAACACGAATGTGTGCATATATGCATATATAGAGGAATCCATTACCTTCAAACTCTAAGTTTGACCTTGACCTTTGAGCTAGGGACGTGGGTCTTGTACGCGACACGTCGTGTTGATGTGCTAGACATTTGTGCCAAGTTATTTTAGATCCTTCATTGCATGACAAAGTTACAGTCCGGACACGAATGTGTGCATATATGCATATATAGAGGAATCCATTACCTTCAAACTCTAAGTATGACCTTGACCTTTGAGCTAGGGATGTGGGTCTTGTACGCGACACGTCGTGTTGATGTGCTAGACATTTGTGCCAAGTTATTTTAAAATCCTTCCATGCATGACAAAGTTACAGTCCGGACACAAATGTGTGCATATATAGAGGATTCCATAACCTTCATACTCCAAGTGTGACCTTGACCTTTGAGGTAGGGATGTGGGTCTTGCGCGCGACACGTCGTCTTGATGTGCTAGACATGTGTGCCAAGTTATTTTAAAATCCTTCAATGCATGACAGAGTTACAGTCCGGACACGGATTGTAAGTGGGGATGCACGGACGGACGGACGGACGGACAGACGGACGGTGGGATTTTAATATGCCTCCCTTCGGGGGCATAAAAAGGCACATAACTCTGTCAAATATGACCTTGACCTACAAAATTAGGTGTCATCATGACCCTTTTGTCATAATCAATGCAATTTGCAAGTTTGATGAAGGAGTCTGAAGAAATAGCAAAGATATAGCTAACTTTAAGTTTTTATGACAGACGGACAGACTGATGGACAAAGTGATTCCAATGTATCACCTTTTTTCTGAAACAAGAGCTGTCCCTCACAAGTGACGAATGCCCCCGAAAGAGGTGCCTCACAGTCTGTGTCCTCTCCATGTGCTCAATAAATGTGCTATGTAATTTTAAAATCCTTCCATGCATGACAGAGTAACCATGCATACAGTTTTCCATTACTTTAAACACTAAGTGTGACCTTGACCTTTGAGGTAGGGACTTGGGTCTTGCACGCGACACATCCGCTTGATGTGCAAGACATTTGTGCCAAGTTATTTTAAAATCCTTCAGAGCATGATAAAGTTATAGTCCGGACACAAATGTATGCATATATACAGGATTCCATTACCTATAAACTCTAAGTGTGACCTTGACCTTTGTGGTAGGGATGTGGGTCTTGCACGCGACACGTCATCTTGATGTGCTAGACATTTGTGCCAAATTATTTTAAAATCCTTCAATGCATGACAAAGTTACAGTCCGGACACGAATGTGTGCATATATGCATATATAGAGGAATCCATTACCTTCAAACTCTAAGTGTGACCTTGACCTTTGAGCTAGGAACGTGGGTCTTGAACGTGACACTTCGTGCTGATGTGCTAGACATTTGTGCCAAGTTATTTTAAAATCCTTCAATGCATGACAAAGTTACAGTCCGGACACGAATGTGTGCATATATGCATATATAGAGGAATCCATTACCTTCAAACTCTAAGTGTGACCTTGACCTTTGAGCTAGGGACGTGGGTCTTGCACGGGACACCTCGTGTTGATGTGCTAGACATTTGTGCCAAGTTATTTTAAAATCCTTCAATGCATGACAAAGTTACAGTCCGGACACGAATGTGTGCATATATGCATATATAGAGGAATCCATTACCTTCAAACTCTAAGTTTGACCTTGACCTTTGAGCTAGGGACGTAGGTCTTGTACGCGACACGTCGTCTTGATGTGCTAGACATTTGTGCCAAGTTATTTTAAAATCCTTCAATGCATGACAAAGTTACAGTCCGGACACGAATGTGTGCATATATAAAGGATTCCATAACCTTGATACCAAAAGTGTGACCTTGACCTTTGAGGTAGAGATGTGGGTCTTGCACGCGACACGCCGTCTTGATGTGCTAGACATGTGTGCCAAGTTATTTTAAAATCCTTCAATGCATGACAGAGTTACAGTCCGGACACGAATTTTAAGTGGGGACACACAGATGGACAGATGGATGGATGGATGGATGGACGGACGGACAGACGGTGCGATTTTAATATGCCACCCTTCAGGAGCATAAAAAGGGGCATTACTCTGTCAAATATAACCTTCAACGACAAAATTTGCGGTTTTAAGATCCTTTTGTCATTAGCAATGCAATTTGAAAGCTTGATGAAGAAATCTTAAGAAATAGCAAAGTTACCGCCAACATTAAGTTTTCGTGACAAAATAGTCAAAGTACAAAAAGGGGCACCATCACAACATTTTTGTCATAAGAAATACCATAAGCAATACAACTAAAAAGTTTGATGAAAAAATCTTAAGAAATGGCAAAGTTATAGCCGTCGATAAGTTTTTGTGACAGACCGACGGACAAAGGAATCCCTATATATCTTCTTTTCTCCAAAAGAGCAACACAAAAATGACAATATAAGAATACAGATGGAAGTTTGGGCTCTTCAGCTCTGCACTTCCTCTGAGTTTCATATTACCAGTCGATCCCATTTAGGGTAACAGTGTTATGGCAACAAAGAAACTGTTTTTCAGCAGCCTGCAACTAATCCTGCATACAATGGTTGTCCCAAAATAGCGTGAAAAATGTTATAACCAGGCGCCAGTTTATAGTTATACACACACATTTATAACACATAGTACAATGCAATCAGGAGAGTGCCAAGATGTCACATTTTCATTTCATTTTGACAATATTGTATACTCCAAAGCTGCCAAAATGTTTGTGCATGTCAATGTCTACATTCTGATATCATCTAGTCAAAATTAAATGCTTAAACGTGATAAACAGCAACACAGTGGGTGTTATGCAACATATATCCACATAAGAATTTGATAATAATGGCGATGCAAGACAAAAGTGTGGCATTGACATTGATCTGTGATTCAATCCTGTTTTGGTCGCGGTATAACTCCTGTTCATATATCCTTTGAACGTCCATAACGTAATAAACCATATACACGGTCAAGACAGGTTTGGCCTGCTATCGAAGCGACAGTTACCAAAAATTGTCTGTATGAATTTAAAGGCTATGCCAAGAGCTCCTGAATGTTGAAAACTCAGACGTCCTAGGCAAAAGCTGACACTATAAGACAACCTTGAAAATGACCTTGGACACAATTTTTCCAGGTTTGAAAATTTTCATTTTACCAATGTTCATGTACAGGCCCCTATGGGATTGTGTGTTGGGCGTTGTGTGTTGTATTTTTTTCATAGACATAAAGCAGACATGTTGTGCTCAAACCAAGGAATATTGACATCTTATAAAAACACTTAAAATCGACCTCTCATTAGGGAAAAAAACAAGAAAAAGGTGGATAATGTCAACCTTGTGGAGAACATTCGTGAAGTTATCAACATAGGCAGGAGAGAGACTGTACAGAAGATTGCTGCAAGAAAGAAGACCTTGATGAACTTATGTTAGCAACACTTAGATTTAACACTCTGGGGTCTCTAGTAATGTGTTTAACACCTGGTTTAAATACCATAGACTTTGCATATTGTAACGATGGTAAGGTAAACTGCCTACCTTAAAATAAATGAACTTCTATTGACACAGGCATTTAACATCAAGATAGAGCTGTTTGTAAAACACGTATGCCCCCCTTGATGCAAAAGTTGCACTATGAAAGGAACAGTTTTTAAAATAAGTCAGTGTGAAATTCATGAAAACGGCATCTGTAGAAATTGTAGAATAAAAAAAATATTAAAAAAAAAACATTAAAAAAATATATATATTTTTACGAAGTGACCTTGACCTCCAAAAAACTTGTTTTGTGGCTAAAAAAAATTAAGAACTAAAAAAAAGAAACTGAATACAAAATATTTTTAGTAACTGTGACTTTGACCCCTAAATTTGTTTTTGCTGAAAATTTAAATTTAAAAAAATAAAATTGAAACATCAAGCTTTAAGATGCTAGGTCCGAACATTTTCAAGTTATCATCCCGAAACTGTTTTACTATTTCGGGTCACTGTGACCTTGACCTTTGACCTTGATACTGACCTAAAAACAATAAGGGACCTCTGCTGGTCATGACCAACCTCCACATCAAGTTTCAGGATTCCAGGCCTAATCCTTCTTGAGTTATCATCTGAAAACCAGTCGGTAGACGCACGGACGGACAGACATACCGACAGACTGACCGATATCTGTAAATCAATATACCCTTCTTCTTTGAAGGGGGCATAAAAAGAAGTAAACAATCAAATTGAAATCTGTGATCCTACCTCTATCCTTTAACAGTGGAATGTGCTGTATCAAGAATCCAGACTTCTCCAGGGCTTGATCAGTCTTGAACCTCAATCTTACTGATCCTTCAGACTGAATTGTAGTTTTGCCCTCTTCTGTTCCAGATAAAAATATATTACCTTGATCCCCTGTGAAGTAAAACATACATTCAGCTGCAATACCACTCTGCAATTGCTTCAGGTGTAACATTTTTTAAGCCAATATATTGGAAAGCAAAGGCTGTTTGATGACAGTACACTTGTCTTTTTTTATATCACCTCGGTGGTAAGGTGTGGTTAGAGTCGCTGACTTGAGATCACTGTAACCTCTCATAGATTAAGGGCCATGGGTTACACTTCACACTGCTTACGACCATGTCTCTTTATAAGTGATCGAGAAAGTTGACAGTTTCTAATGGAGGACATGAGTGTAGAACTGGTTCAACCCATAGTTGATTGTTAGGTAAACTGTCTGCCTATTATAATTACCAAGGTTAGAATAGGTCTTAAAACAACTACACTCAACAGGTTTAGAAACGCAAAAGTGGCAAAATATTTATTTTAAGTGTTACCATGTTTCAAATTTATTCAAATTTCATACACAACAAACACAATATTAAATTGAATTCTTGTGAAAGTTTCAATAATTCATCGCAAAAAATGACTTAAATAGAAATAAAAACAATAGCGTCATTCAAATAAAAATGTTCAACAGGGGAAATCTTTGCGTTTCTAAATCGGTTAAGTGTACAACACTTGTCTTTTAATCTGCTTTGCAAGCAAACAGCAACCAAATTCTACTTGTTTCCAACATTTACTGAATTTTTTCCTTCTAATAAGAACATTACCTTTGAATTCAAAGAATCGGAAACTACGGTATGTATTAGGTCTGGTTGGATGTTGATAAATCAGTTTGCTGCTTTAAAACAAAAACGAAAACATAGCAAACAATTTGAACTTCAAGAATGAAGTATGTTAAGTCCTTCCTCTTATCTGGAATTTCGTATAACTCAAAGTAAAAAGCATGGCATGTTGAAAATTCGAGATAACAAGAGTCAACTTTATGTCTATGTTAAAATCTCTATACCCATGGCAGGAAAATTTGGTATTATTAGACCATTACATTTAGTAGAGGACCACTACATAATACTACAATATCTAAGTTCTAGACCTTGTAACTTTTGACAAGAAAATATTTCTATGGGTGGATCCAACTTTAAGTGTAAATGAGATATGTCCATAATCAGATTTGTTTTTAGCGCATCTGGCCCAAAGTAATTACGTCCCTTGTAGCTCATTTGAGTAAATTGTCCCTTATTTTTGTGTATCATTGTAAAACGAAATGCATCCAGTTCTTATTCTGAATCAGTTTACTTCAGTTGTATTTACAAAATTATGCTGATATAGCAAGAGTTGGTAACATTATATATTCAAACAACACAACTTCTATGTCTGTGATGGCCATATGGTTTAAAAATTAAAATTCATAATTTGGGATTATATGCTGACTGACGTGCTGGAGCTACTTTCAGGTTTGGTACTAAAAGAGTAGGCATCGGTAAGTAGGCAAGTATATTTGTTTGGTACCCAAACAAATTATGATGTAAAAACATAGAAAACTAATTTGTCTTTAAATAGCATTGACACACGCTATTTCATACCAGTAACATAAGACATATTTAGCATGTAGGATTGCTTACTGGACCTCTACCAAGATTGTTCTACCAAGTTATTTCTGATAATTTTGGTTTAATTACACATTTTAGGACAACAAAACATAGTATTTAGTATTGTTCATTACTTAGTATGTAGCCTGATAAACCAAGGATTGGGTTGTCTTATTCAACTTTTTGCTTATGGGTAATCTAACAAGAGGCCAAGATGGCCCTATATTGCTCGCCTGCAACTTATGACAATATGTGACCAAACTTAAACTATATATCATAAACACAAACATTTTGTTTGACCTTGACAAGGCAAACCTTTTAACCAATTTACACTACGATTGGGTTGTAAATGTCACCTGTATGGCATACACAAGGTTTTAACAGGGTGACCTAGTTTTGACCTCAGATTACCCATATTCATACTCAACCTAAATTTCATCAAGACAATCATACTGACTAAGTTTCATGGAGATCCAATGAATAATACAACCTCTATTGCATATACAGGGTTTTTCTATCATTTGACCCTGTGACCTAGTTTTTAAGCCTAGACAAGCCATGTTCAAACTCTACCTAGTTTTCATCAAGGCAATAATACTGACCAAGTTTCATGAAGATCCAATGAAAAATGCAACCTCTATTACTCATATACAGATGACATAGCTCATTTCCAATAGAAAATCAGGCTTTAAAGTCAATGTCAACTTATTTGTGTAAACCGCAACTAAGTTGACATAATGGAAAGAAAAATGAAGGTGCAAACCACTATTTTGGGTAAGGGTGGGTGGGTTTGTGAGGGCTCCAGGAGTTAATGGCTGACAAAATCTAGATCAAACTTCAACTTCCCTCTGTTGTCAGTATCGTTAATCGTACAATTTTGTCTCCCATATAAAACTTGGAAGGGCCTCACATAGAGATTTTAGAGTTAATTCTTCATTTTTTCAACAACAATAAATGAAATACAAATACAAATACCTTGTACATTGATACAAAATTTATTGTAATATAGCACTCTGTAAATTTCCTTGAACTGGTTTGTCATAATACTTATTAAATGTTGCCTCACTACTCCAGTCAGCAGCATGATAAAAACAGTACACATATTTTCCATGCCAATAAAGTCAAACTTAGCTGTTCTAGAAGTGATTTTATACAGTCCAAGACTGTTCCAACATCCCAGATACAATTGTATTTTGTCAATGGTGGTCTTAATTCAAAGACCTCTTTCATGAATTTATCAACAATAGTGGATGTACTGAAGTCCTTCCCAGAGCAAATCAGAGCTGTCCCTCACAAGTGACGAATGCCCCCGATAGAGGTGCCTCACAGTCTGTGTCCTCTCCATATGCTCAATAAATGTGCTATGTAATTTTAAAATCCTTCCATGCATGACAGAGT
Organism: Saxidomus purpurata; assembly: GCA_022818135.1. Taxonomy (NCBI): domain Eukaryota; kingdom Metazoa; phylum Mollusca; class Bivalvia; order Venerida; family Veneridae; genus Saxidomus; species Saxidomus purpurata. The sequence continues at coordinate 26,019,914 of JAFMSR010000008.1, forward strand.
AACCATGCATACAGTTTTCCATTACTTTAAACACTAAGTGTGACCTTGACCTTTGAGGTAGGGACTTGGGTCTTCCACACGACACATCGGCTTGATGTGCTAGACATTTGTGCCAAGTTATTTTAAAATCCTTCAAAGCATGATAAAGTTATAGTCCGGACACGAATGTATGCATATATACATGATTCCATTACCTAAAAACTCTAAATGTGACCTTGACCTTTGAGGTAGGTACGTGTGTCTTGCACGCGACATGTTGTCTTGATGTGCTAGACACTTGTGCCAAGTAATTTTAAAATCCTTCAATTCATGACAAAGTTACAGTCCGGACACGAATGTGTGCATATATGCATATATGCACATATAGAGCAATCAATTACCTTCAAACTCTAAGTGTGACCTTGACCTTTGAGCTAGGAACGTGGGTCTTGCATGTGACACGTCGTCTTGTTGTACTAGACATTTGTGCCAAGTTATTCTAAAATCCTTCAATGCATGACAAAGTTATAATCGGACATGAATGTGTGCATATATGCATATATAGAGAAATCCATTACCTTCAAACTCTAAGTATGGCCTTGACCTTTGAGCTAGGGACGTGGGTCTTGCACTAGACATTTGTGCCAAGTTATTTTAAAATTCTTCAATGCATGACAAAGTTATAGTCCGGACACGAATGTGTGCATATATACAGGATTCCATTACCTTAAAGCTCTAAGTGTGACCTTGACCTTTGAGGTAGGAACGTGGGTCTTGCACATGACACATCGTCTGGATGTGCTCGACATTGGTGCTAAATTATTTTAAAATCCTTCAATGCATGATAAAGCACATCAAGACGACATGTTGTATGCAAGACCCATGTCCCTACCGCAAAGGTCAAGGTCACACTTGGAGTTTGAAGGTAATGGAATCCTGTATATATGCACACATTCGTGTCCAGTCTATAACTTTGTCATGCATTGACTGATTTAAAAAAAACTTGGCACAAATGTCTTGCACATCAAGCTGATGTGTTGCATGGATTTTAAAATTACATACCACAATTATTGAGCACATGGAAAGGACAAAGACTGTGAGACACCTCTTTTTGGGGGCATTTGTCACTTGTGATGGACAGCTCTTGTTTTTCTTTTATTATGAAGGCATATCGAAATAGCACCGTCCATCCATCCGGACAGACAGAAGGACGGTGTGATTTTAGTATGCCACCCTTTGGGGGCATATTAAAACATTCGTTAAAAAAAAACATTTTTACGAAGTGACCTTGACCTCCAAAAAAATTGTTTTTTTTGATAAAGAACAATTAACCAAAGCGCTGTGAGCGCTGAAGGCCTGGGGGCTATAGATTAACTCCCCGAAAAACAACTTTTGACCTTCATGATTTACGCTGAACCTAAAGCGCGGGTCCAAATGTGCATAGGGCGAAATTTAGTATATGACACAGAATGAATGATTCACAAATATATGGGTGGCAGGGAAGTTTGTTTTATTATGAAACGTACGTTAAATGAAAAATAATCATATGGTTAACAATATCAATTGTTTGAGAGAACAATAAAAATAATTCAGTCTGCGCTTTGTTCAACTTCAAGCGATGTCTGATGATGTTGATCGAAAATTATTGTGTACCAAGGACAAGACCTTGAAACAGAAATAAACAAAGCAATACCAGCAATGAAATATAAATACAGTACTGTACAATGTGTATAACAGGGTAAACCAAAAATGATTCTTGGTTACCTTGAAGTTGTAATCGATGAAACCGTTCACTGGGCCTTGACATGCAGCGTCCTCGATAAATGGCGGGTGATTTTGATCACGTAGGTTCCTTCTCAGGAATGTACGTAAATTGTATCTTTTTTTCAAAGAAATTTATTTTTAGGTAAATATATATGTAATCGTTTGTAAATAAGAAAGTTGTCAATGAAATAACATCAGAAATTTGAAAATCAAACTATAAACTCTTATATTGAATTCCGTACGTTTCCGTAAATGTCCGTAAATATCCGTACTTTTCCGTGATATGCATATGATTATCTTCCGTAATCAGCTAACAGCGCAGTAATTTTCAAATCAGAAAAAATTGTGTAATGCAGCCCATAAGCTATAAACCTTTCTGCAATCGTTTGAAGTTGTATGTACTGTTTTTATTTGTAATATGTTCTTATCATATGCAACATTCAAACAAGATTGATCTGGTCTGTCTTGCACTACTTTCCCAAAGCGCATGTTTACAGTTGTTATTCGCACATAACACAGTTAAATTGTCAGCAGTGTTTGAAATGTGGTATGCTAACTTAGGCCTATGGGACTTTCAGTCCCCAGGCAAAAACTAAAAAAAAGGAAATTGAGAAAAAGTATTTTGAGTAACTGTGACCTTGACCCCTAAAACAATTTATTTTTTGCTGAAAACAAATTAAAGGTGGTCAATTACTTTTAAGCAACATTTTATGACAATTTTTACTTTTGTTTATTCTGTAGAGATTAATTTAATGAACAAAAAGACCCATTACATTGAGTTAGATCCCTATCAGAAATTTACATTTTATTAACTTTTATGAAATTTGTTATTACTCCCTTTAATATGAAAGTATTTAAAACGTTGAGTATTTCTTTTTATTTTCAATATAATTTCTACTTTTACATTTGAATTGGATAGATTTTCAAATATCTTAACATTCTGAACCAAAAGCAAGTTTTAAACCTACGTGTAGCTTCTAAATTGATTTATTTCAACCTATCTTGGGTGCGCACCCAAGATAGGTAAAAGGGAGGTAATAATATCTTTTCAAACTTGAATTTCTAATGAATTCCATCTAAATATATAATATTTAATGCAAATATTTCACAAATATAATAAATAGGTCTTATATTTTATCTTTCTGCAGGCAAAGTAGTGTATCAAATTTTTACTTATGATAAAATAACTCTATCTTTGTTGGGCAACCAGGATAGGGAAATCAAATTTTAAAAATACCTCCAGTGAAAATCTTACTTGAATTAAGCGCTAGTGAACATAAATAAGTGTAAATGATCAGATGTTAAAGTTTCAAACAAATCTATTACATGGCCAAATTCCAATTATAAACCTTTAAAACTTAAAAAAAAAAAATTTTGAAAAAAATCTATCTTTAATAGTGACCTTGACTTATTTTTTTTTTTTTGCATGAAGCAATTGTATAGTTAAAATTTTTGAAAAAAATCTATTTTTAGTAACGGTGACCTTGCCCAAGCTTCCTCTCGCCGCAAACTACCTACAAACCAAATTTCATTGCAATTGGTCACTCCTAACTTAAGTTATTGAGCGGAAACCATTCTACAATTCCAGGTCACTGTGACCTTGACCTTTGACCCTCTAATCTCAAAAACCGATACCTCCAGGGCTTCGATAATATGGTCAACTCAATCGGTCCGGCTGAGTCTCTGACGTTATTGATGTTGCAAATCATGTTACCCCACCCACTTCGGCAATACAGCGGAAGTTACTCACTTGTTTTATCATGCGGTTTAACCAGTCATGCTCAAATTAAATGATCTTACTTTTCAAAATTCATTTCCTGTTGAAATTGATCAATATTTTATCATGTCTGAAGTTGATTTACGTATATTTCGAAAGGAAAAGCAAGCAACTAATGTCTGCGGAGTTCAACCAAATTTATCGAGAAAATGTTTACAGTTGCACCGTGCGACGGGTGGTAATAAAAGCCGGTCTCCAGCTCCGGTCTTCGAAGGTCTCGGAAATGATCAGTGTAATAATTAGCCATGAAAACATTTTTGCAGAATATTAATTTACTTTTTAATACATGGCCATTCGTGCCTTAGGAAAGAGCCTGCAAAAATATGTACCAGTCGTATTCTGGAAAAAATTGGTCTACCACATATATTTTTGTCGAATTTAAATTAAGTACATTTACAAATTGTGTTGTTAAATTTATTTTCTAAAACTGAACATCTACTTTCAAAATAATTCAAAGTAATTAAAGACCGATCCTTTATTTATAGTGGATTCCAGAGTTAATGAAACATAATCGTTACAATAACCGACAAAGTAATCAATGATTGGTTTTTCCAAGGCTAGCTGCAAACATCAAAGTATTGCCAGAGGCATTTGGCTTTGTCCTCTGATTGCTAATTACCAACCGATTAACAAAGTGACAGTCGGATTATCTGACACGTTTACTGCTCTTCCTGGGGGCAAATAACAGACTGTTGGTATTGACAGGAGCCTGACCAAAAATGTAAAAATTCTTGGACCGATTTAGAATAGCTTTCAGAGTTTTGAATTGGTTTTTGAAGTCAAAATTTGGTCCAGAACCAAAAAACCAAAGATTATCGAAGCCCTGGTTACCTTTATCGATTATGACCAACCTCCACATCAAGTTTCAAGATGTTAGGCCCAAGCATTCTTGAATTATAATTCAGAAACTGTTTTACAATTACAG
>JAFMSR010000008.1:26031985-26042924 GCA_022818135.1 Saxidomus purpurata
TATCTTTAAAGTCAATTGTAATGAAATCTGAACAATCAACTTAAAGTTGCTTTTGATTTTCCTACCTCCTTTTGAAGAGTCATAAAGATCTATAACTGTTAATTTATTTTCAAATGTGAGCGTTTTACGTTTTTTCTCCATGATACATGTACAAATGTAAATGTTTTATGAATGGACAAAAATTTTAAAACTCCTTATAAATACCAATTGAAGAAAGCTGATTTTTGCTCACTTGCCATAACTTGAAATATCTCACACGGTATTTTTTCCCAATATGGGATCTCATCCCGTCTGCATGAATTTATTTACTTAAAATATTATCACTTGAATATCGTACTTAGCAATTATGTTTGTAGTCTCATTTAAATAGTTTACCAAAAGGTTACACATGTGTAATGATATACATTTATGAATAATAGCTACATGTGCACTATGAAAAATACAATGCAGGCAACAAAAGAAAAATGGAAAATCAACAGATTATACGATATATACGATTACTTTACTGCACATTTTTCATTGTTGGGCCAGAAAATATTGTTCCTTATATCCGAAGTTTCCTTTTCACTGGAGTACGATATAACCGTATATTTTTACATTTAACAAAGAAAGGAAAAAATCAGGCCAAAAAAACTATATCCGAAGTGATGTTATATCTGGAGTCGCTATATACGGAGTTTACTGCATGTTGTTTTGTTAGGCAGACTGTTGACAGTTTCTTGTGTAAAGCACAGAGTTTTCAGTTTTTATCAGATTTCAACTTAACCTACACACAATTTTAGGAAGTAGCTTGGAAAATGTTAGTTTGATTATAAGTCACTCTGCACATTTACTGTGGTGTCACATATTTCATTGCCTATCTTAATGTTTACATCACTTAGGAAGGCACAACATGTTGTAACCAATAGCCTTGTGCGCCTCGATAGCTCAGTTGTTAGGGTGTTCATATCCGGAGTGGAAGGTCCTGAGTTCAAATCCAATCCCCAGTATGAGGTGTGTCCTTGGGCAAAGAGTCAAAGACACTGATGCCACACATGCCTTAGTCCTCCAAGCTGCAAATAGGTAGCAGTTATGAATAACTCACTGCCTCTCTCTCACGTAAGCGTGATGACATCCAGAATGAGTGTTCGAGAGCAATTCAATAAGCTACGGAGATTCTTTCTTAATCAAACTAAAATAAATTTCTATAAGCTAACCAAATTTGTTACAAAGGTAGCTCATATTGAAAGGAAGACAATATGCATTTTGGGTCACCAGGTCTAAGACATAATATGCATTTTGGGTCACCAGGCCTTAGGAAGACATAATTTGCATTTTGGGTCACCTGGCCTTAGGAAGACATAATATGCATTTTGGGTCACCTGGCCTTAGGAAGACATAATTTTGCATTTTGAGTCACCTGGCCTTAGGAAGACATAATTTGCATTTTGGGTCAATAGGCCTTAGGAAGACATAATATGCAATTTGGGTCATCAGGCCTTAGGAAGATGTAATTTGCATTTTGGGTCACCTAGCATTAGGAAGACATGATACGCATTTTTGGTCACCTGGCCTTAGGAACACATAATTTGCATTTTGGGTCACCTGGCCTTAGGAAGACATAATTTGCATTTTGGGTCACCAAGCCTTAGGAAGACATAATATGGGATTTGGGGGATTAGGGTAAAAATGCATTTTGGGTCACCAGCATTAGGAAGACGTAATTTGCATTTTTGGTCACCTGGCCTTAGGAAGACATGAAGTTGCATTTTTGGTCACCTGGCCTTAGGAAGACATAATTTGCATTTTGGGTCACCAGGCCTTAGGAAGACATAAGATGCATTTTGGGTCACTAGGCCGAAGACTTAATATGCATTTTGGATCACCTGGCCGAAGACATAATATGCATTTTGGTCACCTGGCGGAAGACATTATATGCATTTTGAGTCACCTTGCGGAAGACATAATATGCATTTTGAGTCACCTTGCCGAAGTTTATTGTCACTGTTATTTAAATATTTACTTGTAGATAATATATAACAGTTACTGCATGTGGTAGTCAGAAACATAAAAAAATAACTGTTTTAGTTTCTTTATGCATGTGCATCCTAAGGTATAGTTATTACATTGTGTTTTTATCATCTTAATGCTGCAGCTTTTTTGTAGGTGAAAAGATTGATGACCAGAATATTTTACTTCATGCCTGCCGGGATAGAAAGTTTGCAACGAAAGTAGAAGTCTCCTCGGTCAGCGAGACGGTAACAGTGCAACATTCTTGTAGATTCTCTACGGAAATCACTCGTGGGAAACTGTGTGCAGTGATCAACTACAGAGCCTATGTATATGAGGGAACAACTTTGCAAAGTAAGGGCTCTAGTGTTAATGTGACAAATTCAGTACAATACCTCTAAAACACAATCTTGGGGGCAGACCATTTTTTTTTCATCCACCTGAGTTTGGTCTCCTTTCGCTGATTGTGGATTTTTCTCAGGAACAAATGACATGATTCAAGTGAAATTCATAAACTGTTTTTAATGGAGAGGAGATGTGCATACTGTCAAGGCCATCCTTAAAAAATGGTTTGTTTGCTCTTCACCGACCCAGAATCTTTTCAGTGGGTAGGTAGGTAGGTCACTTTTTTTTTAAGGCCCCCCAAAGGGTGGCATATTAAAATCTCACAGTCTGTCCATCCGTTTGTCTGTGAGTCCTACCTTACATTTTTTCGTGTCCGAGCTGTAACTTTGTCATGCATGGAAGGATTTTTAAATAACTTGGCACAAATGTTCAGCAAATCAAGACAAAGTGTCGCATGCAAGACTCACGTCCCTACCTCAAAGGTCAAGGTCACACTTGAAGTTTGAAGGTAATGGAATCCTGTATATATGCACACATTCGTGTCCGGACTGTAACTTTGTTATGCATGGATTTATTATTTGCAGGATAGGGGTTGTAAGGTTTTTAGGTTTTGCACCTTTTTTGCTCGACTTTTCTATGAAAAGGGGAGCTATCCTACTCGCCCCGGCGTCGGCGTTGGCGTCACACCTTGGTTAAGTTTTTCGTACCACCCCACTTTATTTCAGAAGTATTAGAGGTATGGCTTTAAAACTTACCATACTTGTTTACCATCATAACCTCCATCTACAGACAAGAGTACATAACTCTGTCAAGGTTTTTGACAGAATTATGGCCCTTTTTTTACTTAGAAAGTGTATTGAGCTTGGTTAAGTTTTTCGTACCACCTCACTTTATTTCAAAACCATTGGAGGTATTGCTTTGAAACTAACCATACTTGTTTACCATCATGACCTTCATCAACAGACAAGAGGACATAACTCTGTCAAGGTTTTTGACAGAATTATGCCCCTTTTTTGCCCCCACAAAGTGGGGTGCTTGGTTGCCTTGTCCGTCCGTCCGTCCGTCAGTCCGTCAGTCCGTCCGTCCGTACGTCCCGAAATCTTGTGAACGCAACTCCTCTTAAACCGGATGGCAGATTTTGCTTAAACTTCCAGGGATGAACAACCTTAATGTGTAGATGGTAGTAAAGGAAGGAATTTTCGCGGCGACCAAATTTAACAGAATTATGGCCCTTTGTTGATTTTTTCACTATATACCATATAGAAATTTTGTGAAAGCAACTCCTCTTAAACCGGATGGCAGATTTTGCTTAAACTTCCAGTGATGAACAACCTTAATGTGTAGATGGAAGTAAAGGAAGGAATTTTTGCGGCGACCAAATTTAACAGAATTATGGCCCTTTGTTGATTTTTTCACTATATACCATATAAATAATTGAACATATGAATTTTTTTGCAAGGAATTCTGTTACTACGAACTTCCTCAGTTTATAAAGCAGTCTTTCGGGGGCATTAATCACATTTAGTGATAGGTCTAGTTGACTTAGAAAATACATTGAATATGGGTAAAATCCACTTATTGCCTTAACCCTTTGAGATATTGCTTTGAAACTTTTAATGCTATTTCACATCATTACCCCCATCTGCAGGCAAGAGAAGGTAACTCTGTCAGGGGTTTGTTTTAAAAATTAAGGCCTTTTATCGACTTAGAATCTTGGTTAAGTTTTTCGTACCAGTCCACTTTTTGACTGAACTGTTTGAGATATTAATTTGAAAGTTGGAATACTTGTTTACCATCATGATTCCCAAACATGGGCAGGAGAAGGTAATTCTGTCAAGGATTTTATATGAATTATGGCCCTTTTTGACTTAGAAACTCAGTTAAAATTTTCATTCTTGTCCACTTGTTAACTTAACCATTTGAGATATTACTTTGAAAGTTGGAGTACTTATGTACCATCGTAAGACCTATCTGTAAGCAAAAGAAAATAACTCTGTGAAAAATTTTCTTGATTTGTACTTAGAAATTCCTAGTTAAAGTCTTGTGTGCCCTTAACTGTCAAAGTTTTGTTTTATTGGCAAGCACTAAAAAAGTCGAGCACGCTGTCCTACTGACAGCTCTTGTTTATTCTCACACTCTGGAAACCTGAAAGTTCTTTTTTTAAATCCCCCTGATGGGGCTATAAATTATATAATGTTTCAGTTTTGAACATTCTCAATAAAGTAGGAAATTTATTTGGGTCAAAACATTTGGCTTCATATTAAAACAAAACCATCTCAAAATTTGTTCAAGACCAACTTAAGGTTCATGTAATGTGTTTGAAATAGTCCCTAACATGAATGTGGGATCCCCAACATGAATTTGGGCCTATAAATGTGTATACATTACAAGCAAAATAGCCATATATTTCATGCACAAAAATGTTCAGGAAAATTAGTATAGGCTTTCTGTAGTGACTGTTTGGTAAAGAAATGCTACTTTTGTTTCATACATCACATACTTTGAGTACCAATGGACATTAAATATGCGGAAATCACCAGAACATTTTATTTCAAATATCATTTCTCAAAATTTATTAAGGGGAGTAGTGGTGTAGAGGTTAAAGTGTCTGTGGCTCATCCCGGAGGTTGTGGGTTGGAGCCCCACCAGCACTGGTTCTTCTAGGAAGTGGACTTGATCTAGTAACCCGATAAGCTACAAGCTTTCTTCACAATCAAGCCAAAACAAATTAGTATAAACGAAAACTGATTACTTTCATGTAACTACAATCTTGGTAAAAGATGAATTAAAAACAATAAATTATTAGGATAGTTCATTGCAAAATACAAGCAATTCAGTTTTGTTTTATTTTTTGACAGTTCTACTTCCACTTTCATTTTTAGTTTTTCCTCATATTCTACAACATGCATTGCTTGCTTCAATTTCACAACACAATGACTTCCTTGGCAACCAGTGACTTCTTTAGCAACAATTTTATTCCCTTACAGCCAGTGCATTCCCCTAGCAATCAGGGCCTCCCTTAGCAACCAGTGGCTTCCCCAAGCAATCACTGGCTTTATGAGTAACAGTTTACTCACCTAACAGCAAATAACTTCCCCTAGCAACCATTGACTTCCCCTAGCAACAAGTGTTTACCTCAGCAACCTGTAGCATCATCTTGCAACTATTGACATCCTTAGCAACAAGCAAAATAGTTGTTTGAACGTAACAGTTGTCACACAGAGCGCACAATACACGCATGATGTACGTCCGTGCGTCCCCACTTACAAATTTGTGTCCGGACTGTAACTCTGTCATGCATTGAAGGATTTTAAAATAACTTGGCACACATGTCTAGCACATCAAGACGACGTGTCGCGTGCAAGACCCACATCCCTACCTCAAAGGTGAAGGTCACACTTGGAGTATGAAGGTTATGGAATCCTCTATATATGCACACATTCGTGTCCGGACTGTAACTTTGTCATGCATTGAAGGATTTTAAAATAACTAGGCACACATGTCTAGCACATCAAGACGACGTGTCGCGGCAAGACCCACGTCCCTAGCTCAAAGGTCAAGGTCATCTTAGAGTTGAAGGTAATGGATTCCTCTTTGCAATAGCACACATTCGTGTCCGGCTGTAACTTTGTCAGCATTGAAGGATTTTAAAATAACTTGGCACAAATGTCTAGCACATCAAGACGACGTGTCGCGTGCAAGACCCACGTCCCTACCTCAAAGGTCAAGGTCACACTTAGAGTTTTGAAGGTAATGGATTCCTCTGTATATGCATATATGCACGCATTCGTGTCCGGACTGTAATTTTGTCATGCTTTGAAGGATTTTAAAATAATTTGGCACAAATGTCTAGCACATCAAGACGACGTGTCGCGTGCAAGACCCACATCCCTACCACAAAGGTCAAGGTCACACTTAGAATTTATAGGTAATGGAATCCTGTTTATATGCATACATTTGTGTCTGGACTATAACTTTATTATGCTTTGAAGGATTTTAAAATAACTTGGCAAAAATGTCTAGCACATCAAGCGGATGTGTCCAGGCAAGACCCAAGTCCCTACCTCAAAGGTCAAGGTCACACTTAGTGTTTAAAGTAATGGAATACTGTATGCATGATTACTCTGTCATGCATGGAAGGATTTTAAAATTACATAGCACATTTATTGAGCACATGGAGAGGACACAGACTGTGAGGCACCTCTTTCGGGGGCATTCGTCACTTGAGAGGGACAGCTCTTGTTTACATTTTACTTTAATTTTGACTGTCTTTTTATGCCCCCGAAGGGAGGCATATTAAAATCGCACCGTCCGTCTGTCCGTCCGTCCGTCTGTGCATCCCCACTTACAATTCGTGTCCGAACTGTAACTCTGTCATGCATTGAAGGATTTTAAAATAACTTGGCACACATGTCTAGCACATCAAGACGATGTGTCGCGTGCAAGACCAACAACCCTACCTCAAAGGTCAAGGTCATACTTGGAATATGAAGGTTATGCAATCCTCTATATATGCACACATTTGTGTCCGGACTGTAACTTTGTCATGCATTGAAGGATTTTAAAATAACTTGGCACAAATGTCTAGCACATCAAGACGACGTGTCGCGTACAAGACCCACGTCCCTAGCTCAAAGGTCAAGGTCATACTTAGAGTTTGAAGGTAATGGATTCCTCTATATATGCATATATGCACACATTCATGTCCGGACTGTAACTTTGTCATGCATTGAAGGATTTTAAAATAATTTGGCACAAATGTCTAACACATCAAGACGACGTGTCGCGTACAAGACCCACGTCCCTAGCTCAAAGGTCAAGGTCAAACTTAGAGTTTGAAGGTAATGGATTCCTCTATATATGCATATATGCACACATTCGTGTCTGGACTGTAACTTTGTCATGCATTGAAGGATTTTAAAATAACTTGGCACAAATGTCTAGCACATCAAGACGACGTGTCGCGTGCAAGACCCACGTCCCTAGCTCAAAAGTCAAGGTCACACTTAGAGTTTGAAGATAATGGATTCCTCTATATATGTATATATGCACACATTCATGTCCGGTCTGTAACTTTGTCATGAAGGATTTTAAAATAATTTGGCACAAATGTCTAGCACATCAAGATGACGTGTCGCGTGCAAGACCCACATCCCTACCACAAAGGTCAAGGTCACACTTAGAGTTTATAGGTAATGGAATCCTGTATATATGCATACATTTGTGTCCGGACTATAACTTTATCATGCTTTGAAGGATTTTAAAATAACTTGGCACAAATGTCTAGCACATCAAGTGGATGTGTCGCGTGCAAGACCCAAGTCCCTACCTCAAAGGTCAAGGTCACACTTAGTGTTTAAAGTAATGGAATACTGTATGCATGGTTACTCTGTCATGCATGGAAGGATTTTAAAATTACATAGCACATTTATTGAGCACATGGAGAGGACACAGACTGTGAGGCACCTCTTTCGGGGGCATTCGTCACTTGTGAGGGACAGCTCTTGTTTTTCACAAAATCTGTTTAACTGATTTTGTAAAACTATCATTGATTCGTCTATTTGTCATATTATTTTTATCTAACCAATAAATATTCAATAGTTATCTTCTAAAGTAGTTGATGTTCCCTGTCCTGTTATAATTCCTAATGAGTTTCTACCTTGTCTTCTGCACTTAAGATAATGCTGTGACAACAACAGTTTAAATACTGATGAAAATTTATGTCGTCTCCTTTGATGAAATATAATTAACTTTAGATTTCAGGTGTAAACTGTCTTCCACCTGTCTGGGAAGTCATTATTGCACTGATGAATGAAAAAAATAATACAATGTAAAGTCAGCACTTTTTTATACACGCTGTGGTTAGTCGGTCGGGTGGGCGGGCAGTTGGTCGGTCCATTGCATTTTCCTTGTCCGGAGCATAACTTGAAAACAACTGGTAGGAATACAACTTCGTAAAATGGTCAAGCACATTGCAAGGAAGTGCAGTGCAAAAGAACCATAACTCCATCTTGACTAATTACAGAGTTATTGCCCTTTGTTACTTTTCCTTGTCCGGAGCATAACTTGAAAACTACTGGTTGGAATTCAATACAACTTCATACAATGGTCAAGCACAATGAGAGGAAGTGCAGTGCACAAGAACCATAACTCCATCTTGACTTATTACAGAGTTATTGCCCTTTGCTACTTTCCCTTGTCCGGAGCATAACTTGAAATCTACAAGTTGGAATTCAATACAATTTCATACAATGGTCAAGCACAATGAGAGGAAGTGGATGTACAAGGACCATAACTCTATCTTGACAAATTACAGTTATTGCCAAAAACCATAACTCTGTTTTATTTATTTTTTTGCAAGGTATTTGTTACTACTAACTTCTTCATTTGAAAAAAGCAGTCTATCGAGGGTATTTATAACATTCAGTGATAGGTCTAGTTTCTTTTTGAGGAAATGTACATGCTTAGTAAAACAATTCACGACTGAATAAAACATCAAATCATATACCGTAAAGGCCTATCGTACATCTTGTATAGTATATGGTGCATGTTGCACGATGAATGATGCGATGAATGATACGATATGATACACAATGTACGATTAACAAAATACTCAATGAGCGCACACACCTTAGGCCTAAAAAAAAAATTTTGTTTCAGGTTTGCCCCCAAAAAATAGGGTAGGTAGGTAGGTAGGTAGGGAAATATTTTTTTTTCTCAGACAAACCAAATTCAGCATAGATTTTAATGAATTTATACTAAAAAATATTAACAAAAAAATAGGGTAGGTTGTGAAACCTGAAACAAACATTTTTTTTTTACGTCTTACATGCACGTTACACGCACGATATACACAAATTTTGACAATTGTTACGTTCCGACTACTGTAGCTGGTTTTGCAATCTCTGACTTTCCAGTGCTGATCAGTGATTCCCTTAGTAACTGGTGACTTTCCCTTAGCAACCAGTGACTTACTAAGGTTAGTGCACTCGTATACACTATTTACACTACCTGTATTATACCTATGCTATCTTTAAAAGCTGGAAGCTGAAGGCATAAAATTAAAACCCACTATAAATTGTAATTGTATTGATTCACAAACTTTGTTTTCTTGGAATTTAATATTTTTCTCTTTGAAAGCTCCATATTGACCAGTTTTTGGTTAAAATTGTGGAATATAATAATACTTGTTTGATGGTACATCGGTTGGCAAATAAGAAACTTAGTAGCGCGTAAAAGCCCTTGACATTTTGTTTTGTAAATTTACGGGGTAATGTATTGTAACACAATATGTTTCACTTGTTTTCTGGGCATGTGTAGGAAACAATATACTCATTTCACTTGTTTCTGGGCATGTGTAGGAAAATCGTTTCAGGTCCATAGCTTTACTGTGTTTCAGATACAAGCCAGGCTGTATATGACCCAGTTATTCTGTGTTTCAGATACAAGCTAGGCTGTGCATAACCTGTCTTTCTCTGTGTTTCAGATACAAGCCAGGCCATATATGACCCAGTTAATCTGTGTTTCAGATACAAGCTAGGCTGTGTATAATCTGTCTTTCTCTGTGTTTCAGATACAAGCCAGACTGTGAATAATTTAGCTTTTCTGTGTTTCAGATACAAGCCAGGTTGTGTATATCCTAACTGTACTGTGTTTCAGATACAAACCAGATCAAGTATAACCTGTCTTTTCTGTGTTTCAGATACAAGCCAGGTTGTGTATAACATGACCCTGTTTCAGCATCATCTGTTGCCTTTAAATACAAGTTACTTGGTGTTTAAAGTGGATTGTAACATTGGTCCAGTAAATGTTTTTCTGTACTCATACAGAAGTTTTAGAAAGCAAGACTATGCTGAAGCGACGTTTATGAAGTTAAATAATGGAACGTTAATGATATGGTTTATTGGATCAACGTTTGGAGGAAGCAGAGTGAGTACATTAAGCATTCTGATAAATGTTGCAAGAAAAGTTTGTACAGGTAGTAATATTTGAGCTCAGGGAAACGTTTAAGGCCCCTTGCAACCTGTACATCTGTAAATTTGTGTGTTCTGATCTAAATCATTCACATTTGCTTACGTATTACATATAGTATTACATATACATGTAACAGTGTGACATTATGACATTATGACATTATGGCATTATAATTAAAGTGTTCCTACACATTACTTTCTCCTTTTTTGACAATGAATATAAACAAAATTTAAACCACCTCAGTCTGTGGTCAAATGGTTTGAGTTCCAGAATTTAAATCATTGTCGCCTCTCATTGATTGAGGGTCATAGGAATGAGACCTTACTACCTGACCTATGTCCCTTTATGTTAGAAAGGTGGCAGCAAGATGTCTGGTACTTCTCTTTCCCAGGAATGATGGTTGCCTGTTAATTACTGAAATACATGTACTATTGAAATGGGTGTTATACCCATTGACAAATGAAATTAGATAACTTTATCTTAGGAGTTTTTGATGCGATAATAAAGGGGGTTGGTCAGTTTAAGTTCATTATACACTCAGGTGTCATTCATTGTGTGCTTCATTTGCAGAAGGCCGTACGTGTACTAACTGATAATGTACTTTGGGGCTATAAGAATTTCTGGCTCTTCA
>JAFMSR010000008.1:26049423-26114423 GCA_022818135.1 Saxidomus purpurata
GACCCCCTGAAGTTGACAATTTGTACCAAACAAAATAATATTCTGACAAGCCAGAAAAAAGAAGCATTTTTTAAATTTTACCACCCCATTAGGGCCTCATCTCTGAGGGGTAATTCTTTTTTCAGCATCTCACAGTGATAGGGAACTCAATTCTACAGTTCAATTAAATCATTACTATAAGTTCCAGAAAACAAAAAAATCTAAGTTTTTAAATAGAATATTTCAAACAAGAGCTGTCCCTCACAAGTGACGAATGCCCCCGAAAGAGGTGCCTCACAGTCTGTGTCCTCTCCATGTGCTCAATAAATGTGCTATGTAATTTTAAAATCCTTCCATGCATGACAGAGTAATCATGCATACAGTATTCCATTACTTTAAACACTAAGTGTGACCTTGACCTTTGAGGTAGGGACTTGGGTCTTGCCTGGACACATCCGCTTGATGTGCTAGACATTTCTGCCAAGTTATTTTAAAATCCTTCAAAGCATAATAAAGTTATAGTCCGGACACAAATGTATGCATATATACAGGATTCCATTACCTATAAATTCTAAGTGTGACCTTGACCTTTGTGGTAGGGATGTGGGTCTTGCACGCGACACGTCCTCTTGATGTGCTAGACATTTGTGCCAAATTATTTTAAAATCCTTCAAAGCATGACAAAAAAGAGCGTCCCTCCAGGCGAAGCCCCGAAAGAGGTGCCCACAGTCGTGTCCCTCCATGTGCCAATAAAGTGCTAGAATTTTAAAACCTTCCATGCAGACAGAGTAACCATGCATACAGTATTCCATTACTTTAAACACTAAGGGACCTTGACCTTTGAGGTAGGGACTTGGGTCTTGCCGCGACACATCCGCTTGATGGCTAGACATTTGTGCCAAGTTTTTTAAAATCCTTCAAAGCATAATAAAAGTTATAGTCCGGACACAAAGATGCATATATTCAGGATTCCATTACCTATAAACTCTAAGGTGACCTTGACCTTTGTGGTAGGGATGTGGGTCTTGCACGCGACACGTCGCTTGATGTGCTAGACATTTGTGCCATACTATTTTAAAATCCTTCAAGGCATGACAAAGTTACAGTCCGGACACGAATGTGTGCATATAGCATATATAGAGGAATCCATTACCTTCAAACTCTAAGGGACCTTGACCTTTGAGCTAGGGACGTGGGTCTTGCACGCGACACGTCGTCTTGAGTGCTAGACATTTGTGCCAAGTTATTTTAAAATCCTTCAATGCATGACAAAGTTACAGTCCGGACACGAATGGTGCATATATGCATATATAGAGGAATCCATTACCTTCAAACTCTAAGATGACCTTGACCTTTGAGCTAGGGACGTGGGTCTTGCACGCGACACGTCGCTTGATGTGCTAGACAGTGGCCTAGTTATTTTAAAACCTTCAATGCATGACAAAGTTACAGTCCGGACACGAATGTGTGCATAATAGAGGACCATAACCTTCATACCCAAGTGTGACCTTCACCTTTGAGGTAGGGATGTGGGTCTTGCACGCGACACGTCGTCTGAGTGCTAGACATGTGTGCCAAGTTATTTTAAAATCCTTCAAGCATGACAAAGTTGACAGTCCGGGGGGGGGGGGGGGGGGGGGGCAGGACGGGGGGGGGGGGGGGGGGGGGGGGGGGGCATGGGGGGGGGGGGGGGGGGGGGGGGGGGGGGCGGGGGGGGGGGGGGGCGGGCGGACGGACGGACGGACGGACGGACGGACAGACGGACAAACGGACAGACGGACAGACGGTGCGATTTTAATATGCCACCCTTCGGGGGCATAATTACAGTCCAGACACAAATGCGTGCATATATGCATATATAGAGGAATCCATTACGTTCAAACTCTAAGTGTGACCTTGACCTTTGAGGTAGGGACGTGGGTCTTGCACGCGACACGTTGTCTTGATGTGCTAGACATTTGTGCCAAGTTATTTTAAAATCCTTCAATGCATGACAAAGTTACAGTCCGGACACGAATGTGTGCATATATGCATATATAGAGGAATCCATTACCTTCAAACTCTAAGTATGACCTTGACCTTTGAGCTAGGGACGTGGGTCTTGCACGCGACACGTCGTCTTGATGTGCTAGACATGTGTGCCTAGTTATTTTAAAATCCTTCAATGCATGACAAAGTTACAGTCCGGACACGAATGTGTGCATATATAGAGGATTCCATAACCTTCATACTCCAAGTGTGACCTTCACCTTTGAGGTAGGGATGTGGGTCTTGCACGCGACACGTCGTCTTGATGTGCTAGACATGTGTGCCAAGTTATTTTAAAATCCTTCGATGCATGACAGAGTTACAGTCCGGACATGAATTTGTAAGTGGGGACGCACAGACGGACGGACGGACGGACGGACAGACGGTGCGATTTTAATATGCCTCCCTTCGGGGGCATAAAAAGCACTACACCCCATTAAAAAAAATTGGTAAGTGTAGGGGATGAATATCAGAAAGAGTGATCATTAAATTATTTGAGCCAATTACAATCTGATTCTAATGACTGATTTCAGAGAAATAGAATTTTAATGTTTTTATATAGAATATACAGTAGAACCTCAAAATTCCAGTCGGCCTTCGGCAGGAGAAAATCAACCAGATTTTTGAGGGACCAAACTTTGTAGTTTTCATTACTCTGGTCTATCCAGTATACATTTATATGAATCATGGGGGTTTCTTTGCAAATATGATTGTCTTTCTTTTAAAATCTGCAAAAATGTGGCATGATAAGGTGCATAACAATAAAATAATGTGAAGTCTAAATCCCAGGTAAATATTTGTTTCAAGTAAAGTTGATGTCCTCTCATTAAAACTGATTTTCACTTTATAAACGTCGTGATGATCTTTCTGTTTTCATTTTTCACTTTTCTTTTTACCAAGTTCTTATTAATTGATCAATACGGGTCTTTCACAGACTTCTGCACATGCGTGACATTAACGGATATCAACCATATTATCAACTGAGGGGGCAGTTACACACGACTGTATAAGCAATATATACTGATATATTGATCTATGATTTATGTTTGTTTTATAAAATACTTTAACGGCATTGTTAAAAGCGTTTTACAGATGTTTAATCATATTTTATTCTTTTAATCATTCAACCATAATTATGCAAAGTTAATATTTAGAATGATCAATGAAAAAAGTAAACGACGGAAACATCTACTCGATGGTTATTTTCTATTGTAAAGTGGTACAGGAACAGTTTTAAATATATCAAATATATTTTACTTAAATCCCTCTTTGTCTAAATGGGTGTATGATTTAAAAATTATCACAATCTCTGTAACGATTAATAATTTAAAAACACAGGTGCAAGCCACGGACCTATATACACATGTGTATTTATGTGCGTGTGCAGGCGTAATAATGAACTGAAATAAAACAGCAAGCAGAGCGTATTTTGTGTCTTCTGCTTTAATATCTTTTAAATATGATGATGTTTTTAAGGTATTCTACTAAAAAAATTTATTGGAATTTTAAATGTTTATCTACATCTATATACATCATGTCAGAAGAAAGCAAATGACCGCTTCGCGTTTTTTATTTTTTATCTTCATTTGTCATTGAATAAATTTTTAAAAATCATTTTGTGTAAACAACAGCATGGTTTTAAGTTGATATATTTGATCATTGATATATACATAAACCCTGAAAAGTAGGCAAATAAATGAATGAAAACTGACCGTAGGCTCATTTAAGTACATTCAGCTGTAGAAGTATGTTAGCATTTTAAAAGTATTTTCATTTACACTTTCACTGTTATGGCAACACTTTTCAATATTTTAATTAAAACTTTTGTTAAACCATTTTTTTCTTTTATCATCTGCTTTCAAAGTGATTACGATGCTGTGAAATCTTAAGCCCTATATGAACATCAGCACACGCCCGTTTTTCTACCTATTTGTATAACGCCCGTTTTTATACCTATTTATATTAATTTGCTTTCTTCAGAATATTGTGCCGACTTCTTTTCAGACATCTTTAAAAAATGGTTTTATTAATTAGGCCACACCAATTTGATTAATAGTTCTTTCGGATTTTTTCTCTAAAAAAATGGGGCGGGCGAGCGAAATTTTTATTTTTATTTTATTTTTTACAGGCGGCGAGTACTTTTTTTATTTACTTTTCGAAATTTCACATGCGGCGGGCACTTTTTAAAATATTCTTTATTTACTTTTTGAAATTTCACATGCGGCGGGCACTTTTTTAATTTGATGTTTTGACCTGTTTTACTTCTCAAAATTAGAAGGTCCCATGTCTGAAATAAATCACATAATTATATCCTATCTTTGTATGTAATTATAACAAGAGGTGTCAGTAGTGCTTTCCATTAAAACAAAATGTTCGCAGTACAAAAATCTAAAGGATCTGTATAAACAAGGGTCACAAGTAGCACGATAGTAAGCCAAGAGTTTTCAAACTTAATTGTTTACTACATTTTTAAATTAATTAAGTAGTTGCACACAAGACGTCAGCTAGGAATTTTAAATACAAATCAAGAAACATGTTCACAGAGTTATCTTCCCTTGCTTACAGCTAAGTGTCATAAGTATTCCAACTTTCAAAGTAATCTCTCAAACGGTCAAGTCAACAAGTGGACAAGAAAGAAAATTTTAACTGAGTTTTTAAGTCGAAAAGGGCCATAATTCAAATGAAATCCTATGCATAGTAACCTTCTCCTGCCTATATATGTTTGGAGATCATGATGGTAAATAAGTATTCCAACTTTCTAAGTAATATCTCAATCAGTTAAGTTAAAAGTTGACTGGTAAAAAAAACTTAAACGAGGTTCTAAGTCGATAAAGGGCCTTAATTAAAAAAACGTCTGACAGAGTTACCTTCTCTTGCCTATAGATTGGGGTATTGATTTAAAACAAGTATTCCAAGATTCGCAGCAATACTTTAAAGGATTAAGTTAACAAGTGGATTTTACCCATATTCAATGTATTTTCCAAGTCAAAAAAGGGGCATAATTCTGACAAAAACCTTCACAGAGTTATGTACTCTTGTCTGTAGATGGAGGTAGAGTACACGTGTTTTTTATCCAATTGTCACCCATCACCGCGACGTCCAGCCATCGTGTCCACGCAAAGTTGGTCATCCAAATGCCCCCCAGAATCACCCGTCGACCTAATTAGTGTCTGATCACGGTGACCATTTGTCTGGACAGTGTTTCGCGTAGTCCACATTCGGGTCGTGACTTGAAATTTAATGTTTTTTACTGATTAACTTTTATTTATCAATAAAAAATAGAAATATGTTTGTATTTTGATGTTTTTCGAAACTTCCCGACGCCTAAAACGTTTTAATTACGATGCCGCTATCAACAACCAAGCTACCGGAAATCGTGTTGTTACGCGAACGCTTGAATTTGAGACACTTGTAACAGAAAGAGTCTAAAATGAACCTAAAGTACCTGAAATTAGCGACAATTTTTAGCGCTGCGCAAAACGGACATGCGGCGGGGTCTTTTTTTTTTTATTTTCCACTTTAGGATTTTGAAGTAGCGGAAAATCCGACGAACTATTAATCAAATTGGTGTGGCCTTAGTAGATTAATTTTAAATTATTATTTTAAGTCATGATTGATGTGTAATTAAGCTGTAGTAAGTATATGTCCATGCTGTAGAAGTTGACGAGTTATACCTATGAGCTCCATACGAGTTGGTTTTCAGTCGAAATTTTGCAAAATCGCAAGTACGGACATCGCAGACTCTTCCGAGCATCTTTCATTTATTTTGAACTTGTAGAGGAGTCGGGGACTCAGAGAAATGTTTCACCGAGCTCCCGAGTTCTCGCTGAGCTCGTAGAATTTTAGATGTCGAGAGCAGCTAGCAAGGGCCCCATACGGTCACTGCAAGGGCCCCCATAGAGTTTGTAAGGGTATCGCATGATGTCTGTGTGGACTTGGAGCACCACAAGGCCGGTAAGAGCTTGCCGGTGCACGCAAGGGAGTCGCATGGTCAATGTAAGATTTCGCACGATACTACAGACATCAGATGGGGAACTTGAGCTTCGTACGACATCCATGATGATTCTAGCTAAAAATAAGAAATTTTCAGTTTTCAATTTTTGTTCTTGTCGTACAGACATCATACAAGCGCCGTACAAACACACATGCACGGCACAATATAAGTCCGAGCTCCTTCCAAGCTCCCCACAACTTGTCTGCGATGTCCGTACAGATATGACTCACTTTGACATTTTTCAAAATGTTTTTTTTTAATTTACTTGATAACTTTATTTTTTATATAAATAATGGAATTATTTACAGTCAACTGTATATATTAATAGTAAAATATTTAATACACAAAACTCGCTGTAAAAGTGGTTCTGTTTGAAAAAAGAAAACACACACCACATATTTTCATTGCTTTGATTTTAATTTAAATACAAGAACGAATTTACTAAACTTATTAAGAAATACATTTTTGATATTTTGTTGAAATGCTGAAAGTACAATCTAATTTATTTCTTGCATCAATTATGCATGAAACCCGCTGTAGTAGTGTTTCTATTGAAGAAAGAAAACTCCAGTCCACACCACGTATTTTCTTTGATTTTTTAATTCAAATACAAGTACGAATTTACTTAACTTATTAAGAAATTCATTACTGATATTTTGTTAGCTAATTATAACTCATTCACTCATGGATTGTTATAAAACTTATATTTATTGTGTAACAATATCTTGCCACTCATACTGTAAATCCATCATAGGTATTCTTTGTATGGACGTGATTCATCTTGAAAGTGATAAAATTATCTTACTTCCACGTTTGGGCAGTCATATTTGTTGATATTGTGTGTCTGCTTTAGTGACGTCAGTAGATCATATATAAACGTCATGCGCGCGAAATTCAAATGGTGTACTACTGGGACAATGGAATGTATACATGTGAAGCTCAACAATATAATGTTAGTCTTTTGTTGTTTCCCAAAATAAACTTAAACCTTTCCAAATATTAAAATGTCACAAAGTCTTAAGTGTTTAAAGTGGTTAATAAATAAAGTAAAGTAGACAAAACACCCGGCCATCTCCAGTATTTATTTATAAAGTAGGTGAAGTTTCCAAGATGTTGATTGGTTCTTAGTTCATAATCTTAGTGTGTGGTTATTGCGCGACGGAGTGATGTGTGTTAAGTTCATAAATGATAATTTCATTTCTGCGATGGTCTTAAAGTGCCGTAATGATTGAAGTGTTGTATATTCTAAATACGTCAGAATATCAAATAGTCTAGTTACATCTAGTTTTTATGTATAAATCTAAGTTCCTTAAATATAGCTCGCCATGACTAAGTTCGTAATAGTTGTGTCTTGACCAAGTTACTAGATCAGTGTATAAAATTGTAAACATTGGATAATTATCAGTGTAACGTGTATTAACGGAGCATCGGAGAATACTCTGTGGTGAAATTCCTAAGTTGCTAAACTTCTCTAATATTACATTGTCTAAGTGGGTAAAATATATGTGTGTAACCTATAGTGATTTACTGGACTTGTATATTTTATAATACATTTTCCCAATATTAGTGAGTTTGGTAAAGAAATAGCTTCACTCATTAACAGGTACATAATTCTCTAAGGGTGCACAGCTAACTTGTCAATAATTTGGTATAATTCTGGCTACTTTATAGTTATATATTTTATGTCCATTTGCATGTCAAGTTATATTGGATTAAAATGAAAATTAAAGTATAGAAATTAAACAGCCTCCGTTGTACTTTGTTGTGAATATAAATTATCTTATCAGAGTAACCAAAAAGGAGGGATCAAGCGGACCCTTTGTAGCAAGCCCCTTTTATTCCTAACATAATGGTTTGCTACAGATTTGGTGGCAGCGGTGGGATTTTTCAGATGAAATAAGAAAACTCAGATTGTTTGTGTACTATCTTATTTTGACAAATAATGATAATTAAAATAAATATATTGTGCATTAACCTTGTATCAGTAGTTGGTATTTTTCATTACGGATGATTCTGATACTATCACGTTTAAACCTTGTGATGATACTTGTGAACAGGCTGATTGTGAAATGGTAAGAGACCAAGAAGACATGATGTCATGTCATATAGATGAAAGAATGAGTTATACAGGTGAAAAACAAATTGTGAGTGCTGGAGATAGTTTAGGTATTACGGGTGATTTTGATAAATTTGCCTCTGAGATAACAGGAACAGTACTGTTTGTTAAAAATGAATTCATCAATTTTATGACCAAGTTTGGTGATAAATTACAAAGCATGCAAGAGCAGATTAACGATGTCAAACGCTCCTGTTACCAACAAGAGCAAGTAACTAACAATAATTCTGCTCCATTACCACACGATGTCTCTGATACCAGTACACCCAGGAGTAATCCTAGTAACCAGTTTAATCGCTCATATTCTGCTCATAGTAACAGTTCAAATAGACCAAGTCTTGTAATTCCAAGTTTAACTCATGGTAAAACTGTTGGTGATGAACTACATGTACCAAGTACTCTAACAAATGTTAATAACTTGAAGCCACAATGTTATGACGGTACAGATGATTTAGACGAGTAACTAGCACAATCTAGTATAGTGGCTGACTTGAACAGCTGGAATTATGAAAAAAGGTCTCTCTTTCTGGCTAATAGTTTTCTGGCTAACGAGTGGGTCCGGCTCGTGCGATTATGTGCGAACTATATGCTGTTAAGCGCAGCGATTATAACCATTACTATAAGTTCCAGAAAACAAAAAAAACTAAGTTTCTAAATAGAGTATTTAAAAAAAAGCAATACACCTCAACCAAAATTGATTTGGTTCCTTTTTTAGGGCTGAAATATTTCTATCACAGCTCCAAAGTAGGCACTTAGAACGCAATGAAACCATTCCTGAACTAGCTCAATCAGTCAAAAAGTTAACAAGAAAGGCATAACCTAATGCTTCATCTGAGGTAATTGTGTTATTAGCTTTAGATTATTTTATTGATGCCTTACCAGATAAGGATATAAGATTAAAACTGAGAGATGTTTGCCCTTAAACGGTGAGTGAAGCAGAGACTTCATTGTGTTCTAAGTGCCTACTTTGGAGCTGCGATAGAAATATTTCAGCCTCTTCCCCAAATTGACAACACACCTGACACACATTCTGGCGCTGTCTGGTTCGGTACCGTCAACTGCAAGTCAGGATTTTGGCAAGTGCCACATTCGGGATTTACAGTCATGCCCTTCGGACTTTGTAATGCCCCTGCAACCTTTAAGCAACTAATGGAATTAACTTTAGCCGGTCTCACTTGGAAACAATGTCTAGTATATCTTGACAATGTCATTGCACATTCTTAGACGTTTGAAGAATATTTAGATATTCTAGACGAGATATTTGCTAGAATGGCCAATGCTCACTTGAAACTTAGTCCTGAAAAATGTACACTATTTAAACGCCAAGTTGGGTTTTTGGTCATTTGATTAGTAAAGATGGGATATCCACAGATCCAAAGAAAATTAAAGATGTGGTAAATTGGCCTACTCCACGTAATGTGAGAGAGATAAGAAGTTTCTTAGGGTTTGGTTCTTATTATAGAAAGTTTATAAGAAATTTCTTTTCCATTGCAAAACCCTTGCACAGACTTACCGAAAAAGGTGAAAAATTTGCATGGACAGCTGTGTGTGAGGAAGCTTTCAAGAAGCTAAAGTATTGTCTTGACAAATACCCCCATATTGGGATATCCACTATCTAATAGACTACTTATTTTAGATGCAGATGCAAGTTCCACTGGGGTAGGCTCTGTGCTTCAGCAAGTACAAGATGGCAAAGAAAAAGTGATATCATATTATAGCAAGTGTTTATCTTAAACCGAGAGAAAATATTGTGTTACTGGAAGGGAATCTGTGGATATCCCATCTTTACTAATCAAATGACCAAAAACCCAACTTGGCGTTTAAATAGTGTACATTTTTCAGGACTGTTGTTTTAGCTGTTAAACATTACCATCACTACTTATATGGACAACACTTCATTATTAGAAGTGATCACGATGCACTGAAATGGTTAACAAATTTTAAAAACCCAGAGGGGCAGATTGCAAGATGGCTCGAGACTTTATCGACGTATGATTACAAAATACAGCACAGGCCTGGACACATTCATTCAAATGTTGGTGCCATGTCCAGATGTCCTTGTCATGACATTTACTGTAGTTACTGCAGTAGAGCAGAAACTAGATATGACGGAAACGGACAGCAGATTGGTGATGAGAAACATATGGCAAATGAACGAAAAGATAAAAGTAAACCCTGTGGAACAAATTTCAGGACTGAGACGGTCGATATCAGTTGGATCCTTGATAGTCAGGAAAATGAAGGAAAAGAATCTGGAAACAGCTTTCCAACAGCAAATGTCCAAAGGCACCTAAATAACATTTGCTTGGAAACTGATATAAACGTCCTGAAAGTGTCGCTTCTACCGAGATCAGTGTGGTACCGACTGATGGGAGTGATTTAACTTAAGGGTTGGTAAAGAATGAAGATGCTTTTAAAGGTGTTGTGTAGTTAGTCAAATGTAAAAGTGTTTTCCAAAATACCAATGTTACTTTTCTTTTCTTAAGAGTATTTAGGTGTGGTGTGCCAGAATGTCACTTTTCCAAAGTACCACCTGGCAAGTAGAAATGCTCAGAAGCAACATAGTGGATTCCAATTCCAAAGTCTCAAATGTAGGAAGTTATTTAGCAGAAGATCATACAAGCATAAACCCTGCACCAATACAAAAACCAGTGATTTTGAATTAATGGATCGTAATGGAAATAGAGATAACACATATGACTGGATCAGAAGCTAGAAAGAAAAGGAAATGCCTCACATTATCAATCCGTTTTGAACCTGGTTATTTGGCTCACCTTAGGAAGCTGAGAAATGAGTATGGCCCCACTCAGTGTTTCCTGTGGAATGGAAGTGTTGAATCCTGCAGATGAACTCTTTGAAAATTTAGAAAGACCTGTAACACCCCATGTAACACCGAAAAGAATAGTAAAAATTAAGCCTAAATTCTATGAAGAAGTGGAATCAAGCGAGATTGAAATGGATTACATAGACAATGGTGAAAGTGTAAAGGTAATAATAATGATCAATTGGCCAGTTCTAGCAATGAGAGTGAAAGCAGTGAGAGTGAAAGTAGTTCGGAAAGTGACAGTGACAGTAGTACATCTAGTGAAAGTAGCTGTGATAGTGCAAGTGAAGA
Organism: Saxidomus purpurata; assembly: GCA_022818135.1. Taxonomy (NCBI): domain Eukaryota; kingdom Metazoa; phylum Mollusca; class Bivalvia; order Venerida; family Veneridae; genus Saxidomus; species Saxidomus purpurata. The sequence goes on from JAFMSR010000008.1 coordinate 26,060,656, forward strand.
AGAAGGAAAAGAAGTTGACCAAGAGAGTAAACAAAGTACCATTCTAGGAATAAGAAAAAGAGATTGGAAGAATACAAAAAGCTCAGAGAAAAGTGAAACGAGACAAAATGCAAAAGTAAAAACAAGAAGTCTAAATCAGAAACAAGTAAAACATCAAAGGAAGAGTCACCCTTAACCAAAACAGATACTTCAAAAGATAAAGCCCATAGTAAATCGGAGGAAAAGCAGAGAAGTAATAATCTGCCAGTTGAGGGAAATAGCTTATGTCGTGTGCAAGACGCAGAAAAATCAAAAGTAAATAAAAAGGAAGCTATTTCTAGTCAGAATATACTTAAAGAGACAAATCTCAAAAAGTTAAAGGCTAGTGCTATTGAGGAAAAAGAGTGTGACTTGGAAAGAAACACAGCCTAGAAAAATGACAGCCGCAAAAAGTGTGACAAAGTGAAGGAAAGTGATAAAGGTGACAAAATGGAGGTGTGAGTTAAGTGATGCAGTTGGTAAAAGTGTTGATGGAAAAATTGAAGAATCAAAAGAGAAAATCGAAAAAGAAGACAAAAAAGTGTGTGGTTTCTGTCCGTGATGAGAGCATTGTAATTGTAAAAGACAAACCTCTTGATACAGGTGACAAAATGGAGAAAGAGAAAGCAGTTGTTGATGGATGCACAAGTCAAAATGGAAGTTAGGGAAATGATAATGTCAGTGATAGTGTAATGCAATGAAGAAGTTCTGGGACTGATGGTGAACAGGCTAGAAATTGTGGTGGAGTTATCTGTGAATAATTGGGAATGCTGTTGTGTTGGAAAAGTATCCTGATGTACCAACTTTACAACAAGTTCAAAATGAAAGAATAATCCTAAAAATAGGAGGACAAAGATTCGAAACATCCAAGGTGACACTATCAAAGTTACCATCTTTGTTGGCTGATGTCGTTGCCAATGGTGGTGTAAAGCCTCATCATGGCAACAACTATTTTATTGACAGGAATCCTTCCCATTTGAGATTTATTTTGAATTTTCTCCGTAGTGGAAAATGCGACCTCGGAACTTTACCCCATGATATGGGGTATCTATATGAGTTGTATTATGAGGCTGAATTCTACCGGTTGCACGATCTAATGACGGCAATCATTAGTCAAATATAGAACAAGTCAAATGTTTGAACGCCACCAAATGGAGTGGGGGTTGCAATAATTAGTAATGTTGGATTTATTGTATGGTGATTAACCAAACCTAATCTTTTTGCACTCTAATTTTGTATAAGGCTGACCATTTGTTAATGTTTAATGCTAAAAAAGATGATTCTACGTCAAGTCTATAGGCATTGTTTCTTCTGTATGGAAACTGGCTGCTGTCACATTATTGAATTACAAATCATTGAAATAAAAAAAAAAAATTTATTTTCCTAAGTCTAGAATTCTAACATATAAATTTGCTTCAATTTATATTATTCTTGTACGAAAGAAAAATTATTTCCAAGATATAAATTAATTTGTTCCCCACTATATAAAATAAATAAAGTTAATTCCACTCTGGCGAGGTTTCGATCTCTGATCTCCCGCGTGCCAAGCGGGGATACATTGCACTGCGCTATCGAGGCATCGAGTTTCATAGCGTATAACTTCGTTATTCACCAATACAGACGTTTGTTTCGGAATGGCGGTACAACTTTATGTAAACAAACAAATTTAACTTCCCAGACACTTTAAATAAGAAGCGGACACATCATAAGCTTGGTAGTTTCGTAAAGTATATTCAAATATCTGTTAGAAAAAAATTTCAAAGTTGGTTTAAAAGACTAGCTTCAGCCGCTACCCGTCGGCAGAATCTCAGTCGTTCATAGTTCGTTTAAAATCGGCTATTTCCGTAAAATTTAGACTCGGCTATTTCCATAAAATTTAGACTGGTTCGCGATCTCAAATCAAAAGACCGCTTGTTACAAAGACACACTGTGAAATCATTCTACAGTCTAAAAGTAGTTACGTCACCCCATGGAAATTTTACTTACTGCATTCCAATATACGCACCGCCTCCTGGCGGCGCGTAACAAAGCAGTGTTGTCAGTGCAAATCTTCTCTTGAATACTATGTACTAGACAGCTATTTAACAATATTAAGGTTGTTAAAAAAATCTTGCTATTATGACAATTGATACTGTGTAGCAATATTTATTTATTACGTTGTGAGGCAAGTCAGTTTAACATAAGTTACCATTTGTAAGAATTTAAGAGTTTTAATTGTAAATGTATATCTTTAAATGTTTGTACTGTTAAGCATTTAAACAGTTGTTGTTGCATGTTTCTTTTTATTACTCTCTTGTTTATAATACTTTTCTATAAAACACATAGTAAGAATTGAGTAACATATTTTTAATCTTTAAGGTAGAAAAGCAGGGCTTTGATAATCTTCGGTTTTTTGGTTCTGGACCGAATTTTGACTTCAAAAACCGATTCACAAGTCTGAAAAGCCATTTTAAATCGGTCCGAGAATTTTTACATTTTCGGTCCATAAATGTATTGAAAATCACAATACACGGACTCCTGTCAAAACCTACAGGTTTGTTATATGCCCCCAGGAAGAGCAATAAACATGTCAGATAATCCAACTGTCACTTGACCTTTGACGCGCGATAATGTACCTTCGGACGTTTGTTACCTTATTCGACAATAGTTGATAAAAAACCCCATTAAAATTTACATTTTTGTCACCCTCTTTAAATGCCAAACCAATGATAAAAACTGATAGCTACTATATTTTACTCAACAGAAACATACTATTTGCTTCAAAAGCCTCCAAGACCATTACTATGGCAACAGCGATTTGAAATTATTCTTTTTTTTAATCTTGGCTATACCCTATGAAAAAGGCAGATCGTGGAAAGAAGACATGAAATAGTTCACAAGATATGATATATATTGAAAGAGTATATAATGTTGCAACCAAAAATAAATGATGCTGTTAGGAAATGATTACCGGGATAGTTTACTGCCCATGTGAATTGAGGTGAGTTTTGACGGTATTTGATTGTGGTATTTGACGTCATTTTTAGAGTGAACAATGACGCCTTAGGTATACTTTTTCAAAATGTTGTAGTTTTGTCTGTACTGAAGGTAGGTAACTGAAATTTTCCAATATTGATATTGAAATATTGTTTGTTCAAATATGCAAGAAAGCTAGTTTCCAAGTATTTTGTCCGAAGGCCCATTTTCCCGTGTCGCTGGTCACTTCATTAATCGGTCGGTAATTAGCAATCACAGGCCAAGTGCCTCTGGCAATACTTTGATGTTTGCAGCTAGCCTACCCACTCCAAAAAGACTGATCCTTGATTGCTTTGTTGGTTATCTTAACAGTTATGTTTCATTAACTCGGAACTCCCCTAATAAATAAGAACCCGGTCTTTTCTTACTTTGAATGATTTTGAAATAGATGTTCACTTTTATTAATTATTTTGAATGATTTTGAAAGTAGATGTTCAGTTTTAGAAAACAAATTTAATAAACATTAATGATGCACAACATGACAAAAGGGCCCTTACATGTAAAATAATATGTAACTTTTGAACTATCAGAGATACACATTTGATGTTGGTACCATTTTAAAGCGCATATACTGGTATACCATCAAAATTTTAACGACAAAAATATTTATGAATATTCATTGACTGAAATTGCTGCTAAAATTCGCACTTTTTTCATAAAAACTATTGAAAGCTCGAAACAATGTGTATATAAGAGAACAGACTCTGAGATTTACAGAAATGTATGGCTTCTGAAAATCTGTCGATCTGTGGCGGAGTAACAGTTATCAAAGATTTGGCTAATTATAATAATTATGCATAAATTATGCAAATGAGCTAAAATTTAAATGCTGATATTTTAGCCTAAAATTAAGATATTTTGGAAAAAAAGACATCGTTGGAAAGCTGAATGTCTCTTGTTTTAAATACAACAGGTTCATTAGAATTAGAAGTAACCTTAACAGATTCGATTTTTTGTGAGTGTCTTTTCACCTAATTAATATTCATGAGAAATCCTGATATAATTTCAATGTAATTGTTATTCATAAACATGCTCTTTAATTTGATCCATTGATTTAAACTGTAGCATATTTACTTCAAAAGATATGACATATTTGACCCATAAGGGCCCTTTTGTCACGTTGCGCATCATTTGTAAATGTACTTTAGACCTTGTGACCTAGGTTTTGAACCTTGATGACCAAAGTTCAAACTCGACCTAGATTTAATCAAAACAATAATACTGACCAAATTTCATGAAGGTCCAATGAAAAATGCAACCTCTATTGCATACACAAGGTTTTTCTATGATTTGACCCTATGACCTAGTTTTTGACCTTAGATGACCCATGTTAGTACTCGACCTAGATTTTATCAAGCTAATCATACTGACCAAGTTTCATGAAAATACAATGAAAAATGCAACCTCTATTGCATACACAATGTTTTTCTATGATTTGACCCCATGACTAGTTTTTGACCCCAGATAACCCATATTCAATCTTGACCTAGATTTTATCAAGGATATTATACTGATAAAGTTTCATGAAAATCCAATGAAAAATGCAACCTCTATCACACACACAAGGGGTGGGCAGACGACAGACGATGGACGACAGACAGACGACGGACATTAGGCGATCACAATATCTCACCTTAGCACTTCGTGCTCATGAAAGCTAGAAAGGGATAAATTAAAAAAGGTTTAAGTAAAAGCTGTTGCCGTACCATTTTATAAAAGAAAATAATTGTCGAGTAGATGTTTCCGTCGTTTACTTTTTTCATTGATCATTCTAAATATTACCTTAAATATATTTGAATGATTAATTAAAAGAATAAAATACAAATGTATGATTAATGTGTTTTATAAAATAAATATAAATGATAGACCAATATATCAATATATATCGCTATCGTGTAACTGCCCCCTCAGTTGCTAATATAGTCAATATTCATTAATGTGGCACACGCCCAGAAGTCTGTGAAAAACCTGTATTTATGCAAGAGTTATAAGTCTTCATGTTCTGGTCTTGTTTATTAAACCAAAAGTTACTGTAAAATTTTATTCTAGTTTAAGGCCTTGTGCTGGTATATTGATATTATGATTAAGAAACAAGTATGTATGAAAGTTTTAATATCTACATACCTATACATCCATTGGTATAAGTATCATATATGTTCGCGTCAGAACACACACACACACCCGAAATGTTCATTGATTGACTGCTACAAAAGCTGTCACCTGGACACGGGTCTCCACTTTCTCTCACTTTGCACACTGATAGAAAGATTACATATAAGTCATATAATTAATACATTACACATTGACACTGCATACCTTAATGTTCTTCAGCCCTACTATGTGAAAGCAACTTTAATACATTACACATTGACACTGCATACCTTAATGTTCTTCAGCCCTACTATGTGAAAGCAACTTTAATACATTTACTGAAATTGGGTAATTTTTGTGTGACGAAAATTTCGAGATTTGTGAGCCCACAGACTCATTCTCAAATCTTAAATTTGCCAAAGGAAAATTCTCTAAAAGTAAATCTATATGAATCTAGAACTAACACTGAAGGTGATGAATACACCCGGAATACCTCACTTACACAGTATATAAAATTTATGTAATATCTGATGCTTGAATTATTGGACCTGCACAACTTAAGGCTTCTCTGAAGTATAATTAAATTATGACCAGAGGTTTTGGAGATTAAAACATAGACCATGCACAACTAGGCATTGTACTTATCAGTTCTGTGAAGTATAATCAAATTCTGACCAGGGGTTTTGAAGATTTAGCATCAACAAGATTTTACTATCCCAAGCCCCTGTGACCTTGACCTTTGACCTAGTGAACCAAAACATAGACCATGCACAACTACGCATTGTACTTATCATTTCTGTAAAGTGTCATTAAATTCTGACCAAGGGTTTAAGAGATTAAGTGTCCACAAGATTTTACTATCTCAGGCGGCTGTGACCTTGACCTTTGACCTCGAGACCCAAAACATAGATCACCCTACGAAGTATCATTAAATTCTGACCAGAGGTTTTGGAGATTTAGTGTCCGCAAGATTCCTTCTACAGACAGACAGACAGACAGACAAGCTGAATCCAGTATACCCCCCCTCCCACCGCCTTACACTTTGTGTTTGGAGGGTATAATCAATATTTTGTGAAACTTTTAAATTCAAAACTAGCAAATTGGAAAATTGGCAAAAATAGCAAGAATAAAATCATGGCAAATATTAGCCAATTTACAGTACATTGTATAAAGTTATTGTAAAAGAAGTGATAAAGTTCTGAAAATCTACTATATCATTACAAGTGCTTATTACTGAAACTTTTCAATTTCGCTGTTACCATTTATTTTTTAAAAGTTTGCTCAGTAAAAAGTTATTGACTAAATTGCAAAAAGTGCAGATCATGATCAGACTTTGCAGATCTGTAGGCTGATAAAAATCCATGGAATTTGCAGTCAAAATCATGATCTGCCAGCAAGACAAAAGTAACCTCACTAAATCTGTATCTTACATAACACTTTTTTACTTTTTTCGCAGAAACATGAAAAGAAAACATGTACCTTTCTGACAGAATTTGTCATATTCGTCAAATCTATATCCGAATCCACACTCACAAACTCCTCTATTACCTATATTTTGGTTACTGCACGCAGCATTAACTGGACACGGATCACCCTCCGCTGTGACTTCACACACTGTAACAAGTTAATGAAAATTCATCAGTTTAGTTCATACTATTTTATTTTAGCTTGATTGTAAAGAGGTTAGTTACTTAAAATACTTTTTTTCAATTTCTTATTTTCAGGTTTAAATTTCTTTTTTAGCAAAAACCTATTTTTTTGGAGGTCAAAGTCACTTGACTTGTCGATTTTTTTTATTTAATTTTTAAATTGTATTAAGCAAGTGCCCAAGAAAAATGAAACAGTCAAGGTGACTTAGTTTTTTCAATAGGGTCAAAGTCAATGTTAAATTCTATTCTAGCAAAAAATTTGCTATTTTTGCCCATTTTGCTGGTGTTTTAACAGGAGAAAAATGTGTGTTAACAGGGAGATTCACACGCCGTTATAACCGGGTTTCATTTATGCGCAGTACAGGGCCATTGTAAATAATGGACCTGTCCCCCAAGTCTTACATCCTGTACGGCATCAACAGTGCTGGGCTTAAAAACCGCAGGTGACGTCATAAATATGATGTAAACAATACGGACGTTGTCCCACGCATTATTGAACGTCGTACCAGTAAGAGCGTTTTCAAGGGATTCTGCAGATGTTATAACATGAAAAAACGTGCGTTTATTGAACCCTACAGTATTGTTCTATGGAGATGACTGTTTTATTTTCTTTTTAATTTTTTTTTATTCTACAATTTCTACAGATGCTGTTTTCATGAAATTCAAACTTTTACTTTAAAAACTGGTCCTTTCATAGTACAACTTTTGCATTAAGGGGGGGCATGCAAATAAATAATATTCGAGTTAAATTTAAATTTTAATTTAGTTAAATAATAAAGATTAGCAAATTGTTGTAATAATTTCTTCACTCAACATCATCTAACTCTTTACTGGTAATGGTGTATGAAAATGAAGTGGCAAGTGTCATGTGTATTTGAATACACGGAGACGTGTTAAAAATTTGGCAGACGTTTGAGGCAATTAATGTGAAAGTTGATGATTGGAAGGAACAACAAATACCATGTACCGTATTCCCCCGTTCTAATGCCCTCCCCCACCCCCCCAATAGCTGCCCCCCCTTTTATACACCAAAAAAATCCAAAATTGGACAGGAAATGACAAAAAAAAATCTAAAATCAGACAGAAAATGACCATCGATTGTGCCAGTTTTAGCACCCTAAAAGTATTCCTAAATAAAATGAAACAGGTTCCAACCTTTATCTGAAGAAATAATCCAGATTTTATCCAATTTATTAATTTAATCCAAACACAAAACATCCATAAACACTTGAGTCAACCGCAGTTTTAAAACATGTCTAATTTTTTATCATAAGGTGACCTCAGAGCGAGTACACATGATCATGTGTATTTGTTAAACCAGCCCGAGGTAGTATACAGACAAAGCGTGTTATTGATTTTCGGTAAACGGGGGTCGTCCCAAGCGTACAAATGAGAGGAGATTTAAGAAATAGGGGGTGTTTAAACAAGAACTAAACAATATTCGCGCCATTTTTTTCGCAAAATGTTGCGCCCCCCGGGGCGTTTAAACGGAGGAATATGGTATTTAGGGAAGAATAATTATTGTTCCGTTGGAAGTGTTGTTTATTAAAGTTAATATGTATTTTCTGACTACTCGCCAGACAGTTTTTTGAGTCAAAGTTCAGGTAAAAATATGTCATCGGAATTTTGGCGGCAACTTTGATTTCGCTTTGATCTGCAGAATAGACCAAGTTAATTAGACATGTGAGAGCGACTTCTTCGCCCCAGTCAGCCCCTCGGCCGATCTCCAAGTCCAGTAACAGATTTCTCTAAACGTTTTTTACTGTGCTACTTCCCTTGTCATTCAGACATCGGGACAGTCACGCTTAATTCACTCTTGTAATCAAATTGTTATAAATTTGCGCTAGCGAATGCCGCAACGCCGCTAAGGTATGAGAGCTGAACATTGGGGGGATGCTCTAAATTCCAGTACTTTTCCAGTACCTTCACCGTACATTGCCAAATTCATGGATTTTTCAAGGCCGAGAGCCCAGATTTTGAAATTTAAGGACTTTTCCCGATTTCCCAGAACGTGGGGACCCTGTACTATGTTCGGGAACTAGCTAGTGACTCATATGTACCCTTTAATTGTCTTCTTATAGGTAACAGACTGATTTCCAAATATGTCGGTGATGCAGGGGAGTTCACCTGAACAGCCAAACGTCCCGAGTGGAAGTGACGAGACAGACAGTGCAGGGCATGCGCAGTCCAATATAAACAAGCTGGATAAATTCATCGGGAAAAAAATTTGGAGACATTTACGGCGTCTATTCGTGCGTTTGAGGGGGAGACATTGAAAATTAAAGAGTTGTCTTCCACGGTCTATCAGTTAAAAGAAGAGGTGGCTGGACATTTGAACAGGGCTTCAGCACCTCTTTTACAGGCCATGAACAAAGGTATACCAATGAGGAACCCGATGTTCAACTTCTGAAGACATGCATGTTGGATTCGTTCAAATTAATTTGTGGGAGCATCCATGCAGTTAACCAACAATAAAGAGAATCTATAAACAAGAGGGCCAAGATGGCCCTATATCGCTCACCTTGGTACAAGTCCACTTGCCTAGATCACAAGACAATGTTATATACCAAATAGGTTTTCCTATATCTTGGTAGAGGTCCAACAAACAATGCTACATGCCAAATATCTAAGCTGAACCTTGTGTTTTTCCTATATAAGCCTATGCAAAACTGATTGACCCCTGCGCAGGGTCAATTTTGATCCAAGTGGTGTAATTTGAACAATCTTGGTAGAGATCCACTAGCAAATGCTACATGCCAAATATCTAAGCTCTAGGCCTTGTGGTTTCAGAGAAGATTTTAAAAGTTTTTCCTTAAAAGCCTATGCAAAACTAAGTGACCACTCGCGCGGGGTCAATTTTGACCTGGGGGGTCATAATTTGAACAATCTTGGTAGAAGTATACTAGACAATGCTACATGCCAATTATCTAAGCTCTAGGCCTTGTGGTTTCAGAGCAGAAGATTTTTAAGTTTTTCCTATTTATTGCCATAGCAACCAGAGTTCTGCATGGAATGGAATTTTTTAACAATTTTGGTAGAGCTTCATGCAAGGAACATCCCTGCATAGTTCCATCAACACTGGCCTAGTGGTTTCAGAGGAGATGTCATTTGAATCAAAATGTTGACAGACGACGGACAATCATCCATCAGAAAAGCTCACCCTGGTGAAGCCAAAGTTCAAACAGCTACAGGCTTATTGGGTGACAACCTTTTAGAACAGACAAAACACATGGGCAGCACGAAAAATATATATATGACAAACAAGGATCAACAGGATTTTTTATTCAAAGGGAGGGGGGTCAAGAGCAGCCACTCAGGTCAGGGCAACCCTCCCTCACAAACACAACATCAAAACAGATCAAACTTGCAGCTGCAAAAGAACTACAAGAGTCCAAACAACAAGTCTGCCAACTATGGCAAGAACTATACAGCGTCCATCAGGGACAGGAAACAAAAGTTCTAAACGTGAGTAACTGTCACTTCTCCTTGATTAACACTTCAGAAAATCTTTTTGGCAGGTAAAACAAGTCATAACTTCAATCAGTGGAAGAATATTACAAAAGATAAATGGATTTTAAAAATGATTTGTGGTAATTCTGTTGAACTTGAAAAAATACCTTTTCAATCATACTGTCTGACACCATTGAAATTTTAAGATTTCTAAGCTGAAAAAATTGATATGGAAATAAATCAGTTTTTGAAGAGTAATGTCATTGAACCAGTTTATACGGTTGATAAAGGGGAATATATTTCAAATATATTTCCGCCTCCTGATGGTCAAATGCGAATCATTCTCAATTTAAAACAGTGAGTTTAATAAGAACATACAGCATATATATATTAAAATGGAAACTCTAAAGACAGCAGTTAGTTTAATGACTAGGAATTGTTATTTTGGATCTATTGACATATCAGATGTTTATTACTCAATTCCAATTAGGTCAAGTAATAGAAAATATTTTCGGTTCATTTACAAAAGACAGAAGTATCAATTCACCGCATTGGTAATGGGTTTAACTACTGCACCAAGGATTTTCACTAAGGTGCTCAAGCTTGTGTTTGCATCATTACAAGCTAAGGGTCATATTAGTACCACATATATCGATGATTCATGCTTACAAGGCAAGGGGTCGAACGTGTACCGGTTCGATTAAATTTTTAAGTCAGGTCTAAAAGTTTGATGGACTAAAATGGAAGGATTTGAGCAAACCGAAAGTAGGTAAGTGATTGTTTTTTCATATTTTTTCTTATTTTTTCCCACTGCATGTTTTAATCATCGTGTGCAGTTGGTGGATTCGTTATTTCTGCTTATGAGTAATCAGCTTAAAGCACGAAATACAAGATGAAAAAGTTATTGAATGTATTCGTGGTTGCAAATGTAAACATCACTTTGACACGAGTTCAAAAATGATACATTTTCCATAATTTGCGAGCAGTTGTTCCTCTTCTTCTATCATAGAAATATGTATTTTTCTTTTTCATTCACGGTCCCAACGAAAGCTGTTATTCAATCGTTCACCGTCTGTAGAATTTTCCGTTTTCCTTACTGTATGCATGTCAATTCATTAGATAAAATAACTGTACGCATAAATTTTGGTTCCTGCACTATGTGACATAAAGTGTAAACACTGGAATAACTTCTAAAAAATATTCTACTGAATTTCAATACAACTATAAACGATCGATGCACTTTGGATTATTCAATAAGATCCATATTGATCATAGTTCCGTATACCGTGTATAACCTGCCGCTATTTCGCTTTGATATAAAGTGAATTTTACAAGATGGTAAAAACGTAGAATAGAGAGCGTGGAGATTGTACGTGAATACTAGATACTCTCCCGTCCCCGCATTATCAATTTCTTGGGTGCTGCTGTTAAGGTACATGCATGTTGTAACGCGGGTTGCATATCACCGTACTGCCACGGACAAAGCTCTCGATTATTTTTAATTTTTCCGTCCATCCGGTGTCATATAAATGAAATGTCATAATTGCCATGTAAAAATCAGCGTTTGACATTTTCTAGAAGTATTGTAACCGTTTTAGATCTTCATACAAATAAGAAACTATTGTTATCTTTACCATGCATATCACCCGTCCGGGGGTAGTTGAAATAGCCTGATCAAGGTAAAACATAAATAAAAGAACAGTACACTTCTTTCTAATAATCTTGATTCTGCCACACACACACAAAAAAAAATGATTTAAACAAAACAGAGCTGATAAAAACATTATTTTTGAATTTTACCAACATGAAATTGAAATGGAAGGTTCATATTCACTCAAGTTACCATACTGTACAACTATAGTGAAATAGATTGACATGTGCTTTGACATATCAAAACACATACTGAAGAGTTTGCACTTTTCTATTGTTCAAATTTAGCTTGATCTGGCTATGTTGAACCGTATATGTCCCGGAACGTATATATCACACGAGAGAAAAATTCGACCGCATAAGTCACACGTGTGATATATTCGGTCGAAAATAGTCTTCGCGTGAAACGTATAGGTACATAATATGTGATGTATACATTTGACTTCGAATTTTATAGGAACACGAAAACGAATATCTCACATGCAGAAAAAGGCAAAAAAAAAACCCGAAATTTTCAACGAATACGTCACATTTTAATCAATTTGAAAAAAAATATTTAAAACAATCAAATATGGTTGATTAAGATATGCCGCATAGATGATTCTGCTTAACACAACCAAGTCGATCCGATCGGTCCCAACACATTGTATGGGAACTAGACATTCCCACTCGAAGGTGTGGTCTGTATTATGTCTTTAATTTGTATAAATAATGTTTGGTCAAATTTCGATCGAGTGCTCTTGAAAGTTATCGATTGCGTTCGTGTGGCCCTTGAGTGGTGATTACTAACAGGAAATTACCTCAGAACAGCATTGATTATAAAACATCACTATACATTTTTTCTGTATAACACAATACATTTATCACAGATTAAACACAGATCAAACTTGATATATTTGATGGCCGGTGAAACCATGTAAAGCAACCGTAAGATGGTAATGACCCTCGATCATTTTTGTCGAGCCCACTTGCGGTGAGCTCGACATAGTCGCCGCTTTTGGCAGTCGGTGTATGTGCATCCGTGCGTCTGTGAGCCCGTGCGTCCGTCCAGACTGATTTTGTCCGGACCATAACTTTGACATGCAAGGAGCAATCGTGTTTATATTTGGCATAAATGTTAACCTCAATGAGAAGGAGTGTCATTTGTTGAATTAAGAATGACTTTGTCCGGACATTTCTTATATATACTTGAAGGGATATTGATGTAACAATGCATAAATGTTTACCTTAATGAGACGAAGAGTCATACAGATGAACAAATCCCTATGTATACGGGTCAAGGTCACAGTTTGAGGTTAAAGGTCAAATTGAAGAATGAGTTTTTGTACTGAAGGATGTACTGAAGGATTTTCATACCATTATAAGACAGGGTGTATTGTGCAAGAACCAGGTCCTTAGGTCTAAGGTCAAGGTCACACTCAGAGGTTAAATGTCAAACACAGGATTGAAAATTGTGAATGAAACAATCATATCTCCTTTTATTTCCCTGCAGTTACAATATCCTTTGTGTAACATTTAGTTTCTTCGATTCAAATCCAGCTAAAATGACCAGAACGAATATATCACACGTGTGAAAAATTCGACCGAACGTCGCAGACTGCAATATCAAAATAATTTCAAGACGATCACTAAACAACATACACATACACAATTCAAAGGTCTTAGATCACCAGATTTCAAACAGAAGTTGATTTCATTATTAGCATTATCAAATCTTTGTCGGTTAAAGTCTCCAGCTTTGAGTTATTCTAGCTAAAATGATTTACATGTCAAACCTTTTCTAGCGTACAGTTAATGTATCTAACCATAAGTCATTCGTACACAAGAAATATTTGGCTAGGAAGTTAATTTCTTAATTGGCACCCGTTTGAATTTGTCATATAGCTGTATAATGCTCGAACAAACGCAAAAATATGAATGGGACATTGTGTTTTTACATATTGTGCTGAAAATTAAGGATTTTGTTTCCAACGGAATACCGACAGTTGTCAGTTGCCCTTCAATAACTTTTTAAATACGATACCTGTAGCTTTGGAAATTTACAGAAATAAATCATAAACATACCTCCACATGATGCACAACACTAATCAAATAAGAATTGTAAACTTCCGCTAAAATCCGAAAAAATACCGACCTGAAAGTTTGTTTATACTCCAAATTGCCACCATTTTAGTCCATCAAACTTTTAGACCTGACTTAAAAATTTATCGAACCGGTACACGTTCGACCCCTTGCAAGGACAAACTTGTAACTCTTGACTTCACAATATCACAGACACGGTTCTTCTCATAGACAGTTTAGTACTCCAAGTCTCAATTCATCCCTTCTCAGGAAATTGAATTTGTTGGATTTATCTTGTGTTCGAAATCAATGACAGTACGTTTAACTACGAAGAAAATCTATTGTTGGACAATGTCTTAATCTTATGAGACATAAAACAGTTACTATCAAACTATTTGCTCAACTTATTGGTAAGTTAGTGGCGGCTGAACCTGGAGTTGATAACGCCCCTCTTTTTTACAAACCCTTGGAGAAAGTAAAAGTGCATAATTTAAAACTGAAAAGAGGGAAGTACAATTCTGTCAAATAACACCACAAAGTTAGACATTCAGTGGTGGGTTGATAACCTGCCTCTTCGTGTAAAACATGTATCACACGGCCTCCCTCGTTAGTGATGCATACTGATGCGAGTCTTTTAGTGGCTCCAAATTTTCTAAATTGGCAAAAATGTTGGCGACAAGTTTGAACAACAGGGCCATGATGGCCCTATATCACTCACCTGCATACAAGTCCACTTGCCTGATGGGTGTGGTCAATTTAGACCCAAGAAGCATGATTTAAACAAAGTAGGTGGAAGACCACTAGACAATGTTACATACCAAATAGGTTTTCCTATATACATCTTTGTAAAACAAGTGACACCTGGGCAGGGTCAATATTGACCCTAGGGGTATAATTTAAACAAACTTTGAAAGAGTCTGCTAGGCAATGCTACATGCTAAATATCTAAACTCTAGGCCTTGTGGTTTCAGAGAAGAAGATTTTTAATTTTTTTTCTATATAAGCCTATGTAAAATCAAGTGGCGGTCAAAATTTGAACAAACTTGGTAGAGGTCCACTAGGCAATGCTACATGCCAAATATCTCAGCTCTAGGCTTTGTGGTTTCAGAGAAGAAGATTTTTAAAGTTTTTCCTGTATAAGCCTATGTAAAACTAAGTAACAACCCGCGCGGGGTCAGGGTCATAATTGAACAATTTTGGTAGAGGTTCACCAGACAATACTACATGCCAAATATCTAAGCTCTATGCTTTGTGGTTTTAGAGATGAAGATTTTTAAAGTTTTTCCTATTTTTTGCCATAGCAACCAGAGTTCTGCATAGAATAGAATTCTTTGAACAATGTTGGTAGAGCTTCATGCAAGGAACATCCCTGCATAGTTTCATCAACATTGGCCTAGTGGTTTCAGAGGAGATTTCGTTTGAATCAAAATGTTGAGGGACGACAGACAATCATCCATTAGAAAAGCTCACCCTGGCAAAGCCAGATGAAACCAGGTGAGCTAGAAAGTAATGAAATATTTAAGTATAAACAAAAATCAACAATAAAATGTTATAATCTCACCATTTGTGGCAAAAATAGAAATTTTCATTTCTGCACCACATTGTTCACTAGGATCTCCCGTACAGGCGAAATAACACTCTTCAGTCCTGAAGCTTCTATAATTCTCCAAATAATCACCGCAATAACACTCATCACCAGCCTGTAAAAGAAAATCTGCTACAACAACTTGGCAATGGTAAAGCCAGCTAAGTCACACACACAATCAAACCTGGTCATTTATTTTGATAATGGAGTAATTTATGTTTCAATTTCCATTTACTGTTGTATGTTACACAAAAAAGTACACTTGTTTCTAAATCAGAAAGACATGACTGTAACTGTTTCACAATATTAACCTTCTTTGCCAGAAGGTTGACTTACAATTAATTACACCAACTTGTGCCATCTGTAACTTGTTACCTCTTCCTTTGATTGTTTTTACTCACAGCCGACCTTGGGATATCTCCTTGGATGAACTTGCCAAGACTCCTGACAGGCGTAGGTTGAAGAGAGACAGATGCAGACACAAGGGAATCTGGTATCAGACCCTAGCTCTTTATGAATAGACCCCTCGGTTCTTTTACATGCCTGGCGCGTATAGCACCGATACAAGTGGGACTACCTCTGGGTTCTTTAGGTGGGCAGAAAACACTCAAAAGCATTTGTGAAATTTCCAGTGCCCCGGTCACTTATAACCTCACTTACAGTCATGGGTGCAAGTTTTTTATGGAGGCTTAGGTTCTAGTTTTGGACTGTAGCTAGCTAGGTAAAATGCTACCCAATAACAATAACTGAAATGCAGTTGAACTGGGCGTTAAGCCTCAAGAAGCACATATACCTGTACACTGTCTTCTCCTGATGCCACTGTACAATCAAAGTATATTTACTAAACTTACCTCCAATCCAGCATAAAAATGCCCTTCCCTGATGCATGTTTGTACACATTTCCTTATTGTCATGCCACCAGATGTGAAAGTACCTTTCAATATCCTGTCTGATTTATCTAAATAACACCCAATAGGCCGATAGGCTGCAAGAGGTAGTAAACATAAAATAATGATACCAGTGGACAATATGGCAGCAAACTGCAGCAAATAAAGTATCATTGTATAAAAGTGCAGCAAGCTGCAACATTCATCATGTGGCATCATTGGACGCCATATCAACTTGTTACAATAAGTTTTTAAAATGCTTACAATTTTATTCGTATTGTTTTCTCTCTTCAAGTAACTTACAATTTTTATCTTTACACACCAGCTGGAGATGTGAGATCAGCTTTTATTGAAAAAGACTTACTCAGGGAAGATCATGTTAAAGACACCCTGTAAAGTGTGACAGCATTTAAGTTATTCGCAGGCAGGCATTTTTCAAAACTATGGCTGGTTTTGTTATTTGCAGGATTAGTACTAAACTCCCATCTTTCATAACAACAAACATTGTTACATATTTTTTTTATAAAATGGCAGGAAAATGTATTTAGTTTTATGTCTTTTTCTTTTACAGGGACTTATGATATTTTACTTGTTAGATGAAAGTTAATGCACTTGGAAAGCAGCAGAGTGTACAATAAAATTTCACAATACAGCTGAATGTCCACCTGTAGATGCAAGACACATTCTTCTATGTAAAATTCTCGTTATATGGTCAGGTTTAACAACTGATTAAATGTTTGTGGTTTAATAAAATGTATCAAATTGCATATACATAGAAAGCTAAGATCGTAAGCTTTCCAATGATGCATATATTGTGACAATATCACAAGAAACCATGTCAGATGGACAGTTTACAAAAAGCTTATTTTCTATTGATTTTAAGCGTAATACATTCAGTTTACCTAGAATTTAAGGGAGATAACTCTCAACTTCATTCGATACGCTTCGGATATCTACGCTGTACAGTCTCGGAACTGTAAAGTCGTTTATTGAATACAATGGTATGATATCTTGAGATTTTGAGTTTTGAATAAGGATAATTGGCTGACACAATACCCCTTTTATACCATATTACATTTTTGCAGTATTCATCTACTTCTTTGTAAACTGAATGCATTTTTCTCATACAAAAACTGTATTGTCTTTTACAGGTGAATACATGCATAATTATACAAGGATTGAAAAATACTTACATCTTAAAAAGTACAACTGTACCTGAACAGCATTCAATAGCAGTTCTAACTTGCTCACATACCTCAGTAACCAATTTTTAAGATGTAATGAACCTGAATGGTTTTATTTTTACTGAAGGCATAGTTTTATTAAACTGACTCAAAATTTTGAAAGCTAACCAGTAAGCTTTCTTACAATTATATCAAAGAAACATCTCCAAACACTGTGGTTATTTCTCAATAACTTCACCTTACATTTTCATCTGTAGTTGCAGTAAGTCCATATTGGTTAGTTAATGTTAGTTAATGTTGTAATCTTCGTAGGTATTGAAAACAATTCATTTTCAAATTTGAGTGTTAAAATGGCAGAAAATTGTTGAAATCCATTATATGATTAAAAGGTCCCAAAGTTTCATTAATTGATAACTTTTCAGAAAAAAAGCGGGTGGGGTAATTTAACTTTAACATAATGCAACTTAACAAATATATGTTTTTACTTTAAGATTTTGTAGTAGGTTTTAAAGAAGAATACCCTTCCTGTCTACTTACATGTATTTTGAAAAGTAAAATATTATTAAATGGAGAGAATATTCAGCATTTATTAATAAATATGAGTTTATCTGTTTTCAGCTACCAGAAAATTGTGGTAAAGATTGAAAAAGGCTAACGCAAAAAAAAACCTGGATTTTTAAAGATTTTACTTTGATGGTGGTATGTTCCCCTTGATGTATGTTGATTTTCAGAAAATCATTGAAATCTGAACACAATATAGCACACATCCTTGAGAGCAAGGTTGGTAGATGGGCTTAAACCCAAAAAACCTAAATCAGTTACGAAGTTTGGTGAATACACTGCAATCCCGTTATAACGCGGTAGTCGGGGTCCAAATGGTCAGACCCGCGTTATAAGTGCGACTTTCTTTATAACGTGGTCTGATCATCGGCCGCTGTTTTCTTGTATAACTCGTATATAACGCGTATACCCCACCCACCCAACTAAATTAAAGCATATTGATGTTTAGCACGCATCAGGTTTTTTATGAAATCGAGTGGTTAGATTGCAGAACATAATGATTCTATGTAAAATAAATTAGTTAATTAATCACAAAATTTAATTTATAAAAGAGGAATTGATACGTAAATATTTGCTATTGAAAACGAAAGTACATCCATTTCCAGAAAATGATAAGGCTACTGTAAAACACTTTAATTTCGCGATTTTTGTCTAATTTTGACGTTTTTAATAATTCGCGTATTTTTCAATTCGCGAAGTTCAACATCCTGAAAATCAAAAGTGACCTCTTCATTGGATAAACTTGGTTTTCAACTTAGTATACATTTGCGTCGTATAAATTAACCCAAAGCCGAAATTGTCGTTCCCTGTAAAAATGTTTAATCCTACTTGTATATTTGTTGAATTAATCACTCCTACTACATATCACTCGCCTGACATGCACAAACTGTAACAGGTTTGTAATTGATTGATTTAAGTTCAGGTAGCCAACAACCAAACATGTGCAAACAAATTTTAATTCACGCGATTTACAAGTTATTGTCAAACAAGCAAAGAGATGAGCTTATAAAAACCTTATTGACACCTGTCATCCGCAATTGTTTTAACACATCTGTGTTAATAGACGCTTAGACAATGATCAATTTACAATGTTGTTAATTTATGTTTTCGAACATGGGACTCATAAAACGAATTGGGAGTAAAGGGGGAAACATCTACGTTGCATATGTCAAGGTACGGTCAGTAAACTTCATAACATACAATAGGTACGTTTGTAAGTTCCACAAATTCGGATAAAATTTAATTCGGATTAGGAATTTTTCACGACATTCTTGAATTCCCGAGGTACTGAAATCGCGAATATTAGCGAAAATTGAACAATCGTGAATAAAACCTGTTTTACAGTATTTAAAGTAAATGTACATTTTTTGTTGTTTTTGTTTTCAGAAAATGATACAGTAATTGATTCTGGTAAACCAAAAAATAAAGATGTGCAAACAATTTTAAATTCACACGATTTACAAGTTATTGTCAAACAAACAAAGAGATAAGCTTGTGAAAAACAAAGCCGTGAAAAAACAAAAGTTAGCCGTAATTGTTACACTTCTTTGTTAGTAAACGCTTGATAGCGCTTATTTGATAATGATCAATTAACAACCTGCCATGTTGTTTATTTACGTTTTCGAACATTTGTTGTGTATTGGGACAATGCTATTCGGACAGAATGATTTTGGTCGGTCCCGAAATTTTTGGGAGCCAAGACCCAACCGCGTTATACCAGGATTCGCATTATAACAAACCGCGTTATAACGGGATTGCAGTGTATAAGCAAGTACATGTACATTGCAGTCATAACCGGAGGTATGACTGCAAAGGTATACCATACCAACTACTTAACAGCCATAAGTAACTAGATTTTAGTCGAAGGCCCCCTAATAAAGAATTCTTGTGTTTCCAGTCTCCTGACTGACCTTGACTTTTTCTGCTGACCTCAATTTACCTCATGAGAAAATGATCTAAATGGACAATTTTCAAGTTTTCCTGTGCAAAAAAGACTAGTAAGACAACTAAAGGTAAAGAGAGACTAATAAGACAACTAAAAGGTAAAGAGAGACTAATAAGACAACTAAAAGGTAAAGAGAGACTAATAAGACAACTAAAAGGTAAAGAGAGACTAATAAGACAACTAAAAGGTAAAGAGAGACTAATAAGACGACTAAAAGGTAAAGAGAGACTAATAAGACAACTAAAAGGTAAAGAGAGACTAATAAGACAACTAAAAGGTAAAGAGAGACTAATAAGACGACTAAAAGGTAAAGACTGATTTATGTTTGTTCCCCTTTCTTTATGATTTATGCTGACTTGCCTACTTCATGACTTATGCTTGCTTTATGTGCTTTATGATTTATACTTTTGTACTGTTTGTCATGACTATGCTGTATGATGCGTAAGGAAGTTGCTGATCAGGTCTCCTCAAATATGATTTGGGGAGATAAATGTTTTTAGCCTCTTTTTATCGGTCACACTTTTGTGTTCCTTTTGCTTTTCAGAATCTTATTTTCCTTTTTATGGCAGTATTTTAGATCTACATGTAGATCAAGATCAGCAGCTTTCCCACAACCTAAACATCAGTTAACTTAGGTACTATAGTATTGAGTTGCTCCCCTTGTCATGTTTAATATCTTAAGCTAGTCCTATAATTTTATGTACATTATATGATACAAGTTTAAAATCTTAATTATTTATTTTTTATTTATTATTTAAATAGATCTCATGTTACAAAAGGTACTTGGTTTAAATAGACATTACAGTATTTGAAGAGTCATTGTAGTGCTTTATATGTGCTTCATATTTATCATTAAATTATATATATCTATGTGCTATGATTATAAATGTGATTTTAGACTACTAAGACAGCTAAAAGGTAAAGAGAGACTAATAAAACAACTAAAAGGTAAAGACTAATTAAACAACTAAATGGTAAAGACTAATTAAACAACTAAATGGTAAAGACTAATTAAACAACTAAATGGTAAAGACTAATAAAACAACTAAAAGGTAAAGACTAATTAAACAACTAAAAGGTAAAGACTAATAAAACAACTAAAAGGTAAAGACTAATGAGACAACTGAAAGGTAAAGAGAGACTGCTTGTCAAACATTTCAAACATAAGGTTTTGTTGAGAAGCGAAATCAGAATATAGTTTACCTTTTATACAGTGAAGGTATATTGAACAAAACGATAATCCAAGTGGACACATGCAAAATCCTTTGCCACCAACTCTGGTGTCATTACAGGAACTAAGCTCAGGACATGGATCCTCAATAGTGCCA
This sequence comes from Saxidomus purpurata, assembly GCA_022818135.1. NCBI lineage: Eukaryota > Metazoa > Mollusca > Bivalvia > Venerida > Veneridae > Saxidomus > Saxidomus purpurata. Next base: position 26,082,080 of record JAFMSR010000008.1, read on the forward strand.
TTAGAAGTCTTGGTGACAGAACACACTGAAACAAGTATAATCATTTTATAGTATTCCTCCTTGTAGATGTAGTATTGATTGTTCATGTGAATAGTTGTATTACATGTATTTAAACAAGACCTATCACTAAATGTGATTAATACCCCTGAAAGGCAGCTTTATCAACTGTGGAAGTTAGTAGTAACAGAAAACCTTGCAAAAAAACTAAAATAGAGATATGGTTCTTGGCAATAACTCTTTAATTTGTCAAGAAAGAGTTATGGTTCTTGTACATAGCACATCCTCTCATTGTGCCTGACCATTGTTTGGAGTTGTATTCAATTCTAACCAGGAGTTTTCAAGTTATGCTCCAGAAAAGTAAAAGTAACAAAGGGCAATAACTCTGTAGTAAAGCAAGATGCAGTTATGTTTTTTGTGCACTGTACTTTTTCTCTCAATGTGCATGACCATTGTATGAAGTTGTATTTAATTCCAACAAGTAGATTTAAGGTAAGGATGGGAACGAATATTCAAATATTCGCATTCCTTCCAAATATTCGAATGCAATGTTAGGATTGGAATATTTGTTCATGTTTTCCTGTTTTTTTTTCCATTTGATTTTAAGGTCAACAAAACATTGACAAACACACGAAACCCCTACAATGTTTCATGGAATAACTAATTGCCTAATAGCCCCGGTCAGTGTTTTGACAACACGTGTCATAATTGCAAATTGCGGATCCTAAATTGCAGTTTTTCAGTTTGTTGGTTTAGTAATTCACATGTGGAGTCATTATCTAGTTCCTTTATTTCATGTTTTGTAGGGTGTGAATCTTAATGTATTGTTCAAATAATAACCCCAAAATTTGGCGATGTAACTCAAGTCTGTTGGATGTACAGATAAACATCATGTAGCTTTTAATTAAAAACAAGAGGGCCATGATGGCCCTATATCGCTCACCTGAATACAAGTCCACTTGCCTGATGGGTTTGGTTGATTTTGACCCAAGAGGCATGATTTGACCAAAGAAGGTGGAAGACCTCAAGACAATGTTACATACCAAATAGGTTTTCCTATATACGTCTTTGTAAAATAAGTGACCTCCTGGGCGAGGCCAATATTGACCCTAGGGGTATTATTTGAACAAACTTTGAAGAAGTCTACAAGACAATGCAAGATTTTTCCTTTTTGTTGCCATAGCAACCAGAGTTCTGCATGGAATGGAATTCTTTGAACAACTTTGATAGAGCTTCATGCAAGGAACATCCGTTCATGGTTTCATTAACATTGGCTTAGTGGTTTCAGAGGAGATGTCGTTTGAAGGAAATGGTGGACGAAAGGACTACAGACAGAATGCGATCCTAATAGCTCACTCTGGCACTTTGTGCCAAGTGAGCTAAAAAACAATCATGTTCAATTACTCAATTGAAACCAAATCAAAAATCATTACTCAAAGAAATGCAACCTATGGTATTTTGAAGAAAGAAAGATTGATGCGCACTGAATCCACTTTGCATCAAAGTCTGATTTATTTACTTTACTTAGGATCAGATTTGATATTGTTTTCAACTGTACTACATCAGTTCTAAAATCCTGTTAAAATGCCACTAAAATGTTGAGAATCATGAATTTAAGTGACAATTTCACGAAACGTTATAAATTACTGTAAACCAAGAAAAACCCTGTGTATTGAACAATCGTGAAATTTTCTAGCTGAAGAGAAACTTGTCATCAGAGAATGGTATCTGAATGTACCCTATGTTTTTAAATGTTTTTATTCCAACGTAGATAAAGCAGCATTATGGTATGAGTTTCAGAACAATGTCGATGTTTCAAATATTACTGAAATCATAGTTATATTACTGAGAAAAAAATCCATTTTACTCCTTCAGTTTATAATCTATCGGCTTATCAAATGAGTACACAAACATGAAAATCGTCTGATTAACAGGTGACTACTGTGTTACATCACAGCTTTATAAATCTAGTATATAAGCAAATGAGACTGGTTTTGTCCTGAAACGTGAAAAAAATGACGTTGCTAGTGCATGTGAACAGTGACCTGTCGGCCCATAAATATAGTGTTAATATATTCTAATTTAGGTTACCGGCTTTATAATCTCCTAACAAAAGACTTCTGTTAGAAAAGTCCAACACAAATACTTGTATGAACTGCGAATTGTTGACAGACCATGAGCGGGGATGTGAATAACCTTTACTATGATTATTGATACAATACAAAGGATGATCGAGCCTTATGGCTATTGCCAAATGATATTGAACTTGAACTTAAAATTAATAATTGACACATTTCTGATTTTTTGGCGTAAAAAAATACAAGTAGACTTTATGCGGGTAATTCCACAGAATGTTGCAAAATTTCGTCCCTAGTGCATTTACATCACCCAGGCCAGAAAAAGCCTTTTTATAACTGTTTTTTTCTTTCTTACTGACAATACTATATATTATTTGATGACAAACACTGAATTCTGTATAAGAATTAAAAAAAAAAATTTGAAAGCACACATTTATGCAAACTCATACATTCAATTTTGCAATGTCCCCGATGCAGATTAACATTAATTAAACTTAAATTATCTCGTAACAATACTTTCGGTAAACATAACATGGAACTTTTCTAAGTGTTTTTAGAGAAAAGTTCGTAAAGAAACAAACTATATGAATGTTTCCGTTTTACATTTTTGCCCTATATTAGTGAAAAATATGTCCCTGAATTTTCTGTCATTACCGAAACAAAGACGATAACGATGCGTTTTTTCTTCAATGGTAAACATTTTAACACAACCATTTGACGTCATCAAAAGTTCCCATTGGCGCAAATATTTGAAAGAAACAAGTTGTAATAAAAAAATGTCACTACCGCAACGGTCATTACCGAAACGGTTAAACTGTTGCGGTAATGACTAAATCGTTGCGGTAATGACTGAATTGTTGCGGTAGTGACATATCAATAAATAACATATGCATAATTACGTTAAGTAGTTGAATGAGTTCAAAACTTGTAATTTTAATTACCAATCAACGTCATAAACCATACGTCGCTCTCAACAGCATTTCCCTGAAACGTCTTTGGAAAAATTGACATATCAATATAGATCTATCAGTCTCAGTTAGTCTTAAGAAACTTTTAATGCACTATATTCTAGTAGAACACGTGTTGCCTTTTTGTCTTGAAAAGGGAACCGCTAAACACCGAAAATAAAATTTATTCCTTGAATGACCTAGATAAACGGGCGGTTTCATTGTAGAAAGTCATACCAATTTTGTCTATTTTATAGAAAAAAGAAGACAACTTGACCATCTTGACAGGCGAATAGGAAAAGCAGAAAAAGCGTTGTTGACCGTTCTTTCAAGACCAGACTTTCTAAGATACAGATACCAATTAAGAGACCTCTACGAAACAATAACTCACAATAAAGAGCAGAGATTACTGCTGACAAAGCAGACTTACATGGGACTTACAAGTGGAGAAAGAGCTGCTTTGTGGAGACAACGCCAGCGCGAAGATCCAGCCAAACACGAAGAATATAAGAAGAGAGAGCGAGAGAGAAACAAGAGAAGAAAAGAAAATGCGGGGTTTAAGCCAGTAGCAGAGCTGACAGAGCGAGAAAAGAGAAAGACACGTCGGAATTGGCGCAAGAATCAAAGAAATAAAAGAAATAAAGATACACAAAGCTAACCAGCTTAGTCCACCAGCTACACCTGAGCAAGAGAGATACCAACCTAACCAATTGGAACAAAGAAGATCAGCCGGCAGAAGGAAAAAGAACAGAAACAGAGCAAAGGCCTACAGAGAAGTGTTTCAGTTACGAATACAACTGAACGCTGAACGAAGGAAGAAAGAAAAATATAAAAAGAGGTTCTACAGATTAAAGAAGAAAGTAACTGGAGATGAAACAAAAACAGAAGTTGATAAAATTGTAAGAAAGAAAGAAGAACGATCAGCCCTTCTGCTATACACAATCTTGGTAACTAATATAAAAATGAGATATAGAGATTGTGAGACAAACGATGAGAAAAGAACTATTAAGAGTCTCATTTATAGAGAAAATGTACTGAAGAAATATAGATTGTGTGGTTATGCCAGGGGAGTTTTAGGGCTTGATAACAGACAGAAAGTGCAAACAAAAAGAAGAAACATACAATGTACACTGAAGAAAAAGGTTGTATCTTTCTATGAAAGAGAAGACAATTCCCGAATTAAAGCCGGTAAAAAGAGCACCAAAACGCTAAAAGGTGTAAAAAAACAAGTGACACTTCTAAATGATACCGTCAGAAATATACACAAGAAATATCAACTTGAAAACAACAACATTTCTTACAGTCTTTTTGCACCTTTCAAGCCTTTTTGGATAAGGAAATCAAATGAAAAAGATAGAGAAACCTGTTTGTGCAAGGTGCACGAGAATCCCCAGTTGAAGATTAACAAATTATATAACGAGAAAATAGTCAAGAGTAGAGACATTGCACCATTAGTAGAAAGTATTACATGCAGCAGGACAAGTAAAGTATGTATGTACAGGGAGTGCACTGATTGCAGAGGAAAACAAATCACAACGGATCAAGAACCAACAGGCAAAATAGTGACATGGTTCATATGGAAAACTGGTAGAATTGACAGAGAAATTGTAAACGATAAAGGTGAAACGGTAATAAAAAAGCAACAGATGACAGTAAAAGACAAAGAAACCGGTACAACCGAGACCCTTGTTAACGACCTGCAACCAGAAATAGAAAGAATAGCCCGTCATTTATTTAATATTAACCACCAATATGTTCAACTTCACAATCTAAAACAAACCTGTGGTCAGTCTGAGGTGATTGTCCATATTGATTTCTCAGAAAATTACCAGTGTAAATATACACAAGAAATCCACTCATTTCGGCGCCTCCAAGAGACAGATAAGCATACATACAGGGGTAGCGTACACATCGTCGGGGATAATATCATTTGCAACTGTTTCTGATTGTCTGAAGCATGGACCCGGATCTATATGGGCTCATATGAGGCCAATAATTCTACACCTGAAGAAAACATTCCAACAGTTAAGCAAAATCCACTTCATATCCGATGGTCCTACAACGCAGTATAGATGTCGTTCAAATTTCTATCTGTTTAGCACAAAGATTTTTGAACACGGATTTCAAGATGGTGGAAGTTGGAACTTCTTAGAAGCGGGACACGGTAAAGGCTCTCCAGACGGTATTGGAGCAGTAGTAAAACGACGAGGAGACGAACTTGTTAATACACATGGCCACGACATAACATGTGCATCAGATCTTGTGAAAGGTATGGTTCCGCTTTAAAAAATAATTTTATTTCAATCACAAAAACTTCAAGTAGTGCGTAAAACGTTTTTGTAATAAACAATCTACACAGTAAATCATAACTTCAATGCATGCTGGTATATTTAAGATTGGACTCACTTATATCTATCCATTTTTGAATAAATTATTGTAAGTCGATTTTTACCTCAATAAAAGAATTATATAAATAACAAATTCCAGGCTGGTTATATAAATATTAAATAAACATTACATCAATCAAACTTTATCAAAGCTCTTTTTACAATAGCATATTGATCAGTATCTATAAACCTAAAATAACGTGTTCTTATTTAGCTTTTGTCTATTTTCTTTTACTATCAGGTCTTCGGAGCCTTGGCAGCACTATTCTACTTTTTGAAGTTAAAGAAGAAGACATTTCAGCACAGGAGGCACTTATTCCAGCTACTGTAGCTGGCGTACCAAAGACAATGCAGCTTCACCAGGTAAACACTCTGTCTGTGTTCGCGCATGTGCATGTGTGTAGATGCGTGTGTTGGTGTATGTGTCTGTGCTTGTCTTGGTGCGTGTGTGCGTGCACGCGCGTGTGTGTATGTGTGTCTTTTTATTTCTCTGAGTTTATAAAATTTTCAGTCAATGTTGTTAGAGTAATAATATATACACAATACAATTTTTTTTATTTATATTTCAGATTGTCGTGCGAAAGAGCGGCGAAATTTGGGCAAGAGTACTAAGTTGTTTTTGTTCCGTTGACAGACTGAGTTGTTCATGCTACACGCCTCTCCATACAGTCTTCAACAAGGTACAAATTGATCAGATATTGGTTCAAGATTAAGCTACGTATCTCATACATGACAGATTTCGTCTTTCGCAAACGCGTAAAATATTATATGAAATATACACGTCTACGATGAGCGCTGCTTATCAAGTCTCTTTTTACATTTCAGCCATGCGAGTACCACATTACAAGTTCGGACGCTGAACAAGATATCGAATCTGCAACAGATCTTCATACACAAAATGAAACGGTTGGTCTTCAGACAAATACCATATTTGATATGTTGCATATGTAAATACATGTAATAATAATAATAATAGTAATAATAATGATAATAATAATACACAATGTAATAATGATAATATTAATAATGATGATAATAATAATGATAATGATAATAATAATAATCATAATGATAAATGTACAGTTATAATAAGAATTACGCATCAAAATCACAAGAGAAACAACAATGTCATTAATTATTTTCAAATTGTAAATAATACAATGTACTGGTATATAATGCAGCGCTATTTTGCTTTCATTTGTATAATTGTAGCAGCCTGAAGATATTCTATACGTGCCAGTCAGTTTTGATGAATCTGTAGTGAACACGTTTTGCGTCGTTGTTTATGACGGGTTGCCGTATCCTGGGAAAATTGTCGACGTAGACGATGAAACGGTGGAAGTGACTGTCATGCACAGTGTCGGAAAGAATAGATTTTTTTGGCCAATGAGGGACGATGCGCTCTGGTACTATCGAAGAGACATACTCACCATGCTCAAGGGAGAACCCATTTTGGTTGGAAGCAGACATAGGTCACTTGACAAGAATGTCTGGGAGGCTATTGTTCAGAAACTTGGACTATAGAATTAAATTTTGTTACGCTTATTTCACAAAGTTTTAAACGGTAGCCTATTGTTCAAGTTATAGAACTGTTTAACTAGTGAAAACATACATACAAAGTTTTCCTAGGAAATGCAATCCTTACCCGTATTGCTTTTAACGAAATTGCGTTTATTGTTCAAATAAAAGGAATTGTTTCTATTTATAATTGTTTTTGTCATTACCGCAACATATTGTCATTACCGCAACGCTATGGTTTTCTCCCCAAAGTTATCTGTTAATTCGATTGACGACCACGGGTAATCTTCCACACAAGTAAGCAAACAGTTTTAGTTGTACTGGAATACTCAAAAGTTCCTCTTTTGAACCAAAAAGAAAATTATCAAAATAAGAAAAGTCCGATTTTACCACTTTTTACGACAACCGCAAATTCTGTGCGTTCCTGTTTATGTTTTTTTCATAATTGACTCATTGATATATATTTATGGTTTGGAAATTATCCTTATACACCATAAACAAATTAGTAGGTTGGTATCTAACGCGGGAGCATTTTAACAGATGAATGAAAAAGCGTTTCAGTAGTGACAAATTCTAATTACGTCATCTTATTCACAACAGGAAATTATGTTTTAGACCGTGTCCGTGCGTAGACACATTCATTACTGAACACAGTAGACTATATAGTGTTATAAACAAACAAAAACATTAGTTTTAAAACGTATTTAATTGCCTTAAATAGTTTACTCAAAAATACAAGATTCTGTGGAATTACCCATGCGTCCTTGCTTGAGGCATGTGTATTGAAAATTTGTATGTTCAGCGACTAATTTTTTGTGGTATTCGTGATTGAAACCAAAATTCGTATGTTCATGCCGTAGCGAATATTTTTTGCGGTATTCGGGTTTGATACCATTCCGCGAAAGTTTGTAGTCGTGAAAATGTCTGTAATGTGAAAAACACGAAATATAGTATTCACGAAACTTTCTAGGAATACAGTTGTAATTGGCGAACTATACATAATTTCGGATAAACACTTTTCAGATAGTAAAGCATTCAGTAAAAGTTTAGCAATTTAGCAAAAAAATGCATGAAAATCGGTCTCTAAACATCTCCTGTGTCTGGATGAAGTCTCACAATAATGGCCAATCTCCTGATTGATCACACAACCATTTAGTTATTTAACTAAGATGTACTTTGCTTTGAAACAAACGAACAACAAATATCTTGCAAAGAACACCCACAACTCATGAACACCCAACACTTGCATGGGTGTATGAAAATTTCCAAGTCTGAAGAACACAGAACATTTCAAAATTCACTTTTGGATCGATTGATTTTTCAAGTGTTGACAGAGTACAGCAGCTTCCTTTAAGCCAAACACTTTACATACAAACAAGTAGTTCCATATATTCAGTTGTTACGAATTACAGTACAGGCCTGGAGGATTATGCAAAAAACACGAAGTGTGGAGTGAGTAGAAAAAACATGACTTCGCGTAACTCGGAGAAAAAACGAAAATAACTCCATTGAATGGAGTCACTTTGCGGCCGTTTGGAGTGAAAATTTCGATCGCGGGACTTCGCGTTTCTCCGAGTTTTTTGGAGTGATTTCGCGTGAAAATATTAATTAAAATATTGGTAAAGCATACCTGTAAAAGCATGCTGTTGAATTTAGATCATTAGAATCACAAAGATCGAATCAGACATCGCTGCCGACGTTTTTCGTTGATAATTGCCGCTACTGTTTGCAGTGTTGTGTTGTTTTTTTTGTTTCAAAAAGCATTGAGTTATTTTTTTGCCAGCACCTAAAATATTTATCACCTTTGTGATGATTTAGAATATTTATTTCCGCTTAAAAATTCCGATGTAATTGGTCTCTTAGCATTGTCGAAAAATATGGCCTGTCATACCAAACTAGTCAATTTTGAATTTGTTTGCAAATCCAAGCTGTGTGACACCTCTGAGTTGTGAATGCACAAAGTATTTAAATCAAAATGTTCTGTTTTAAAGAAAATTGCGGCGTTCCAGTGTGTCCGGTTTTTTTTTTTTCATTAATTGTTTCATCAACTATCAAAGCCAAAGTTTTTTCCAGTGACAATTTTCTACTATTTATTCTAACGAATAACCTTTGCCGAAATATTTTTTTTACATCAACCTGTTTTATACATAGAGATAAAGCTGCAGGTGTTACGAGATCAAAGAACAAACGCCGATGCACATTGTACATGTGAGTTTTGTTTGATCTTAGTGAAGCACGTGGCATCAAACAGACTGAGATATTTGACAGTTTGAGACATGAAAAAGTAATTCTAGACAATGGTCTGATAATTTTGGATTATAGAAATAATAGTTCGGAATAGTTGATGTTATGAGTAAGTTTTATTTTTGATGATAAAAAAATATTGAACACACTATATAAATGTGCATTGGTCGGCAAATATTTTTGAATGTAATATGCATACAACTCAAAAACATTTTACATATAGACACATTTCTACCCCATATAATAAATTTGATTTTTATGTCCTGTAAACCCTTTCATTTACCAGTAAAACCACGCGGAGTGCCGTGATTTTACTCCCGCGAAGTGACGCGATATTTCTCCAGACGCGAAGTCATTTCAGGCACTCCAAGCTCATTCGAAGTCATGTTATTTTTCCCCCGAGTTACTCACGCGAAGTGTGGCGTGAAAAACTCTGGTCACACTTTGCGTTTTTTGTGTAATCCTCCAGGCCTGTACTGTATACTGTCTTCTTTTTTAAAAAATTAGCAGATCTAAATAATATCAAAACATTTCAGAATAGCAAAATATTTTATTGTTCTTTTTCTTATAATTTGTTACTAAAAATCAATGAGGTATTTGTTCTGTATAGAACTATTTTCCTACGCGGTTTGATCACAACAGTTTTATCGTCAGACCGGAAACATTAATTGAGTGTTTCCACGAAAGCGCGTTTTCTGCATTTTTGACGCACTCATTTTATCAATGACACAAAATAAAAAGCAAAGAACGTCTTATATGAGGCAATAAAAGTGTGTATGATCAAATTACTACAAAAAACAACAATTCAAAACCTCTCAAAATGCTTCAAAATGCAAGATAAGTTGTTTACAAAATACGCTTCCGGTATGGGATATGTCTAATTTCGCCTATTCCGTAGTCGTTGTCGTCTGATTTCAGATCGATCCGTGTTTCGTACCATTGCGTTTTTGTGTGTACTTGTTTGTATGATACCGGCATCATGGTATCTTAGACGCAGAACAAGAGATGGTCGACGAACCTTAACAGAAGAAACAAAAATGTCTTTCTGAGTGATTTTAATGATCATTTTGTAGCAATTTCGACCAGACTGTCACTCTTGAAAGGGGTTTCAGTGTGCCAAATAATATCAAAGTTAAATGTCTGTTGTTGAATGCACTTACGAAAAATTAGCTTTGTGGACCAAGTTGACTTTTGAGATGCAGTGACAAAATGGAAAGCAACCAAAGAGATCCACCTGTTGCCTTGCCAACCCTTTGATTACCAACCATTTTGTAATGTATCACATACAGTTTTACAGAAGTAAACTGAATAAAACTTCTTTAACATTATAGTCATGCCTTTTACTTTTTTATCATAAAGAGTATGGCCCTCGGAATTTCTAAAAGACCCTTTAATTCAGATACAGGGGGTCACAAATTTGACTTTTGAGATGCAGTGACAAAATGGAAAGCATTCAAAGAGAGACACCTGTTTTCTTGCCAACCCTTTGATTACCAACCATTTTGTAATGTATCACATACAGTTTTACAAAAGTAAACTGAATAATACTTCTTAACATATAGTCATGCCTTTTACCTTTTTATCATAAAGAGTATGGCCCTCGGAATTTCTAAAAGACCCCCACATTCAGATACTGGGGGTCACAAATGATCCCTTAAAATTCTGATATTCACACATGTATGTGTACAGTTTTTGTAGTCCTGATATTTACACATGTATGTGTGCAGACTCTGTTGTTTAGAGACAATTGATCCTCCAGCACTTTCAGTCCTTTGATTTATTACACTACCGGGTAATTTGTAACTACCTTTTTATGCCGGTGCGAAGCATTTCTCACAAGTAAGCAGAATGTTTAAAACCATATGTTCATGGTAGAAGGATTGTTTTTGATATTTCAACTAAATACAAGAAAACTCAGTTCGTAATGCCCTTTTACCCTTTATACATCAAAAACAGCGAATTGATCATGTAACAACATTACAATTAAAATATCTCAGTCTATTTATAGCAACCACAACTTGTAAATGGCATGAGTATGATCTAGCATAGTTACACAAAGGATCTGCAAGTTTTGCAATTATGAAGATTTTCTTGATGATTTCCTCTGCCAGGTATCTCATGTGCTTTGAAATTCATTTTCATGATTCTGATATAAAATTCACTATTTGCAGTAGTTGTAAATTTCACCAGCTGTACTGAATCATAGAGCTAAGCTGACAGTATTTGCTTTTTACCTAGGGCTGTAACGAATACACTAAGGGGTGAATATGATACGCATCACGAATACAGGGTGATGAATACGAATATTTATTCATGAATATGAATACTATTCTAAATCACTGAACATTATATGGCTTTTGCTAACAATTTATTACAGTCTTTAGATAATAGTACTTTCTTGGTACTCAAAACACTGTGAAATAATACTGTTCAAACGTAAAAAAACACTGAGTAAACATGTAACTTAAAGAGCTCTGGGTTCAAATGACTAGGACTGTTTAGTAAAAAATGACTCGATACAACTATACAGTAAAGAGGATATACGATTTCAACAGTTTCCTCGATGCTAGACATGGTGTTTATGTAGACGGTTTTTGGATGTCGTAAAATGGGAATTCCCACTTGTTGAAATCAAATTTTAATTGAATGTGAAATTTAAATGAATTCAATCAATTTAAAACCAAAAGTTACGAAAATCATTTATTCAATTGTAAACCAACATCAAATATCGGCCCGACGACTTATTAAATAAATATCGTGAAAATATCCCTCAATCGTTGTGAATGGGGTATTACGACAAAATAGTACAAAATGCACGAAACGGAAGCTTTTTCAGTAGATTTCTTCTGTTTTAGGTATTAAATTCAAATGATTATAGTTTAAATCATGCAATTTTTATCTATATAATCGTAAATATTCGGTTCGGCACGTGGCGAATAACGAATACAATTCGGACAAAACTGTATTCGACTAAATCGAATATTCGAATGACTTTGTATTGTTACAGCCCTATGTTTACCAGTGATAAAGTCACTTAGTATAATTATCAAAAATTTATCCGGATAAACAAACAATATAATGAGCATGATGAATGCTGGAAACCATACCGCGATGATGAAAATTACGTCATGTGTGCTATGCTTTCTGTTGATGAATCTTGTGATTTTCATCACTTTATTGAAAAAACTCTACTTAATGGGGTAGGCCTATAGTCGGGTTAGTAGGCTCTTTACTTGTAAAGCTTTTTCATTCTATACTGAGTCTGAGCACAAACCCATTTTAACTTCTAGCACTGTGCATTATATGAAACAAACAAGTTATACCGTAGTTTAAAAGTAATTTATAAGTTATTCTAAAAAATTTCAGAAAACTCCTTGATAGAATTTTATAAAGAATTTATTCTATTGATCAAAAGTGTGAACATCAAACTCAGACAAGCATGCATAAACAAAATGTTATAAGCATAGTACACAAACTGCAAAGTTGATTTATTTGGCCTTACCGTGAGTAAAATAGACAGAAGCAACCCCATCTCCGCCACATATGTGAGCACCGTCCCCGGAACACTCGGTTTGGCAGTATATCTCTATCACCCGAGCATAATCCTTCATTTTACTGCCACAGTAACAAGTGTCAGCATACTGAAAGGATAAACATTGTAGCAGGGTCCATATATTGTAATATAGGGATTCTGATTGTAGTCTCTTTCTTTGGTGCCACAAGTTTCTTTTACACCTATTTCAATAGTAATTCATTTATTTATAGACCTGATGTTTACCTAAGGCATCCTAGCCGCTTAGTTAAAGGAAAATTTAGCATGATACTTGTCTACAGGTCATTTTGGGAAAAATTGCACGATTTTAAAGAAATTTTAGTTGGGGAAGACATCCTATGCCGGCCCCTGATATATATGGTAAAAATGACCTGTATGATGACCTTAAGATTTTTTATGCTTTCAAGTTAAGTCACCCAGGGACTCCAATGACCCTTAATCAGTGAGAGGTTACAGTGACTTCAAGCCAGCGATTAAGACCAATCAACGACAAAGGAAATAAAAACACAAGGTAGTTACTTCAATTGATTATTATAAGAATTACAACTTTGGTACAGTAGCACTGAAGGGACAATAGATACACATGATCCCACAAATTTGTTAAATGAAAAGTCTTCCCCCTTACAACTGGAAAACAACTAATGATAAATTACATATAAAAACAATAGTAAGTACTTTCTGAAGGTAAAAAGATGGAAAAGGTACACAAAAGTAAAGAAGATGCTCTATGGAAAAGGTACACAAAAGTAAAGAAGATGCTCTGTGGAAAAGGTACACAAAAGTAAAGAAGATGCTGTGTGGAAAAGGTACACAAAAGTAAAGAAGATGCTCTGTGGAAAAGGTACACAAAAGCAAAGGAGATGTTTAATTTAAGGAAAAGGTACAAAAATGTCAAAAGCAAAGACAATGGCTTGCTGTGAAAAGGTACACAAAGGTGAAAAGAATCTTTGTGGAAATAAGTAAGGACTATGCTTAAAGGAAAAGGTACACAAAAGTGAAGAGATGCTTGCTGGGAAAAGGTACACAAAAGTAAAGAGGATGCTTAAAGGAAAAGGTACACAAAAGTGAAGAAGATGCTTAAAGGAAAAAGTACACAAAAGTGAGAAGATTGCTGCATAAAAAGATGGGTCGCAGGTGGGTAATTTTTTTTAATGTGATTATGTAATTTGATGGATACCCATAACAGCATTCAGCTATTACTAGATCTTTGATGTAATATCTATGGAAGAAACCAGTGAAAAAATGCTTCTTGATCACAGGCAACAAATAGAAATTTTCCGGATCCAAATGCTTTTCAGGCTCATAAAAACGTGTGGGTCGGGGGTAAAAAAGGAGGATCTGTGTGTTACTAACCTCTAAAGCTGCATAGCTTTCACCTTCAGCAATGCACATTTCTACACACATTTTAACGGTCATCTTCTCATCAACTGTAACTTTACCCTCCAATAGCCTATCTGAGACCTCGTCCTCAAAGCATCCAAGATATTGGCGAGCTGCAACAGATGGGTGTTGTTGTTTTTTTCATAAGGAAAATAAGAGCTGTCCGTCATAAGTGAGGAATGCCCCCAAAAGAGGTGTCTGACAGTCTGTGTTCTCTCCATGTGCTCAACAATTGTGCCATGTAATCAGTGAATAATCTAGGTTTTGGTTTATATGAGTCCCTGGGACGCACATTTTTCAAAACAATAAGTCCCAGCTATGAAACAATGAGTCCCTTTCCAAAAAGTCAGAAAAGAATCGGACATCCTCGCCGAATTACTTTCTTTGCGAATCGCCGCTGTAATGTGTTGTTTTTTTCTTCAAATATAATTGTTTCTAAAAGTATTGAATTACTGAAAATATTAATTACCTTTTACGTAGATTTAAAATATTTATTTCCGTTAAAAAATCTGCTGTAATTAGTCGATGTTTATTCTCCAATTATCATTTGTCACTTGTGAATGTCGCGGTAGGTGTGAAAAATACGAGCATTCATAAAGGGTGACAAACTAACTACGTCAACTTTGAAATTTCGAGCTATGTGACACCACTGTTTGAAAAAAGTATTTTCAATTAACTAAATTAACATTTATAAGTTCCAACTATTCTTTATTTAAAATAAACGTTATGTTTATAACAAAATCGTGGCGCTTCAAGCCAATTTTTTCTAAGTAACAATTTTCTTCTACAATGTATTTACTTTAAAGAATTACCTTTGTCAAATAAAATAATTTCTACAGCGACTTCTTTTACTCATAAAGCCACAGGTGTTACGAGATCAAAGCATGTACGCCGACGCTGAGTTCCGTTTGATCCAAGCGAAGCACGTGGCATTAAAAAGACCGAATATTTTGACAGGTCTGATTATTTTGGATTATAAAAACTAGTTTGGAATAGACAATGTATAATATGAGTAAGTTTTATTTGGTTATGCACTATATCAAGCTATACAGATGTTCGCTGGTCGGCAAATATTTTCAAATTTGATAAATGTACGAAAGTAAAAACATACGTGTATACAAATTTTCACGTAAAATAATTCTAATTTAATGCCCTGTTAGCTGTCTGAAACACCACTTAAAGTACCGCGATTTTACACCCGCGAAGTGCCGCGACTTTTTAACGATTTCATGCGAAAATGCTTCTAAATACTCGCAGGAAACGCAAGTTTGGTGGACGATATTCTATTATACAAACTGCCGCGAGCATATACCCAAGTCTCGCTTTTCACGTGCTTGCGTCCTAAAGGACGCACATATTTCAAATCTTTGCGTCCTTTTCATTTTTTGTGCGTCTATGACGCAGGACGCACGGCTAGATTATTCACTGTGTAATTCTAAAATCCCTCCATGCATAACAGAGTTACCATGCATACAGTATTCCATTACCTTTAAACTCTAAGTGTGACCTTGACCTTTGAAGTAGGGACATGAGTCTTGCACGCAACACGTCTTGATGTGCTGAATGTTTGTGCCAAGAAATTTTAAAATCCTTTAATGCATGACAAAGTTACAGCCTGGACACAAAAAAAGGTAATGGTGGACACATGGACAGACAGACAGCTTTCTAACTAAATGGTACTTAAGTGGCTACGTTTGGTATTTTAAGTATACATGCGTCTAATTTTAGCCACGCAACAGAATTTTTTATCCACATAACAGCCAATTGAATGAATGGAAGTTACAGTTATGTTTTGTTTGCTATGGACAGTTCAGCTACATAAAGTACCAATTCGTGAGAGCAGACGGACAGACGGTGTGATTTTAATATGCCACCCTTCGGGGCATTATAAACAAGCCTAATAAAATAATTTAGATTGAAAGTTACTGGCATTTTAAATGAATTTTTTTTACTATGTTTTAGTGGTACCATAAAATAACATGACAATAATGTGCAGCATATATGTCTCTGGTAGGTCCTGCTACTAATTAAAATCAGAGCGAACTGTGTTTATTGTTACAGTAACTATTCAGTGTCTATTCTAAAAATAGGGGTGAATTTCCCCCTCACCATAAAAAATAGGGGAGATTTTCAAAAATATGGGTGGGGGGGGTCCAATATAAATACCTGTTTTAAATCATTGTACAGGTTTTATTGTATACATACCTTTTAGTTTAAAACTTTTACATAATTATACATTTATCAAAGGACAGGAAAAACAATTTCTTCACTTCTGCCACTGACTATCAATTTGTTGCTTTTACGGGAAAAAAACGTGATTCTTTTCTTTGACATGACATGATTTTGTCATCTGCACTTTGTTTACATGTAAATCAAACCGATCAAAATTGTTTGAACAAAAATATTTATTCAAAGTGATAAGAGTCGCCTCCCTTAATCTTTCTGAACGAAAAAATTTATATTTATGCAACTTAAGAGTTTCCTCCCTTATGCTTTTCAGGTGTTCATGTAAACAAATATGCCGAATGGAAATTCAGCAGATTTTGAGTTTATTGATTTGTTTGCGGGATTTTTCACGCACATGTTACAAAAATATGCGCGATTTTTTAAAAAATAGCATGAATCCCGCAATCGCGCGTCCTAGAATAGACACTGACTATTTTGACATGTCAAAGGAGATATTGTATATAGTTAAATTTACTGAAGTAATCATTGATCAAACACCGCTCTCACAGTCACACTTCTACATAGAAGAATGAATCTTCAAACTATAAGAAGTGAGCAGAAAAAGGCAATATCTGCAGCTGAAATATCAACTATATAAAGGCAGTTCCAAGTGCAAAACTATTCAGGGACAACACATAAACAATAATGTAGACACACAACAATATCATACCATGTGAAAACTGGGGCAGACAAGCCACCAAAAGAATTCCAACAGCTATTAGTTTTCTCATTGCATCACTTCTAAGGGTGTTTTTCCCTGAAACAGAAATTGCTGAAAAAAGATATGCATCCAAAAGTGTAATATTTGTCTTGTAGAAATTGATTTACATTTAAGCATTATTGCTGAAAATGAACAGTCAAGACTGAAGCTTTGTCCGCAAAATCCTACCCACCCCAAAACAGATTCTCTTCCCAATTTGATCAGCAACTTCAAAACTTGTAACAATACATACATGTAGTGAAACAAGTCATTTAAAATGTAACTTTGCTGTAAAGAATCTTGATTCAAACAGGTGAATGGGACATGTCCACTCAGTTTTTAGCTCACCTGGCACAAAGTGCCAAAGTAAGCTATTAGGATTGTTCACCATCAGGCATCTGTCATACATGTACGTCAGTTACTGTAAATTGCTTTAAACTCGTGATGGTTTAATTTTGGCTAATATTCGCATTTCTATGAAGACACGAATTCAAATCCACGCGAAATATTAGTTTACTGGGTATCCGGAATCTAGTCTTATCCGAAAACTGTTTTTAC
Organism: Saxidomus purpurata; assembly: GCA_022818135.1. NCBI lineage: Eukaryota > Metazoa > Mollusca > Bivalvia > Venerida > Veneridae > Saxidomus > Saxidomus purpurata. The sequence continues at coordinate 26,099,668 of JAFMSR010000008.1, forward strand.
GCTATTTTTTGAGTCGATTGTTAAAATCGACCTAAAGTTAACAGAGTATATCGCCCTTACGGCTGAACGCACAACATACAAACAAGTAGTTCCATATAAACAGTTGTTAGGCATTATAGCGATTTCTGTTTTCAAAATTATATAGTAATAAATCTAAATAATTTAAAAACATTTCAGAATAGAATTATATTATTTTGTTATTGTTCTTTAAATGTGTAATTAATCGTAAATACTATTAATGCGCGAACGAACGACTTGGACATACAAATTTATAACAACTCGTTTTTTTACCAATAACTGTGTATTCGGCGGACATAGAGCAGTTGGTAGAGATGCTGGAAATTGCAATTGCGCTGACTTACTGCGGCGGACGCGAGTTCGAAACCCATTTAATACAGTTTTTTTTTTTACATTTTTCTTCTGTTTTACTTATAATTTTAAGACTTTAAAACCAAAAAAACAAAAATAATATCAAACAGGGAATGCCACGTACCAAAAACGCAGCCTCCCCAAAACGAGCCCCACAGCACCCAGAAGTGCACACCACCAACACACACACACACGCACACACACACACACAATCATGTACACACACACACATACACTACCAACACACACTAGCATACAAAGCAAACACACGAGGACAAAACGAACAAGAGCTGTCACATGACAGCACGCTCGACTATTCGAAAGGTTGTTGGTAAAATGGGTTTTTTGCCTAAGAACAGGAGTATTGTGTAATTGTCTATAAGAATAAAGGTCAAAGATATGAAACTTGTTCAAAGACCTTTGTAAATGTACATTACATTCAAAGCCTTACTCTGGATTCTGTAAGCCAACTGGAGGGAGAAGGAGGGGATAATTTCAAAGAAATACATAACCTTGTAAATTTGATCATGAATAACTTTGTAACTTTTCAAAATTGATATGTATTGAATTAAAAAAGCATGACCACTGCATGCTGCATAATTATTCATGATATTTCAAAAGAAAGCCATTTCGAGTATTTCCATGTTAGTCTGGTAAAAACTGTGACAAAATTCTAAGTTAAAAGGGGCATAAATATGTCAAAAATCAAAAACATTGGGGAAGATGTTGACAGTAAACATACATTTTCAGTTTCAAGTCCATAAAAAAATCAAAGTTAAAAAGGGGCATAAATCTGTCAAAAATAAAAACAGAGTTATGGGGATTGTTTGCTCAGATGATGATGTTGATGGTAGACACAGTTTTAAGTCAATACCTTTGATAGTATTCAAGATATTTAAATTTAAAAAAATCTTCCAACAAAAAATTCTAAATTAAAGAGGGGCATAAATCTGTCAAAAATCAAAACGGAGTTATGAGGATTGTTTCCTCAGGTGCAGATGTTGATGGTTAAGATATATTTTGAGTTTCAAGTCAATACCTTTGATAATATGCAAGATATTTGAATTTATAAAAAACTTAACAAAAATTCTAAGATAAAAAGGGGCATAAATCTGTCATAAAATCAAAACAGAGTTATGCTGATTGTTTCCTCATGTGTAGATGTTGATGGTAAAGATATATTTTGAGTTTCAAGTCAATACCTTTGATAATATACAAGATATTTGAATTTATAAAAAACTTTAACCAAAAATTCTAAGTTAAAAAGGGGCATAAATCTGTCAAAAATCAAAACAGAGTTATGGGGATTGTTTGCTCAGGTGTAGATGTTGATGGTTAAGATATATTTTGAGTTTCAAGTCAATACCTTTGATAATATGCAAGATATTTGAATTTATAAAAAACTTTAACCAAAAATTCTAAGTTAAAAAGGGCATAAATCTGTCAAAAATCAAAACAGAGTTATTGGGATTGTTTGCTCAGGTGTAGATGTTGATGGTAAACATATAGTTTGAGTTTCAAGTCAATACCTTTGATAGTATTCAAGATATTTGGCTTTATTAAAAACTTTAACCAACGCAGACGCCGACACCGACGCCAACGCCGACGCTGGGGCGAGTGCAATAGTCTCCTTATTCTTTGAATAGTCGAGCTAACAATTAAAGGAACACAGTGGGGCACTGCCTTGGAACGGTCAGTGGCAAAAACACCACTGGAGAGCTCAAACCGGTTTATGGTGCGCACCCAACCTCACTCTTACCCCCACCATGTTCCAAAGTCACAGGACAGTGTAAATAAAAGTAATCCCTGCTAGGTGAATCTCTAACACACGCAATGGAAACAAAAGGCATGGTATGTAAAACACAAAAATGCTCGTGTATAAATATATAAAAAGCAAACCTTGAGAACCAAAAAACGTATGTACTCAATGCCTTTGCAGAAGGCAGAGCACCAAGAGAAACACCCTTAAGGGCCCGACGAAACAGGCCAGAGGACAGAAATCAAAACAGTTTCGTCCCAGTGGGATTTAAAAACTGCCCATCACAGAGTCCTCCCCCTCTTCCGTCAGACACAATCAAAGAGGGAAGCATAGCGTCCAACTGTAAACGGGTTGAACACCAAAAAAACCATTTTAAATGTTTTACAGCAAATAATCATAGAGAACTTCATTCCTGTCAAACTTACAAGGATAATGTTAATAAGACATACTGTATACATATTATTCGATAACAGTAAAGTTCAGTCAGTAGTCGTGTCAGGTTTTGCTTGTACAACCAGAATTGGTTTCCTTGGGTTCTTTTGGGGCCATGCCTCAACATCAATCATCACCAATTTCTAGAATATTTAGATGTCAGTTTTGTTTGTGGGTCCGCTGTGATACTTTGTATCACTGTTTTTCTTGTTCAGTTATTATTTTACTCTGTGTCTTCTTTGATCTTGCTCATTGTTCAGTTTTTGTCTACAATTTAGGATAGGAATTTATTTTGTATTATTGACACAATACACTCAACCCTATGGGCAAATCCCATAACTTTTGAATGACATCAAAAGTTGTGCAAACTTTGAATTTTCAGTTCAGGTTTGTAAAAACCCACTTCTCAGTTACCATTCACAGCTATGATATTTTATAGGGTAGTTGAACATACATGTAGTCACTGAATGCAAAAGGTAAGCACATGGGTTCCTATCAAAAGTAAAGTTTACACATATGGTTAAAGGTCAAACTCTGTGGACATTTGTGTCTCCAGTTTGTTGATAACTTTACTCATGCATGGGTTGCCCTGATATTTACATGTGTTCAGAGACAATCGACCCTCCAGCACTTCCAGTCCTTTGATTTCAATATCCATTAATTGTATTTTTGTTCATATCATATAAAAAGATCTATTCGGTTGATGAAACTGAAGTATGTAAGAAATACAATTAATGATAGTGTCGATCAACACAAAATACTAAACTAGTATGCTTATACCAGGGCCCCACAACGTTTGTAAAGTATACTGCTCACCATTAATACCATGACAAAATATACCACTATCCTTATCTCAATGTTTTGAAGTTTTGCTCATTAGACCTCAATTGATTCATAAAGAACAAACTATATTTCCTGTTTTTAGCCCAAACTAGCAGCCTGATCTTATTATAGTAAACTGGGGACAATTTTTTTGATGACTTCCAGTTTTTCACAACATGGAAATCAACATAAAAGTAGATAGCGCGCAGCATGCATGCATATTTCATGGCACACGAAAAGGATTCTGGGTTACTTTATCAAACAGATACCTCACAGCCAAAACATGTGCACTAACATAATTCCTGTCATCTGTTTATTTTTGTTAATCAGTAACAACAATGTAGCTATTTATTAAATGAAATTGGAAAGAAAACATTACTTCTAGATCAAGATCGAGCAGTTAATACTCACATCAGTTACAACACTTGGTGTCAGCATGGAGAATTACATGGTAGGTGGGTGTTTATTAAGATGACTCTGTTCAAACTTTAAAAAAAATATTGTATCCAAACGACTGTTTTTATTCAACGATAAAATTTACGGAACAAATTATTGTTTCGACACAAAAATTATTGTTTTGCTTTCAATACTGTTACATTATTTTCTTTGAAAACTATCCAAACTTTATTGAACTCATGCGCGATATGTGATTGACAGGCTTGTTTACATATGTTACATCATTTACGGCACAACATCATAGGAAAACATTCTTATCATAAAATAAAATACAGACTTTTCCACAAATGTTTATATAGGAAAAGCATTCGCTTGTGTTACAATTTCTGGAATTTGTTAGAATAAAAAATTTTAAGTTATCAATTGTTCTTGTATTTTCAATTTCAGGTAAATGAGCTGTGGAACTTACTCTGATACAATGGATTCAACTGTGAACAACCGTTTGGAGATATTGCTCTAAGAAAATTGATTGTGAATAACATTTTAAAATAATTAAGAAATTTATAAGAAAGTGTACATGTACATATTTATAAACTCTTTATCAGTGGAAATAGATAAATACAATTTAATCTGTAAAATCTGGGAATACAGCTTTGATCATATATTAAATGATAATGGTAAATGCTCATCCTGAAATGAATTGTAAATTTCAACCACCAGGGGCGTAGCTAGGGACATAATCGAAGTACTCCCAGCTTTCTTCAAGGGGGGTGTGGGGGGCAAAGCCCTCCGCAAATTTTTATTAAGCCATTTTTTAAGCGAAATATAATATAAATGATTAGGACATTTAAAACTTACTTTATTGCATTTATGAAACGCAAGTTTACCATTTGTGATTAAAAATAAACCAATACTGTTAGTGTACCCGAGTGGGCATGTACCCCCCTTATCCACAAATTTAACATCATTTTAAATCCATTTAAATTTTTCGTTTTTGAAATTCGAAGTACTCCCTTGTCGTGAGTATGGGAGTATGCCTGGCTACGGGCCTGACCACTGGTTGATAATGGTCTATGGTGACCCTGGAGACCAGTTGGCCGCTTTGTAAATCTACTCAACCGTTATTTTCTGTACGGTGTACAGTGTTTTGTTTACTTTTTAGATTTTTTGGTGTTTTTCTGCTGAAACTAACATGTTTAATTTATATTGACTGTTTTAGTTTTGAAACAAATTGATTTATATATGATCTGTAGAAAATGTAAAATAAATTATGCAAATAAATATGCTTAATTTTTTAGAAATTTTAATATTTTTTTTTGGTAACCTCCAAAAACATTTCCCTGATATCTTTCTACAGGTCATAATTCTCATTCAATTTATTCAGAAGGTTGCGTGCAACATGTAGATGATCTGTATTGTTTCGAGGGTCAAAGGTCAAGCACAGTGACCACCGTAAGCATTTCCTTGATAACACTCCACAGGTCACAATTTCATTCAACTTTCATCAAACTTGCTCAGATGGTTGCCTGTAACCTGTAGATGATCCCTATTGGTTTTGGGGTCATAGGTCAGGGTTACAGCGACCGGAACTTTGAAAATAATTTCTTCAGCAGTCTTGAGAATTCTTAGGACGACTAGCCTTAAATGAATTGATTATCCTTACTTTTTGAGGGGTTAGTATAAGTCAATGTTATAGGGACCTGTTATGAATGTATAGTAGTTCCTACCACCTCTTGGATGCTACCATGGTAATCCGAAAATTTACTGTTTTGCATACGTAGCGCCCTCTATCGCCTGTTTACCTCATCAAACTGAAAGCGAAAGTGCTGCTTTTGTCGCGTGCATGGGAATTACCGAAATTGTCTTCATTTCTGGTAATTTCTGTTAATATTTTTTTTTAAATTCTTAAAACGTATTTTATCTGTCTGCCATTGTTTATTCCCTAATTTCTCCTAAAACCTCCGATTTCATGTTTTAGCAAGGTCGTCTGCTATGACATCATAGCCCGCTATTTAAAAAGATAATAATACGGAATTATGGAAAATACAATGGAAATTAAAATATACCTTATCAAAGAAAATAATATCATGTACAGGGGTTCTGGTAATGCTCTTTCATAAGTTTTCTTTTTAAAAAAGCCGCGCTGCCATACTTGTTGTTGTTGTACCAGCTTGTTCTAATGCCGTATCGTACCGGTCAAAAGCGTGTATTGTCCATGTGTTCCAGTTCGATATATGTTACAAACGCATGACCCTTCAATTACTGCTGTATTGACTATATTAATTGGAAGTGACCCCGAGACTATCTATATATAGCTTGTCTCCGGGTCCGGAAAATTAATTTCATGCAAATTCAGTTATATTTCATACTTAATGTTTATACAATTCGAACCAACCGGAAAGGAAGGAACGACTGAATTCAGTGACAAAAAGGGAAAAACAGTTAAAATCAGAAAATTATATTTATGTTTTATCTGTTTCTACAATTTGCCACAATTTTAAATACATGCTGGCGGGTGGGTGGCCGGGCAGACAGACAGACAAGAGGACAGACGAATAGACAGTGAAGTCAGATATGCTTATTCATACTCCCATCGTAAAACTAAATGTGAATACATTTCGAAACAACCGGAATATTCTACTATTATGTAGGCATTTTCAGCATCGTTAAATCTCTTTCCTCTTTTTTTCGGGACGTATAAGGTACAATTACATGATTAAATAGATAAGCCTGGCAGTGAGAGAGCAAAACTCACCTTGCATTTTTCTTGCCTTCTCCCCTTCTTTTAAATTTATTCCCTCCATCTCAAGTTGTCGTTAAACGTTTTATTTGGTGCACGAGACTTTGTGTTTTCAGTGTCTTAAAGTCTCTCTTAAAAAGTTGAATGCTCATTACATTGATAGTTCCTTAATTTAATTTCCAAAGACAGAAACTCGTTAACTTTCACCAACAAGAAATGTGTGTGCCATCTTAGATAAGAAATTTTAACGAACTGACAGATAATTCGCAATATAGAAAAAAATCATTTCAGTAATTTTCAAATGAACCGCTTGTTCATAATTGCAACACACTGACAGTATATGTACATGTGCACAAAAGTCTAATAGTTTTAAAATGGAAAACTGCCGTCAAATATCCATAAATGACGCCTGGTTAATACAATAGGGTTATTAGTATAGTAACGTGATCCAGCATGCCGGATTTGCTCGAGTCGTGCGTCGGATCATACGAGTGCGTAGCACGAGTTTGATCCGACCTCGACGAGAGCCAATCCGGCTTACGGATCACATTACTATACTAATAACCCTTTTATTATATACCATTTGACACTTGTCTGCGCGATAAACTAAATTAAAATGACATGCTAAGCATAAAATTGAAGAAAACCCAATTTTAGCGCAAAATAAACGTAGTGTGCCGCGTCAACGTCAATTCATTGACGTCATCGTATAAAAAAATAGTAACGACCCAGTCAAAAGCGACGTTATTAACGTCATGTGCATTTTAGGGCCAATTGAATGCACTCTTACAAATTATGCCGCGCTACTTGTATTGCACGTACATACAATACGGATTTTTTTCTGTCAGGCTGTATTTGATGGTTGAATATAGGCTGTTTCTTTTGGCAGAATATTTATAGTTATATAATAAAAACCGAATCTGGTCTCTCACATTCAGTTTATATGGCAAAACTTAGAGGAAGAGTAGAAATCGGTGTCACGAAGACAGAAAAGCTAAGTGCTGTGTAGAACCGTTCAGTAAAAAGTCAGAGTCGCTGCACTGTATTCTTTGACAAAATGGTGAGTTGCGGTGTCTCTTGCCCACTATAGTAAGATCTACTATAGAAACAACAGCGATCAAGTGCAACTTAGTCAATTGTATGTGTACACTTATCTATCGACCACTGGTACCAGAGTACTAAACTGCCCTGTAATTTTAACGAAATACCAAAAATATACCTAAATAACACCCTATCATGAAACAATACACAAAAAATTGATACTAAGTCATTTTCTGGAAAAAAAAAACCGTATACACTGAATAATATAGAACAGTGTTTTTCAGAAAATGACTTCCTTCCATTTTTTGTGTATTTTTTCATGATAGGATGTTATTTAGGTATATTTTTGGTATTTTGTTAAAATTACAAATTTAGTTTGGTGTATTGGGATTTTAAAAGCTATTATTTCTTCTATCCTTTTTACACACACCTATTTCAGCTAGATTTTTCTTGAAAAAAATGTGCATAATTCCACTTTAATGTGAATTTCTCTTTTTCGTATATTTGAGATAGTTAAATTTTTAGTCAATTGGGGATTATTTTATCAATCGGTCGATCACTGCCTAAACTATCAAGAATATAAATACAGTTGTCATGGTAAAAAGAAGAGACTCAGTGGTCGTTATGGTTGTGATGGATCTAGCAGGCTGGTGAATGTACTGGGTTCATTGGCAGTTTTGTTCTCCATCGCTTTTCCTTCTGGGAATATACTGGAACTTTCTCAGTTAAATGTAAGCCCATAAAATCTTTGTCCACTTTTTGTTTTCACAGTTTATTCACAGCTTCCACGTGATTAGAATTTAGCTTTTATTTTCTTTCAAAGAATTTATATCTTCATTTGATAACCCAAATAGGCATTCAAAATTTCATTGTCGTCGCTGTCTGTTAATATACTAGTGTCTCTACCCTATACTAGTGTCTCTATCTGAGCGTTGTAATTTCATTTTCTTCGTTCATAATTGACAGATCAGGCTCAACTTTTGGGACTTTATGAGCTGTATGTTGCTGCTCAGATTTCCCTTTTTTTGCTCGAAGAAAGTTTCGGCGTCTTATGTGATTTTGGGGTTGAATTATTAAAATTTAAAGTTTTTCTCGCCTTTTCACTGTGCTGTGTTTAGAACTTACGTTAATATTCGGTGTTTCTCATATAGACGTATTAACTGTCTTAAGTACTGAATCTGGTGCCGCTACTATTTCAAAATCGGAGTCACCGGCTCGGCCATTTTTTGTACCGCACTTTACAGCATGTTTAGCTACAGTTCTTTCGCAGTTGGGTCAATTTATAGGGGATATTAGTGAACACCAAACATTGATATTTTCACGAGTGGCGTAGCCACGAGTGAAAATGTCATTTGTTTGGTGTTCACGAGTGAAATAAAATTGATGTTTCACTGAAACAAACAAATTTTCTTTTGATATTATGTTTTTTGGCAAAATATTCAGTAAAATTTGGAATTATAGTATTTCTTATTCCCCATGGAGAACCCCAGAATGATTACTACCATCATTACTGAAAACGCAACAAAAGTAGTTCAAAATATTTTGATTATTTCAGATAAAAGTATTTAAGAAGTCATTTCAATCTTTATCATACAGCGAAAATGAAACATCAATTCATTAGATATAGGCCTAAATTGATTTTTTTTATTAAATAAGTCTGCACTTCGTCACACCATGAATCGTGGCGTAATAATCAATCAGCTGTTCATTCATTAAAAAATGCTCGGTCCAGGGCTGACCTAAGTGCAAAATTTGTCACAGTTTAATGCATTTGTGAATAAAGAGCGATTGTAGAGGTAGTTTTCCACTTTTTATAGGTGACTTATATGTTTCAGACCATGATCATACAAGTATTTAGAAATTACTGGGAAAATTGGATGGTGGTGAAAAAAAAGAAAATCAACTTTTTCTCAAATTTTTATTCAAAATTGCTATAGATGGATAGAAAATGATCTATCTAAGAAAATGAATACCAACAACCCTATGTTTATTTCAAAAATAAAAAATTTATAGCCATTTTTCAATTTTATTCAATGTTCTATCACCAATAAATGAGGGGAAATATATATCTTATAGGTGAGGAATTGGATAAAGCTAAGTATTTTAACGTAATTAATCACTCACTGTCAATCATGTGTATGATACTTTTGTATGGAGGACAAGCTGGAGATCCTGGGTGTGAAAATATGGGACTTTTGTTTAGAATGTGGTTAAAAAGTAGTTCGGCAAAAACAGTGAAAATAAAAATGATATTTTCACTGCTTTGAAACAGTGAAATACCAATTTTATTTCACCGATATATTTTAGTATTTCACTGAAAAGCATAAAATGAAAATACTTTCTTTTCATTGGGTATGTCCATGCCTATCCTCGGCTTCGCCGTGACGTCATACTGACCCGTTAACCAATCGGATTATTAGGTCACATTCATTTCTTCATTCGGTAAAAGGTGAAAACTCGGTCTTTACCGTTGACTCATGCAAATTTAAATTTATTTTAAACTAAACAAAAAGCTTTTAACAACATTGAATTATTTTAAAAACAATCTGATAGTTTCAAGGTAATGGAAGATCTTTAACAACATATAGAATTATTATAAAACAATCTGATAGTTTCAGGGTAATGGAAGATCGTCGTCTTCTTTCATTTCTAATCTTGGTTATTGTATTATTCAAAGTTAAATATGCATAGAGACCAGCGATGAAAGCCGAGGAATCACCTTTCCCGAATGTAAATAATTTATCAGTACCCGGATGTGCGAAGCCGATAATTGATAACACTGCTGCTATAATGTGAAAGCATCTAGTTGTTGCCGGGCATGAGCAGGATTCTTTCGGGAATAATGTAACCGAATATTTGTTACCTTTTGTTCCCTTCACCGTTGTCGAGAACTTGACATATAATGTTTTGTATATATGATGATGTAACAATGTTTTTGGTGCATAAAGTACCATTTGTACGTGCGTAATTTTGTTATCTCACTTTTCTGAAAGTTCCATGCTAAGAAAGGGAATAGTTTTGAGGCAATTCTGTAGATTGAGTTTGCAAGTCGGAACTCAATATTGCCAAAATTGAAAATCCTTTCTTAATCACTATTTTGGTTCATTATTCAGCAAATTATGACTGTACCTTATGTATATATTGATATCATTTACTCATAAAGATTCTTAGTGTTTAATTATGTTGCTTTATTGAGAGTTTTGTGAAACTGCATTCTAAGAGATGCTGGTCGGATTCTAAAAATAGACCAAATAAAAGAATGTTTCAAAGCTATCATTTTGAGTCAGTCAGCATAATTTTAAGGCTGCCATATTATTATATACATTAAAACCTTTGTTTGTGAGGAATTGCATAAAATGACATGCAGGATTTTGTCTGCAATTTAAGTTTCTTCTCTTTCTTTTCATTCTGCTAGGCTGCATCTTTATGTAACAGGTGCTTGGAAAATGAATATCAGCTAGTTTAATATGTTAACAAGAAGTTAGTGGCAAATGGTTGAAGAGCTAGGTTCTTAAATAGTAAGGCTTTGTTTTAAGTATATTTTTGTATTTTTTGAGACCTTTTATTTGTTGTAATTGGCAAAATCAGCTCTTAGAAGTGACCACTCATTTTGGTCAGCCATTTTGGTTTTTCCCCATTTTTGGAGGGAGAGAAATAGCTGCTATTTTAATTGCTTTAAAGAATTATCTGGTTGTTAAGACTTATGTGTTAGGGTGCATAATTTTATATAGATTACATTGAATTATTTTGTTTTTGATGACAATTTTTGGTTTTGTTGCTTTTGTTGGAAAATGTAATTTATGGGAGGAGTTAGAGTTTAAATGCCAATCATGTGAAAAATTAGATTGGTCTTTTAGCCAATCAGAAGACAGCATTTCTTCTCCTCTATAAAAGGCCTGGATCCCTAGGCTTATGAGTTTTTTACTTTTGGACTTTTTGGCACTATGGACTAAAACTAGTAAATTATATTCAAAATTAATACAGAAATTAATTACTTTAGAGTGACAACAATTAGTAAATCTTTTTCATGAGTAAACTCTGAGAATAAAAACAATGAAAATATGGAATTTTATCATAGAACTTTATTGGACATGACGATTTCTCTTGGAATAATTTTAACTTAATATCTTATGTTGTGCTTGAATATTCTCAACATCATAAACAGGCACTTTTGGAATACAGTTTAAGATTGGTGTGTAAACTATGAAAACAAGACATAACATTTGAAGCACACTGAGTACTTCTTAGACTTTTTGTAAGTATATGTAGAACTTGTTGCTGAGGTAAAATAAATGTATGAAAACAAATGGTGTTGGCTTTTTCAACGGAATAGTTAATGAATGAAAGGGAGATAACAAATAAGAAAACTTGATCCCAGAACTTAAGCCATTTACCCTGGTAACCTAGAACAATTTGAACAATGGAACATTTAATGCACTCGACTCTTGAACCCTGAGTGTAAAAGAATTCTGACCGGTCTTATAAATGGTCAGTGGTGTCGGTCATCCTGATTAATAAATTGAAAGCCCACGAATTAAGTCTATTTCGAGAATCATTTGAAACCGAGCTTGTCCCCGAAGGGCTGGTTTACCACACCATAAACACACCAATTTGAGGAAACTAATACAATGTCATTGTCCAATATACTTTTTACAGCCAAAGATCGCTGTGACAGTAAGCCTTTATTAACATTGACTTTCTCTGTGTTTGATTGGTGTTTTCTTCTGGTACGTCTATATCTTGAGAATCGGTGTCTTGTTTATTAGTAAGCATTTTGTTGTCAACTATTTCGAAAAGTTCAGCTTTAATTAAATTGATCATTTTATCTGGATGGCATACATTTTTTGGCATTATGACTGTGTCCGGGTCGCGAGATGCAAACTTGTATTAATTGCGTAGCACCCACTCGCTTTCTCCGCAGAAGGCTTTTATAAAATCACATTGGTAGTTTCCTTGCAGATAGTTGAGGTATAGTACGATGTTATCAACGGCTCGCTCTTTATAATCCAGTAATCGTTTAAGTTTTGCATTCAAACTTTCCGCGACATTATTAGTTACACCACAATACGCACAGTACATTGATAACGGCTCCAGAATCCAGCGATCTGCATAGTTCATAATTGTATTATAGATATTGTCCTCAAAATAGCTGACAAATGGTGCACTCCAGTCACTTTTCATTTCATTGTATTAACTTTCGAATTCTTTTCTACCCATATGACATCTGGTCTAGATGGCCACTGGAAAGACTTCTTTTTTGCTTCAGAAATGACACATCATAAGTGTTATCTTCCGTGTCTGTATTGATAACTTTACCGATATACCATTTATAAAGGTATACAGCAGCTACTTAGTCATCCTGTTTTATGTATGTCTCTTTTCCATTCATGTCAGAAACTGTACTTTCTGGTTCTGTGTCAGCTTCTTGGTACACTGTACTTTGAGAACCAGCTGTGCTCCCTGCAATTGTAGTCACGGGCAATTGGTCAGGTAATGTGTTAATTTTCAGTTCAACGGTTTCATCTTTCCATGTATGACAAGCTGAGCTAGCGGAAATTATACATACTTCACAGTAACAGCTTGTGTTACGCACGGCAACTACAGAACTACCTTTTCCATTGACTGCATGTAGTTTCATTGTTCCGGTGATTGGTTTAAGCTTGAGTTTTGCTATTTCGTCTGACTTTTCATGACAACGTTCAGTGGAGACGAATATGAACTTCACGTTCTTCATTGTACAGAACGTTGACTGTGTCCAATAGTGGATGCAGGTTGTTTCTGGGCTCAGTAACTCAACTTCTGTGATTAATTTGTCAACGATTGTTAACACAACTGGAGCAGTATGAGACATTTCATCTGATACGACAACTATACTCTTGTGTAGCATTTGGTCAGTGTCGGAACTTAACTTGTAGTATACTACTACTGGATGTAGCGTAACGCTGGTCTGATTCCAATAAGCTGACTGGATCTCCTGAACAGCTAGATTTACATGAGTAATTTTCACTAAAGTCCATATGCGCTATACATAGTTCCCACATCGACAATATTTACCTCTCTTTCTCTGAATTGGCAGCCATTTTGTATGGCAGGGTCCCTTAAAGTTAATAGGGAACAATCTACTTTACAATTACAAACTACATGTACTCAGATTTATAAACATAACTAATATATGATGCTGATATGGGCAGATGACTCAGCAGGTTCAAGAAAATGTGGTTGTCACACATAAATTATCTTGGTATTTTCTTAATTATCCCATAAAATTCCTATTATTGCTTTATCAGTTTTGCCATTCAAAATGGCTGCCTATTCAGAACAAGGGAGGTTAATATTGTGGATGTGGGAACTATGTATTACGTGATTGGTTGGCAAGTTCTCTTTTAAGGTTTTCATTTCATTGTATTGTTTCCTGATTCTTGTAACATGATCATTGAACTCATCAACCTGTGATGTGACATGTTTTACAAAGTCTTGTTTGGCCATCTCAGTGTCAACAATTTTCATAACTGATTTAGCCTGCCCTTTCATCTCGATTTGGACACGCTTCCATATTCTGCCATATTCTGGTGTTTAGTACACAGGCACGTATCCCTGGTTATCAAAACTGTAAGACGTATTTGTTGTGGGCGGATTCTGCAGAAAGATGTGAAGAACAATTTGATACCTGGATTTTCACTTACAAATTTATTGTACAATGTTTTCAGGTAATCTGTCAGAACTCTCTTTTGTATTTTCTCACCACCTTTTGACTTTACGCAATCATCTTTTCCGGGCATGTTTCTGGAATAATCATCCCTCTCAAAGAACTTAATTGCTTTTGCTGTATGCTTAGCTACTTCTCTTGAGCGCGATATTGTTTTAATGGAAACTGTTTTCGAATTAACTTTCGACATCTTGTTTCTGCTCATACCGGTTCTTGAACCAAACGTTTTGATTGCTTTGTATTTTTTAATAATGTCACCAACTACAAGGTTCTGCAGAATCTTTTTAGTCTTGATCGGTGCTTTACGTGCAGATGACTTTATCTCATCGCAGACGGCGCTTGCAAAAATCAGTTCTGTTTGCACACTGGCATTTTGTTTTGGTGTAAGTTTCATACCTTGCATTTGTTTCGCAGCTTTTGATCTCAGTGTACTAGGACTTGCACAAGCTTTTCTTTTCTTCCTTTGCATTGAACGCGCTGTGCTTCTATAC
>JAFMSR010000008.1:26121923-26167427 GCA_022818135.1 Saxidomus purpurata
CATCCATCCAAAAGTAATTAAGGAATGCAGTGAGAACAAAATTACGTGTATTTAGGAAATCTTTAATTGAAGGTAAATCACCTAACATATGGAAATGTGCAAATGTAACCCCAATACATAAGGCTTGCTCGAAAACCAATCCTGAAAATTATAGACCAATTAGTCTAACTCCAATATGCTGTAGACTAATTGAAAAAATCATACGAAATAAAATTATTGAACACCTAGAAAGCAATGGTTTAATTTCTAAATTTCAATATGGTTTTAGAAAAGGGTTCTCATGCTCAACACAATTGCTAGAATGTTTAGAGGAATGGACTGAAGCACTAGATAATAATAAGGATGTGAACGTCATATATCTGGATTTTAAGGCAGCATTCGATAAAGTGTCACATCAAAGGTTACTAAAAAGATTTGGTGTTATAAAATTAGGGAAATGTATACAGTTGGTTATTAGACTTTTTATCAAATAGGAAGCAAAGAGTATCAATAAAAGGTGTACTGTCAAGTTGAAAAGATGTAACAACTGGTGTACCGTGGGGTTCTGAACTAGGCCTAGCACAACAGGCTAAGTAAACAGGCTAAGTATGGCACCTACGAAGCTAAAACGAAAAGCCGATTAAAGATTATATATTTCTTCACCTGATGAAAGTACTCAAAGATTTCAAAGTATGCTACAAGTCTACTTACACGTCAAAATATGGCCCTACTTTCATTTTCAAACAACGCAATCCGCCATTTTTCCTCTGCAGATACCGGTTCGTCGCTTAACCCTCTGAAGAAACGGGGCTACGTTCACCCCCCCTGGAATGGAGCACAGACTGGCAGTTGAAGTTTAACGATAAACAAGAGGGCCATAATGGCCCTATATCGCTCATCTGACTACCACTTGCAATAATAAAAGGGGTCATGATTCTAAAATAATTCGTAGAGGTCCAGTAAAATTTCAAATATCTATTATATGTCTGTCGGCCTTGTGTGTTTTCCCTAGATAAGCCTATGTGAAATCAAGTGCTCCCCCCTCCCCTCTTCCGGGAAGGGTCAATTTGACCACGGGGTCATGATTTGAAAAATCTTGGTAAAGGTCCACTAGACAATGCTACATGCTAAACATCTCAGCTCTAGGCCTTATGGTTTCAGAGAAGAAGATTTTTAAAGTATTTCCTATATGAGCCTATGTAAAACCAATTGACTCCCGGGCGGGGTCAATTTTGACCCAGGGCTCATAACTTGAACAATCTTGGTAGAGGTCAACTAGACAATGCCACATGCTAAATATCTAAGCTTAAGGCCTTGTGGTTTTAGAGAAGAAGATTTAAAAACTTTTTTCCTGTATAAGCCTATGTAAAACCATGTGACCCCCAGGGCAGAGTCAATTTTGACCCGGGGTTCATAATTTGAACAATCTTGGTATAAGTCCACTAGACAATGCCACATGCTAAATATCTAAGCTCTAGGCCCTGACGTTTCAGAGAAGAAGATTTTTAAAGTGTTTCCTATATAAGCCTATGCAAAACTAAGTTACCACCCGCACAGGGTCAATTTTGACCCGGGGGTCATAATTTGAACAATCTTGGTAAAGGTCCACTAGACAATGCTACATGCCAATCTAAGCTCTAGGACTTGTGGTTTAAGAGAAGAAGATTTTAATTTTTTTTCCTATATAAGCCTTTGCAATACTAAGTGAACACCCGCACGGGGTCAATTTTGACCCGGGTGTCATAATTTCAACAATCTTGGTAGAGGTCCACTAGACAATGCTACATGCCAATTATCTAAGCTCTAGGCCTTGTGGTTTTAGAGAAGAAGATTTTTAAAGTTTCTACTATGTGTTGCCATAGCAACCAGAGTTCTGCATGGAATGGAATTCTTTGAACACCTATGATTGAGCTTCATGCAAGGAACATCCCTGCAAAGTTTCATCAACATTGGCCCAGTGGTTTCAGAGGAGATGTCTTTTAAAAGAAATGGTGGACGGGCGGACGACGGACCCCGGACGGAAAGCGATCCCAATAGCTCACTCTGGCAGAGCAAAAAATGTAAACAAATGACCATCGAGAATAGTGGTAACACAGAATACTTTATGAAAGATAATGAAAGAACAATTTCAAAAATTACCAACATAAAGCCAGAAAAAAAATTGGGTGTAATTAATAATTGAAGACGAGCTTAAATTTGACAGCCATATTTACTCAAAAATTAAATATGCCAATAGAAACCTAGGACTTCTCTTACATGTCTAAAGACATGTTCCTGACCTTTAATAAATCAATAGTTAGGCCACATTTAGAATACGCATCCACTGTTTGGTCACCTAGGCTAAAGAAGGATAAAAGGGCCATAGAAAATGTATAAATAAGAGCAACCAAAATGTAAATTACCATACTCAGAAAGGTTAAGGTTTTTAGGAATTCCAACTCTAGAATACAGAAGGTCAAGAGCAGATATTTTACAGGTCTTTAAGTTTATTAATGGAATTGACAAATCATTTAATATGTTTGAAACAAGATCAGTTGTAACAACTAGAGGTAATTATGGAACAGTTTTGGTGCAAAAATTACATGGAGCCTTCTGACATCCCGTCTTGCATTGTGACGTGTGCATTTTTCCATCTGATATTACATGTTTCTTTTTGATATACTCTATAATGCTTAAAACTTGAGAAACGATAACACCTTTAGGAGAGATGAATTTGTATTTGCTATTGAACTTATATTTAAAGATGATTGAGTAAACGGTCGAAATTAGGTTGACCAACCTGACTGAATTGTTTGGCTGTCATTCATACCCTCATCATAACATTCTATAAATAATACTGGAACGAAGTGTATTTCTTAATAACTGCGTTGATCATACTTGAGATGTATGATTTTAACGTCTTTTAACATATCAGCCAACTGCTAATATAGACCAATATAGCTACGTTATACTGACATAGGCATAATATATCTAAGTTAAACAATGCATGCCAGTTGGACGAACAATGCATATCATCATGCACTGTTGAAACGTGCACTCGCATTACTACACCAAATGGCGCGTTTGCATAATCTACTATTTTCGGCACCTACGTAATCATCCGTACCTTTAGGAGAATTATGTCTCCCCCATAAAAAATGGGAAGATATATTGTTTTGCCACGGATGTCTGTCTGTCTGAACTGAAACAACCTCGCAATGCTAAGTTGTGCTCAAACCCTAACCCCGTAACCTACTGGGCATGTACGGACAGACAGACAGACAGGCATCCATGGCAAAAACAATATATCTCCCCCACATTTTATGGGGAAGACGGTACAGATTATTACGTAGGTGCCGAAAATAGTAGAAGGTTATGCAAACGCGCCATCTGTTGTAATAATGTGAGTGCACGTTTCAACAGTGAATAATATAGAACAGTGTCTATAGTTTGTCAGAAAATGACTTTTAACCATTTTTCGTGTATTTTTTTCATGATTTGGAGTTATTTAGGTATATTTTTGGTATGGGGTTAAAATTTAGGGGGTTTTTTTTTTTTCTGCCCCTGCTTTTATATTATTGAAAATAATGATTTTTCTTTCTGTGTCAATATTTAAAAAAAAAGAGTTTTTTACAAGAGGTTATTTTCTACGTAATAATAATTAAATTCATGGAATTAATTGTATAAGTGTAAAAATGTAAAGAAGAACACCAACCGGGACCAACACATACGTTATTGAAATCGGGGGAAAACAGGGTCCGTATACGGACCCTGGGGAAAACAAAAACAAAAGGGCCTATGAAAACAAAATTGTTTGTATTGAGTATTCCATATCTTGCCTCTATGAACTCTATTTTCAAAGACATTTATTATTCCCTTTTCTCTATCTACACACTTTCTCATCGGCAAGTTTTGGAATTTTGAGATTTTAAAATATCTATGAATTGTTCATGGCATTTTTGAAATTTTCTTTCATGCAGCATAAAAGCAACAGGGATAATAGGCTTGTTTTTAAACATTGGATGTCTGCATACTAATGCCGAAACATAAGTCACCGAAGTTGAATGTAGTGTCGTAAAAAACTAATACAGATCTAAGGTGACGTCTTTAATTTGTAAAAATATTTTTACTTCATTCATTGTATCAGTGTTTCTAACAACTTCTAAATCGGGTGTGGTTTTTATACTTAAAATATAATTGTCGAGCTGATTAAATAGAAGGTGCAATCCATATAGCGTGTCGTTCGACAACTTTGCTTCCTTCCTCATGTTGGCCTGAATGTTTTTAATTTGTTTTTCATTTCTGGGTACCTTTATTCCTTCAAATTGAGAGAGACGCCTGAGATTGATATTTATCAGTTAGGTCTTTTGGTTTGAGATTTTACCTTGTTCATAACTGACGGCATTGTACGTTTGAATTGGCAAATACTTCCCTTTCGGTTGTCATGCAGTAGTGCCTTATTGTTATTATTTGTTGAACTGTCTGGAATGGGATTTTATTTTGTACGTGGAGGGGCACGTGGCTTATTTTTTTCCCCAAGATTATTCGATGCAATATAATAAGATTTTACCCACTGACAATAAAGTTTTACAGAAAAAGTATTTGTAATATTTTTTTTATTGTTTTATTGTGTATATAGGTCCGTGATGATATCTGCAGCTTCATGATGCGCCAAAGATCTGTCAGTTTTTGTAAACATTGGAGGTATTTCCGCCACTAAATAACTTAACATTATCACTGCTCATTCAACTATTCTTGGCTTCGCACATCCGGATACTGAACTTATTTTCATTCGGGAAAAGTGATTCATCGGCTGTCATCTCTGGTCTCTATGCATCTTTAACTTTGAATAATATACTGAACAAAAACTTCCGATTTCTATACATATATTTTAATGTTATAAAAGTAAATCAACATGTCCAATGCCCTACACATGTTCGGGCGAACCATTCTATGTCAAATAAAACCAATTATAATTGGATTGCACGCATTACACGATAAGAAAAAGCTAAATAGATTTTCTTGTGCATGCACGGACCAGTATAATCTGTGTTTATAAAATCAGACCTTTCAGTCTGATTTTATAGACTTTGTTGTCAATAAGAAAAAGACATTGAAAAAATAAAAAAATTATTACCGATTTTATGTGAACAAACCATCGGCATTCTTAATGCTGGTATGGCGACGAATGACGATGCTGGGGTTGTTGGCAGTTCTAGTCGTGCTAATAGAAACCTTAGGCAACGTTTTCAAACAACAGGGCGTACGGAAGATTTACCACGTAGTGGACGTCCGCGGGTCACAATGCCAGGTCAAGACCGCTATATGATGGACACACACCTACGCAATCGTTTTCAAACTGCCACTGCCACTGCTGCTAACACCCCTGGTACACATAACAATATATCTTCCCAAAATGTATGCAATTGTCTGCGCGATGGTGGTCTACTTGGCCGTCGTCCTTACGTTGGCTGTGTATTGACGCGACGTCACCGCGTAAATCGTGTTAATTTGGCACGTACACACCATTGCTGGATAAGGCAACAATGGAATAGCGTTCTTCTCTGACAAGTCGAGATTTTGCATTCATCAAAGTGATGGCAAGGTTCGAACACCTGTGGGATAATTTAGACCAGCGTGTTAGACGTCGCCCTATTCCACCTTCGAACATCAATGAACTTAAACAAGCCTTAATCCAGGAGTGGAACAACATTCCACAGGCCGCAATGAACACACTTGTCGGTTCTATGCGCCAACGATGCCAAGCTGTTCTCAATGATCAAGGTAGCCATACCCGGTTAATGTGTGATTTTGGTCTATGACCCCTACCACCTTTAATCAAACATTTCATCAGTTTTCCGTGAACGTAGAGCGATAAAAATTTACACACACATTCAAATTGAAATACTCTTAGAATACATATAAAAATAATTTAACCCTTCTTTTCATATTTACGTACATCTGCACTTAAACACAGCGGAAGTTACTTATTTTGTTCAGTATATAATAACCAAGATTAGAGATGAAAGAAGATGACGATCTTCCATTACCTTGAAACTATTAGATTGTTTTTATACTAATTCTTTGTTGTTATAAGCTTTTTGTTTTGTTTAAAATAAATTTAAACTTGCATATGAGTCAACGGCAAAGACATAGTTTTCACCTTCTACCGAATGAAGAAATGAACGCGACCCAATAATCTGAAAAAAAAACAGATTCAGCATAAAACAGCGGATGATATAAAAACTGTATAGAAAACGCCGACGATATGTAAACAGTGGTAAAACATATATTGACACTTCATCTTATTTTATGGAATGCAGACATAGCATACTTTTATCAGTATTAAAGACATTTACGTTTCTTTTTAATTTTTAAATTTTGAAAAAAAACCTACTTATTAGAATGGCGATGTCGTATGGCCGGCGGGCGGGCGGGCGTCAAACATTGGTTTCCGTTGGATAACTTTAGTTAGGAGTGACCAGTTGCAATGAAACTTGGTGTGTAGGTAGCTTGCGTGGAGACGCCGCTTGGGATTGCATTTGGGGTCACTAGGATCAAGGTCAAGGTCACTGTTATTTGGGGTCACTATGGTCAAGGTCAAGGTCACAGTTACTAAAAATAGAAAAATGGTTTCCGCTCAATAAATCAAGTTAGGAGTGACCAATTACAATGAAACTTGGTCTGTAGGTAGCTTGTGTGGAGACGCCGCTTGGGATTGCATTTGGGGTCACTAGGGTCAAGGTCAAGGTCACTGTAACTAAAAATAGAAAAATAGTTTCTGCTCAATAACTCAAGTTAGGAGTGACTAATTGCAATCAAACTCAGTGTGTAGGTAGCTTGTGTAGAGAGGAAGCTTGGGATTGCATTAGGGGTCACTTGGTTCAAGGTCAAGGGCACTGTTACTAAAAATAGAAAAATGGTTTCCACTCAGTAACTTGAGTTAGGAGTGACCAATTGTAATGAAACTTGGTGTGTAGGTAGCTTGTGTGGAGAGGAAACTTTTGGTTCACTATGGTCAAGGTCACTAGGGTCAAGGTCAAGGTCACTGTTACTAAAAATAGATTTTTATTTATTTTTAGTTTTCAGATTGTTTTAAGCAAAAAAAATTTTTTTTGGGTCAAGGTCACTTGACTCAAGGTCAAGGCCACTGTTACTGAAAATAGATTTTATTTAATTTTAGTTCTTTGTTTTAAGCAAAAAATTTTTTTTCGGGGTCAAGGTCACTAGGGTCAAGGTCAAGGTCAGTGTAACTAAAAATAGATTTTTAATTATTTTTAGTTCTAGATTGTTTTAAGCCAAAAAATTTTTTTGGGGGTAAAGTTCAAGGTCACTGTTACTAAAAATATATTTTTATTTAATTTTAGTTGTTTGATTGTTTTAAGCAAAAAAAAAATGTTTCGGGGTCAAGGTCACTAGGGTCAAGGTCAAGGTCAGTGTTACTAAAAATATATTTTTATTTAGTTTTAGTTTTTAGATTGTTTTAAGCAAAACAAATTTTTTTTGGGTCAAGGTCACTTGGTTCAAGGTCAAGGTCACTGTTACTAAAAATAGATTTTTATTTAATTTTAGTTTTTTGATTGTTTTAAGCAAAAAAAATTTTTTTCGGGGTCAAGGTCACTAGGGTCAAGGTCAAGGTCAGTGTTACTAAAAATAGAGTTTTATTCATTTTTAGTTTTTAGATTGTTTGAAGCAAAAAAATTTTTTTGGGTCAAGGTCACTAGGGTCAAGGTCAAGTTCAGTGTTACTAAAAATAGATTTTTATTTAATTTTAGTTTATAGATTGTTTTAAGCAAAAAAAAGTTTTAAGCAAAAAAACCTTTTGGGGTCAAGGTCACTTGGATCAAGGTCAAGGTCACTGTTACTAAAAATAGATTTTTATTTATTTTTAGTTTTTCGATTGTTTTAAGCAAAAACAAATGGGGGGTCAAGGTCACTAGGGTCATGGTCACTGTTACTAAAAATGTAAAAAAAAATTTAGTTTTAAATTGTAGCGAAAAAAAATTTGGGCCCAAGGTCACTAGGGTCAAGGTCAAGGGCACTGTTACTAAGATAGGGAGGAGTCAAGATGACTGTTTTTTTTTTTAATTCTACAATTTCTACAGGCGCTGTTTAAACCTGCTTTGGTGGCATTGCCGTGTCTTCTTGTTTAAAATACATATGCTGCATAAAAAAACAGATGATATACGAGCATTTTAACAGCAGATATACGGTTTAGTATAGTATAACGTTTTGTGATGTATTATGGCAAGCGAAATGCACATTAATCCTTTAAACTATAGGTTTAACTGTTAAACCCATAGTTTAACAACTCTTAAACCCCTAGTTTCAGGTGCCGTTTGCACATTAATTCTTAAACCGTGGTTTAAAGTCTTCTTAAACCGTAGTTTAAAGTCTGTTAAACCCATAGTTTAAGAGACGACCAATCAAATGAGCTGAAACCATGGTTTAAAGTGTCATGTGACTCGTTAAAACGATGTTTTACATATAATACTTTAAACTGTGGTTTAAGACATTAATCTAGGGTTTTTACGCGCCAAATGCACATTAATTCAGTTAACTCTTAAACCTATAGTTTAACACTCTTAAACCCATAGTTTCAGGTGCCGTTTGCACATTAATTTCTTAAACCGTGGTTTAAAGTCTTAAACCGCAGTTTAAAGTCTGTTAAACCCATAGTTTAAGAGACAACCAATGAAATTAGCTGAAACCCCGGTTTAAAGTGTCACGTGACACACTACTTGACGCACTAATGTAATAACGAATGATATACGTGTAGAAAATCTGTATTTGATATGTATACGGTCACAAAGACTTGAAATTGCTTGAATATTTGTTATTATAAATTGCATATCACTTAGACAATCGTTCATCTAGGCCTGCCTTTAGCAGGGTGTTGTAAAAGACATTAGAAGCATGATGTCTTACCTGTTTGATTATTTGACAATTTGCAATATTTCGGATGTTAAATTGGAATATTTGGCTACACGGTCCTAGTATGACAGGTTACAGTATATGAAAAAACTACATTTCCGAGAAAAAATGTACTTGTAACAAGTTTTGTGCAAAAACAACATATATCATAGGCTTTAATTTTTCATACGAAACCGGAAATGATCGAGCCAATCCGAAATTGAACTTCACTTTATATACAAACAGGCAACTGAATTAATAAATTTGGTCACAGCGCCACTATGTAACGGCATGACATCATGTTACAATGGGCACTGCTAGTCATTTTAACAGGCGGGCACGTTACTTAAACATTGTTTCTGCTAAGCACCAGTACTAGACTCCTCTTCTCCGTTTGAAAATAACAATTTTCTCACATAAAGAGACATGGTCGGTAGGAATACTTGATTCTATGCGGTGCACGACATTTCGCCGAAAGACATTTCGTCGACTACGACACTTCGCCGAATAAGATAGTTGGTCTAATACGACAGTTTGTCAAAGACAAGACTACGACAAATGGTCGAAAACTAGTTTTAACACTACAGCATTTGGTCGAAAACTGTCAAACTTCAAATAATCCCTTTGTTATTATTCTTAAAGTTTACGTTGTGCACAAAAAAAATTGATACAAGAGTATAATATATCAATAGTGCACGGCGATCTCCCTGATGGTCTTTATTCATAGGGTGGTATCTATTCGGAGGTGCTCTTTATCACAGGTTTGACTGTATATACAGATATGTCCTTGCCTAACCATTGTTCCTGGTAAGTATCAGTCTAAGAGTCCAATACTATTTAACCCATTAAGTTAAGTTTTCAGGATCACGGCGCCGCGGGACTCGAACACAAGTAGAACGGTCTAATACATAATAGTCAATTCGCTACAAAAACTAAACTTGCCTAAAGCTCACATACTAGTAATTATACAAGATAAATAGCAAATAAAAAAATAGTGTCATTGAAGCCTGTACAGCATTACTTTTACTAGGTTTAGTAAGACATAATATAATGCCTCTCAAACATTCCATGATCTGTGGAAAACACGCTTTCTAATTTGGTTTTAAGTTTTGCGGCGTATGATTGACCGATGCATTATGCAGACAATAGCCTATTTCATGTTGTGAATGTTTATTAATTGTAAATACAAAATAAGTGCCTCTAGCTTTTCATTTACGGGCAGTTTACCTATAACCATTTTTTCTGGGCCGTAACCTCCGTAATAAACCGTATTGTTTTGCTCACGCAAAGAAACATGTTCTGTAGCAATGCCCGAAACCACGAAGGTGTATCGTATCTGTATAAGGTGGGATTAGAGGGATTGGGATGGTTTCATCAGGACAGACAAGCTTGTCACCAGGTGATATTACGTTATGATGATTTTAAATCAATTTTAAGCTTTGTAGACTGAAAAGGGATAATGTCCGCTTCTGCCAAATAATGAAGGGACTAATGTCCTCTTGTGCAAAATTGGGCTGTAGGGGTTGTTTAACGCGAGTGTTGCTCGCATTCTTCACACGTCACATTTAAGTATGAATACATTTTAATTACCTGTTATATTAAAATTTATAAGTAAAGCAAAATCATGTTGATAGTTTGCACTAATTCAATTTAGATCGATTGTGAAGAAATCTTGAAACTTATGCGGTCACTCGAGTCCGCTTCCTGGAAAAACAGTACTGGTGTCGCAACCGCGGTGGGACTCGAACCCGCAACCTCCGGGATGAGCGGCAGACACCCTAACCTCTATATCACCACCCTCTCATATTCATAATATAGGATAACTAGATATGATTATTATCTTTTTATGACAAATTGAATTATATTTAAACCTCCGTCCTATAAACGTTATATTAGGACCCAGCTAAAACTGAAATTGGGTTAAAGTGGATCAGGTTTATGACCCTTCATTATTTTATTACCTGTTTCTTATCGGGATATTGCCTACGGCTAAAGTCGTGCCTTGCTTCTTATAGTACTATATCGGTCTGTATCCTCTGAAGCTTAAAACATTTTGCCGGATATACATGTAATTTTTTATAAGAAGCTGTTAAAACCATGTTAACCAATAATACACAGTCGCGGCATAATTAGTTTAGTGTTTTCATGTTTCCAGTATAATGTAATTTTTTATGTGTCAGAAAAAAATGTCAAAGTCAAGGCTAATACACGCCACTGTCGTAATCAACTCCCGATAAAATTTAAGTTATTTTATAATCATAAACGGCATGATAAATGTAACATTTCCTATTTTTAATGATTTTTTTTCATTTTTCTGAGACTTGATCTGTTTTAAAGTTAAAAATTCGTAATTGTCATATTGCTATACTTTGTATGATCAGTTAAATTAAAACGCGCAAAATGTGACCATGTTTACTAAAAAACCAGTTAATCTTTAACTTGCGCATAAGCTATAACAACTATGAAATTATTTAAGAATCACAAACGGGTTAGAATAAAACAATCATTCTAGATTATGGTGATATAAAATATATATAAAGAAAGGAAAAGGGACTGTTTTTAAGTTTTGTTTAAAAAGATATTGTCGCACGGATGTCCCATAATGCTGCTCTAACACTTCCGAATGATCAGTCCGTCTGCTGGCTTATTGATTGCTTTATGGCCGGACATTACGTAACATTTATAATGACCTGTAATAAAATACTTAAGCTGTATACTAGGTTTTGATTTGTGCATTCTATTAAAAAAAGCACCTAAAATCTGTCAAAGAAACGGATATATGTTTATGCCCTAAATGAATGTTTTAGCTAAAACTATACAGTCACATAGATATTTTTTCATTATATGTAATACAAGTCGGATATAGACCGTCATATTTTACCGACCCCAGCAGTTCTCCCATAATTGCTGTAAAAACTGTATCTCTCAGTATGTCAAAGTTATATGAATTATACAAGCAATTCCAAGTCTTTGTCACTGTCGATTTTTAACGAGGATGTTAGATCACTGTTTCTTTGATAAAGTGGTTGAAAGCGCAAATATAAAAAAATATGATATTGATAATAGCTAAATAAACAAATAAATGAATAAAATTACATGTTTACGCCATGCGCTAAAATGTTTTATGAACAGTTACTTATGTTACAAAAATCCCCTTTAAACTGTGGTTTCAGCTAATTTGGTTGGTTGTCTCTTAAACTAGGGGTTTAACGGGACACGTGACACTTTAAACCGGGGTTTCAGCTCATTTGATTAGTTGTCTCTTAAACTATGGGTTTAACAGACTTTAAACTACGGTTTAAGACTTTAAACCACGGTTTAAGAAATTAATGTTCAAACGGCACCTGAAACTATGGGTTTAAGAGTTAAACCTAGGGTTTAACAGATTAAATGTGCATTCGGCGCGTAAAACCCTAGATTAAAGTCTTAAACCACAGTTTAAAGTAAATATGTATTTAATTGTTGTTTTAACGAGTTTTAACAGGACACGTGACAATTTAAACCATGGTTTCAGCTCATTTGATTGGTCGTCTCTTAAACTATGGGTTTAACAGACTTTAAACTGCAGTTTAAGACTTTAAACCATGGTTTAAGAATTAATGTGCAAACGGCACTTGAAACTAGGGGTTTAAGAGTTGTTAAACTATGGGTTTAACAGTTAAACCTATAGTTTAAAGGATTAATGTGCATTTCGCTTGCCATAATGTATCACATGCAAAAGTTTTTTACAAGATAAGCAAATTACAAATATTAAAGATACTAATTTTTTTCTTTGGGAAATCACATTCTGGGTATCATCCAGATAGTAGAATTCAACCAAGTTGCAATACACGGGGGGGGGGGGGGGGGGGGGGGGGGGCCCCAAAAAGGGGGGGGGGGGGGGGGGGGGGGGGGGGGGGGGGGGGGGGGGGGGGGGGGGGGGAAAGAAGAATATAAACTGAATAAAACTTCTTTTACATATAGTCATGCCTTTTACTTTTTTACCATAGAGTATGACCCTCGGAATTTCTAAATGACCTCCAAATTCTGATACAGAGGGTCACAAATGACCCCTTAAAATTCTGATATTCATACATGTATGTGTACAGTCTGTGTTGTCCTGGTATTTACACATGCATGTGTGCATACAGTGTTGTTCAGAGACAATCGATCCTCCAGCACTTTCAGTCCTTTGATTTCTTAAGATTCCTAAATCTCATAAATGGTTATAGCAGCAACAAGCCGTTATGAAAACTCAAGTCATTAAAAACGGCATTTCTTTCAAGAGATATTTTAATGTGAAAGTATGAGTATCAAGAGCATTTCTTAACTTTTTTAATTTTGAAAATCCTTCAGATAGCAAAAAGTTAAAAAAATTCAAATTTCCTTTTCGACACACAAGCATTGTACGCATAACTGTTATTGCCCACCAGCAATCTTATCAAAATCGCAGACGATATGCAAACAGTATAGAAAACGTGGACGATATGTAAACAGTGTGAAAAACACAGGAAATGTAAACTGTGTAAAAAAAACACAGACGCTTCATTTAATTTTATATAATACAGACCTTTCTAAATTGCAGATCTTCGATGGTTGTTGGTGAACACATCCAAATATTTTCAAGTTTGTTAGTGTCCTTTTGGGAGAGCAGGTCAATACAGAGAATGCGGATGCTAGTGCTTCTTCGTGGAGACGTCCATGATCATCAGAGTAAAAAGGAACAGTTGGAAAATAAAAGAATTAAATCCGTCGTTGATCAATTTCCTCAAAGATCTGCCCATGATGCTCTTAAAGACGCATTCAATATTCAATATAGGATGTGAATCATAAAATAAGAACATGAAACTATCTAAAAAATACAAAGATAATGATATCTGTGTGCTAAAAATGCAGTATTTAGCTATGCTTACATGCATACATTGAGCACCTTCATTTCTGTACTAATTCTAACCATTTTTACAGAGAATGTGTATGACCATAAGACCTTGGAGGAGTTTGATTATGAACTTCACGGATTCTTTTTAACCTCTGCTGGATGAACTTCAAAAGCACAAGGCTTTGAACTTAGAGGTAGGTCACTTGGAACAGGAAATACTTCCAACAATTTTCTTCTGCAGTCCAGAGCTTAGATTTTTCGTATGTAGTACGTATGGACTAGTGTACCTCTACAATTGCCCCTGGGATCAACATTGGCCCTGACAGGGGTGTCACTTGTTATACATAGACCTGTATAGAAAAGCTTTAAAAATCTTCTCCAAACCCACAAGGCTTAGAGCTTCGATATTTGGTACATAGAATTGTCAAATTGTCTTGTACAAAGTTTGTTCAAATCATGCTACTGCAGTCAAATTTGACCACAACTGCTCAGGGGGCCCTTGTCTGTATAAAGATATTGGTGAAATCTAGCATCTAATGTGTTCCTATAGCAACCATCGACTTACCAAGCAACCAGTGACTTCCTTAGCTACTACTGACTTCTTGTGGTAAGTGCATTGGTACTGCGGTGAGCATTATAGGGCCATCATGGCCCTCTCTTCTTGACTGAAACTGCGGCCAACAGCAGAAAGTATTGTCAGGTTATCCTCTATGAAGATTGTTCACATTATACCCCATGAATCAAAAATGACCATGTGCATGGTTTAATCTATTATGTTTAATAACTTTAGAACCATGAGGCATAGGATCCTCAGAATTATGGACAGATTGATCTTAACCAGTAGGTGACCTCTATTAACATTAAGGTCACTGCGTCAAGGTGGGATCTATGATGTTCAATACCGGTAACTGAAACTAGATAATGAGGTTCACTCCAGTATTGACCTGTATATTATTCCTACTAATTTTGAGGTCACAGGGTTGAACCCCAAGTTACTTGACATATTTTCTCGTTTTGAAGTAGCAAAGGGTCAAAATTACCATGCCTAGGGGGTTGTTTTGTATGGGAAAAACTCTTAAAAAAAAACCTCTAGGCAAGTGCACTTGCAATCAGATGAGCTATCTAGGGCCATCATTCATGACCTTGCGATATGAAATTATGCTTTGCCAAAATATAATTCCAAAACCATGAAACTAATATTACACATATCAATAGACAAAAGATATTTAACAGTAGTGCAGTGTCCAATACTCTACCTTATTTTGAATTAAGCTTGTAGGGAACATAGCTTGAAAATTGGTGAACATATTAATTTGATATTCAACACAATTAAATTGGATATTGTAAGAAAGTGCAATTTTCAAGATGGGCCTATGACTGAATTACATCCCTTTTATTTTTAGCTTACTGGACAAAGTTACTGTGCTGATGATCTCTACTGTTCGAGGGTCAGTGGGTCAAGGTCACAGTGACCCCCATTAGCTTTTATTTAATAACATTGCAAAAGATTTTCACAAAACTTACTTGGAATAGTCCAGTAGAGTGATACTGGCTCTTTTGGACTTCTTGTCTACTTCACAGGCAACAAATTTCAATTCATTTTCCCCCAGAAAAGATGGAGGGATGTTGCTTTAGCGTTGGTTGTCTTTTCCTAGCCATAACTAAGAAACCAATGGAAGTATGCAATAGAAAAATGCACCTTCCATCATGATCGGATTATTAAGCCCTTTAATTATTATTCAATATAAAAACATCAAAATTCTATTTCCCTTAAGGTGACTGTAATGCTTTTCTTAAATACTCTACTTAGAATTTTTTGTTTGCTGAAACTAATAGTACTGATCTAATTAAAATAAAGAACTGAGTTCTGTATCACTGTGAGGTGCTGAAAAAAGAATTACCCCTCAGAGATGAGACCCCAATGGGTAGGTGAAATGTTTCTCTTTTTTGAAAACTGTAAAGGCATGTGAGAATATTATTTTGTTTGGCACAAATCATCAACTTTGTATCTTCAAACAGAAAATTTAGAAACTGGGTTTTTACAGAAATGAGGCCCTTGTAGGGGATATAGTGCTTTTCTTATATAACTATTCAATATATATATATATATATATATATATATATATATATATATAATATATATAAGTAATTAAATAAAAATGACTCGAAAAGGCTTTAAAATAAATGATTTAATTAACTAAATTAAATATTTTGACGCCATATTTGCCCTGATGAGCAGGAAAGCGAAACCGGTTGGCAAATAATAATTTAATTATCTCATGGACTGTGTTTTTATCTTTTCATATATATATATATATATATATATATATATATATATATAAACTTAAAGTGACATTATGCGATTTTTTTCAAGTAAAAATCCAGCTGAAAATGGTGGGTGTACAAAAGTGTTGAGGAAATAATAACTTTTAACCCAATACACCAAACTCTTCCCGCTACCAGTATGAAAAAATAACTTTCAAAATATTGATTTTCTTATTTGACTGGGAGAGTCAATTTAAGAAAAGAACAACTGCATGCAGGAGTTGCTTCCCTTCCACTGCCGAAATCTCTACCAACATCAACAACGACACCTTCAACTATCATTTTATCAGTCCGATTTTTTATATGTAAAGCACCAACTTCAAATACTAATGAGGCATAATCATTAATTTAACACATTTAAATGCACAGCAACCAAAAATTGCTTTTATAAAACTGTCACCAAAAATACATTTTGTGTAGTAATATGCGCATAATGTCACTTTAAGAATTCTTGTTGTCTGAAAGTAGTAGTACTGATTTAATTTAATTACTGCAATTTAGTGCTTTATGACTGTAAGTCAATACAAATAAAATATCACGGAGGCCCAAGTGGGGTGGTGAAATTTTAAAAATGCTTCTTTTTTGGAAACAATCTGACCAATACACTTTCCAGTTGTTCTATTTCAGCTATTTGCTTCATTAGTCCGGGAATATAAATTCACTGAATTTGCTTGTTAGCTAATAAAGTTGTATTTGATGTCTGAACAATTAATGCATCAATTAAACAGTAACATAACATTGAATCGCAGATAAAACTAGTTTGTTTTCACTTAAATCTGCTCATATAATACATGTGCTAACATTAACAGGATTGATAAAAACGCTGAAGATAAACGTCCCCCTTCTTAATATAGCAACACTACCAGATGTATAACTTAACATTACATGATTGGTCAATAACATACACATGTAACAACTTTTTAAAAAATATTTTTAACATTCTTGTTTGTTCCCCATCATGAAGAACTTTCAGTTAATTCTTACGCCCAACATCACTACCATGATTAAGCCTGTAATACATTTCAGTACGTATGTGTAACTGATCAGTTTTCTAATATTCAGAGTCCATATCATACGGCGCAG
The DNA here is from genome assembly GCA_022818135.1 of Saxidomus purpurata. Lineage (NCBI taxonomy): Eukaryota > Metazoa > Mollusca > Bivalvia > Venerida > Veneridae > Saxidomus > Saxidomus purpurata. The sequence goes on from JAFMSR010000008.1 coordinate 26,139,061, forward strand.
GTGGTGGTTCGTCCTGTACCGTATGTGGGGGGATATACACTGCTGGGGGAGGCACACCAGGTGGATCTGGTTCTTCGTCATACACATGTTTTGACGCACCGCCTGCTTCTTGATTCCCAAGATGGATATTGAGCACAAGTGGCTGATTTGGCATCAGCTGTTGCAATAGCTGAGCTTGTTGAAGAGTATCCTGCACACCGAGCGGATGCATGGGGGCTGTCGTGGCAGGGTGTTTCTTTTTCCATATGACAATTATAATTATGCATGCTATTACGATAACAACTACCACACCAGATGCTGGAATGACAACTGTAGTTATCATTTCCATATCCGTTGTATCGGTTGAATTGTCAGGTACTGTGCCAACAACTGAAAAAGAGGAATATGAAGAAATTGCATTCTTGAACACGGTCATCTTCACAATAAGCAAACAAGCTTTAACATCGGAGGAAGGAAGACCTCAGGAAGACTGCTTTCAATGCTACCAGGAATGAAGGTTTTGTTCATAATTTTGAGGGAAAGATGTGTTATGTCATAAAAACTAGAACAATTTATATAACAGATGAGACAACATGAGCTAATAAGCTCTTATGGCAGAAACATGGTAGCCACTTACAGTTCATTACCTGTTCTCCTAACAACATCATTAGATTGAACTTTCACAATTATTTATTTCCTCTATTACATGTATGAAGAAAAATGGATTAAAACAGTACAGGTAAAGTGACTTACTTTCAAATCTTATTCTAAAGGCACGGGACATAGTAACGTTCTGGTCTGAAACAAAGTGCAAAATATATTTAAAACACTACTGGTTTGCAAGTAGCAGTAGTCAGTACTTGGATTTTGAAAGAGTGGAATGAAAAGTCATAAAGTGTCTCTTGTAAAATCAAAACGATGTTATTTACTATTTGCAAATATTTTCCATAACCAGGTGTATCAGTTCTGTCAGGCTGAATATAAATCTCATGACGGATCAAAACTGGGGCAAAATGCACATTCTCATTTGCTGCAAATATTGTCCCCCGGGGGCATTACAGTTTTACTTGGGGCATTTATAATAATAATTGTATAATGATAATAACAATGACTTTATTTATATAGAAATGTAGTGGATAATAACATTTGGCTAAACCAATTTACAATGTGGTCCACCCTTAACATATTTACATATCTTCCGAGAGATATTCAGGTGATTGTTTATTGACTGATTTATAAACAAGTATTGCTTTTTTTTATTTAATTCCGTCAGGTAGTCACCCAGTTTAATTCTTTGAATAATTCTGTTGATGAAGATTGAAAATCTTTGTCAAAAATGATTCTTGCAGCACGTTTTTGAAATTTATGGACTGTTTTTAAAAATTCATTACTGCATTTTTCCCAAATAATACAACAATAATCGAGATGTGGTAAGATATATGCATTAAACAATAAAATGGTTTTCATGAATGTAACCTAAGGAAAGATCTCATCTTAGAAGTAGATATAAATTAGTATAACATTTTTTCAATGTTTGTTCAACTTGGACTTCCAGTTCAAACGGTTGTCAACATGAACTCCAAGAAGCTTTTCAGTTGAAGAGTATGAAAGTGATTGACCTTGCATCTTAATATCATATGAGTTTATATGATCTTGCAATGTATTGTTAATATATATTCATAATATGAAGCCGAGAGGTACTTGGCTTTAGTTTTGGATATGTTTAGAAGCATGCACCATTCATCTATGATATTTATGTCTGTCGTGAATTGTGTACTCCTTTAACTGTTTTCCTAAAAGCAGACATTGTTGCATCATCAGCAAACATGTCCACAGATGTTTTGTCCATATGCAGTGGAAGGTCATTAATATATAATACAAATAGGATTACGGCCCGAGAATGGAACCTTGAGGTACTCCCGCTGATAGTTTTAGCAGAGGAAAGTTAACCGGAGATGCATACTGTTTGAAAGTGGTTGTATGAATTAAACCAATTCAGACAGGTTTCGGTGCCATTGTACAGTATGAGTTTTTCTAACGATAGAGAGTGATTTACAAGGTCAAATGCTTTAGTAAAATCTAGAAAGACAGCTCAACATAGGACTTATCATTTATGGCATTGATCCATTCATCCATTACGTTTGTGAGGGCAGTTTCACATGAATGGTCAGAACAAAAGCCTGAATGGGTAGGAAACAGTTTTTATTTGTTTCTAGGAAAGTTGTCATGTGATTGGATACATGTCTCTCTAAACGTTCTGATAAAATTGGAAATACAGATATTGGTCAATAGTTGCTTTTGTCTTTCTTGGAGTTTTTCTTATGAACTGATGTTAGTTTGGCTTCCTTGAATTTTTTTTATGAATTTTGATGTAACTAGGCTAATATTAAATATCTTTTATAGTGGGCTAGTTATTATTTTGTGACTTAAGTATTCTTGGACAAACTTCATCTATTCCTTTTGCTTTAGATTCATCAAGTGATTGTAACTCTTTTGAAATGATTACTCCATATCTAAAAATATTGCCAACTTTTTTTACCAAGGGGCCATTAACTCCAGACCCAAAATGCAAACTATCTATCTCCAGACCTGGTCATGACAACTCTGTATGTTCTGAACCACTTGGCAGATTTAGTAAGAACATTAGCACAATTGTTCACCATACAAAAGTCATGTGCAGTCTGCAATCTTGGTTCAAGGTCAATTTCTCAGAGGTCAAAGATCTGTAACTCTGTACAAACAGTTTATCTACCATATCATTCACAAAATGGAGGAAGCTATATCTTGTTACAAGGCATCAGTGTTTTTTTAATCACAGGTAATTTAAGCTTGACCTAATTTTCATGTTCTATGCCTACGACCAGTATAGCTCAGGATAAGCCTGCATATTTGTACAGTCTGGACATAATGCGCACTGTTTGCTTAAAGTCAACAATGTTTCCATGAAAATAGATAATGTCAGAAAAAGTTATCAAGAATGAAATGACTTACCCATGAGAATATGATACGGGATAAAGCTGTTTCTATATTCAATGGTTGTAAATCTGCCATGAGTCTGTGTTATTAGCTCTATAGTCTTTCCACAGAAGTAGGTTATCGCATTGGTTTTAATTGGACAATACCCTGTGGAGAAATAGCAAAAAACAAGACTGTTAAATTGCTTCAGCCATTTATGGGTCTGTAAAAAATAAAAGAACATTAAGTTCATATGACTATAATTAGAACCACTTTAGTAAGAAAGGCATAAATAGCATATTAAGACTTCAAATTACAAGTCCCGCATGAACAGTTTCTGGAACAAACGCAAAGACGACACAGTGTAATTGCTATCATACACTTTATTTTAAACAGACTGTGAAAACTACAACCCAGTATTATCTTTGATAAATCGTATGTCTATACTGTTTTCAAGTAAAGTCAAAATACCTTTATTCTCTCATTTTATGATTACTTGAAAAAATAATGATTAGTTTGTATCAGTGTTTACAGAGGCTGATCAAACAAGAGCTGTCCCTCACAAGTGACGAATGCCCCAGAAAGAGGTGTCTCACAGTCTGTGTCCTCTCCATGTGCTCAATAGTTGTGCTATGTTATTTTAAAATCCTTCCATGCATGACAGAGTAACCATGCATACAGTATTCCATTACTTTTGAACACTAAGTGTGGCCTTGACCTTTAAGATAGGCACACAACACATTGTCTTGATGTGCTGATAATTTGTGTCAAGTTATTTTAAATCAATCAATGCATGACAAAGTTACAGTACGGACACAAATGTATGCATATATACACGATTCTATTACCTATAAACTCTAAGTGTGACCTTGACCTTTGAGGTAGGGACGTGGTTCTTGCACGTGACATTTAGTCTTGATGTGATGGACATTTGTGCCAAGTTATTTGAAAATCCTTTAATGCATGTCAAAGTTACAGTCCAGACATGAATGTGTGCATATATAGAGGATTCTTTTACCTTCAAACTCTAAGTGTGACCTTGACCTTTGAGGTAGAGACATGGGTCTTGCACACGACATGTTGTCTTGATGTGATAGACATTTGTGCCAAGTTCTTATAAAATCCTAAATGCATGACAAAGTTACAGTCCGTACATGAATGTGTACATATATACCGGTAGAGGATTCCATTACCTTCAAACTCTAAGTGTGACCTTTGAGGTAGGGACGTGGGTCTTGCATGTGACATGTTGTCTTGATGTGCTAGACATTTGTGCCAAGTTATTCTAAAATCTTTTACTGCTCGACAAAGTTACAGTCCAGAAACAAATGTGTTAATATATAGAAGATTCCATTACCTTCAAACTCTAAGTGTGACTTTGACCTTTAAGGTAGGGACCTGGGTCTTGCACGCGACATGTCGTCTTGATGTGATAGACATTTGTGCCAAGTTATTATAAAATCCTAAATGCATGACAAAGTTACAGTCAAGACACGAATGTGTGCATATATAGAGGATTCCATTACCTTCAAACTCTAAGTGTGACCTTGACCTTTGAGGTAGGGATGTGGGTCTAGCACGCGACAGTCGTCTTGATGTGCTAGGCATTTGTGCTAAGTTATTTTAAAATCCTTCTATGCATGACAAAGAACAGTCTGGACACACGTGTAAGAGGGGACGGACAGACAGACGGACAGTGCAATTTGAATATGCCGCCCTTTGGGGCATAAATAGGTATACATTATGAAATAGTTCATATTTATTCAAACAAGATTTTGTTTAAGTTGCAGCATATACTTATTTAACAAAACAACAAGAAATATAAAGTACAAAAATAGATTTTCTTATTTAGCTGTTGATGGTGCAAAAAAAACTTTCTTCAGATCAAATATATAACTGTGGAAATAGTACTTTATGTGGGAGGAAAACAGTAATAAAGCATTTCAAATGTCAAGCTTTCATCAAGTATCAGTCTAGCAGCCCTACTTTAAAATACTGTATATCGTTTTTTTCCGCGTACATCAAATTTTGCGATTTTGGTCCTGTTTTAATTTTAGCAAATCTAATTTTTGCAATTTCAAAAAAGTTGATTTCGATTTTCGCGTTTTTTAACTAAGGGTGAAATTTACCATGATATCGTTTTATAAATAAAATTGAAATTACTGTGTGATAGTGCGTTAAACATAATCCCGAATTGCTCCGGTTGTTTGATTTGTTCGCTAAAATAAACAATAAATAGTTAAACATCATGTATATTCATTGAATTAATGGCGCATCGGTAATGAATTTCGCACTTTGGTGGAGATCACGGTGGGGAATCACATGATCAAAATAATCTCTAAACAAAAGTAAATATATGAAAAATGTTATGAAATAATGAAAGCTATTCAGCTGTGATTATAACAAGAGCTGTCCCTCACAAGTGACGAATGCCCCCGAAAGAGGTGCCTCACAGTCTGTGTCCTCTCCATGTGCTCAATAAATGTGCTATGTAATTTTAAAATCCTTCCATGCATGACAGAGTAACCATGCATACAGTATTCCATTACTTTAAACACTAAGTGTGACCTTGACCTTTGAGGTAGGGACTTGGGTCTTGCACGCGACACATCCGCTTGATGTGCTAGACATTTGTGCCAAGTTATTTCAAAATCCTTCAAAGCATGATAAAGTTATAGTCCGGACACAAATGTATGCATATATACAGGATTCCATTACCTATAAACTCTAAGTGTGACCTTGACTGTTGCGGTAGGGGTGTGGGTCTTGCACGCGACACGTCGTCTTGATGTGCTAGACATTTGTGCCAAGTTATTTTAAAATCCTTCAATGCATGACAAAGTTACAGTCCGGACACGAATGTGTGCATATATGCATATATAAAGGCATCAATTACCTTCAAACTCTAAGTATGACCTTGACCTTTGAGCTAGGGACGTGGGTCTTGCACGCGACACGTTGTCTTAATGTGCTAGACGTTTGTGCCAAGTTATTTTAAAATCCTTCAATGCATGACAAAGTTACAGTCCGGACACGAATGTGTGCATATATAGAGGATTCCATAACCTTCATACTCCAAGTGTGACCTTGACCTTTGAGGTAGGGATGTGAGTCTTGCATGCGACACGTCGTCTTGATGTGCTAGACATGTGTGCCAAGTTATTTTAAAATCCTTTAATGCATGACAGAGTTACAGTCCAGACACAAATTTGTAAGTGGGGACGCACAGACGGATGTACTCACATTCTGATACTTATGTAGCTAGCCTTTTGTTCTCCCCATTGTGCTTTTTAGCCACTTAACAGAAAATACTCACATAACAGCATTACGGAATGAATGACATCAAAGTAAATGTACTGTTACCTATTGTCTGTATAGCCACCTAAGTACCAGAATGTGAGCACGGACAGACAGATGGACAGACAGACGGTGCGATTTTAATATGCCACCCTTCGGAGGCAGAAAAAGTAGCCTATCTTATGACAACATAAACATATTTTAGAACTACTCAGGTCACAATAACAATCACCTTCTGATTGTGCTAAACACTTCAATCAAAGGACTGAAAGTGCTGGAGGATCGATTGTCTCTGAACAACACAGTCTGCACACATACATGTGTAAATATCAGGACAACATAGACTGTACACATACATGTGTGAATATCAGGACAACCCTTGCACCAGTAAAGTTATAAACTGGAGACACAACTGTCCACAAATTTAGACCTTTCACCATTTGTGTGAACTTTACTTTTGAGATAGGAACCCATGTGCTTACATTATGTCATTCAGTGACTATGTTCGACTACCCTATGAAGTATTAAGCTGTGAATGGTAACTGAGGAATGGATTTTGACAAAACTGAACTGATAATTCATAGTTTGAACAACTTTAAATGTCATTCAAAAGTTATGGGATATGCCCATAAGGTTGACTGTTTTGTGCCAATTAATTCGGATTTAACGTCGCACTCAACAGCTAAGGTCATATTTTAACTTCTGGCTTTCGTGGAGGAGGAAGACCCTGGGTGCCAATTCCCTGTATCAGAATTTGGGGGTCATTCAGAAATTCCAAGGGTCATACTCTTTATGGTAAAAAAATGGCATGATTTTATGTTAAAGAAGTTTGATTCAGTTTACTTCTGTAAAACTGCATGTGATACATCACAAAATGGTGGGTAATCAAAGGGTTGACAAGACAACCGGTGTTTCTCTTTGGATGCTTTCCATTTTGTCATTTCATCTAAAAGTCAACTTTGTCCACAAAGAGAATTTTTCATAAGTGGATTCAGCCATAGACATTAAACTTTGATTTTATTTGGCACACTGAAACCCCTTTCAATAGTGGCAGTCTGAGCGACATTACTAAATCAAAGGACTGAAAGTGCTGGAGGATCGATTGTCTCTGAACAACACAGTCTGCACACATACATGTGTAAATATCAGGACAACATAGACTGTACACATACATGTGTGAATATCAGGACAACCCTTGAACGAGTAAAGTTATAAACTGGAGACACAACTGTTCACAAATTTAGACCTTTCACCATTTGTGTAAACTTTACTTTTGAGATAGGAACCCATGTGCTTACATTATGTCATTCAGTGACTATGTTCAACTACCCTATGAAGTATTAAGCTGTGAATCGTAACTGAGAAATGGATTTTGACAAAACTGAACTGAAAATTTATGGTTTGAACAACTTTAAATGTCATTCAAAAGTTATGGGATATGCCCATAAGGTTGATTGTATTGTGCGAATTAATTCGGATTTAACGTCGCACTCAACAGCTAAGGTCATATTTTAACTTCTGGCTTTCGTGGAGGAGGAAGACCCTGGGTGCCAATTCCCTGTATCAGAATTTGGGGGTCATTTAGAAACTCCAAGGTCATACCATATATTGTAAAAAAATAAAAGGCATGACTATGTGTTAAAGAAGTTTTATTCAGTTTACTTCTGTAAAACTGCATGTGATACATCACAAAATGGTGGGTAATCAAAGGGTTGGCAAGACAACAGGCGTTTCTCTTTGGATGCTTTCCATTTTGTCACTGCATCTCAAAAGTCAAATTTGTCCACAAAGTGAATTTTTCATAAGTGCATTCAACCATAGACATTAAACTTGGATATTATTGGGCACACTTAAACCCCTTTCAATAGTGACAGTCTTATAGAAATGACTACAAAATGATCATTAAAATCACTCAGACATTTTTGTTTCCCTGGCCATATTAAGGTTCGTCGACCATCTCTTGTTGTGCGTCTACGATCTATGATGACGGTATCATAGGAATCAACACACACAAAAACGCAATGGTACAAAATGCGGGTCGATCCGAAATCAGACGACAACGACGACGCAATAGGGTCAAATTTAGACATATCCCATACCGGAAGCATATTTTATCAACAATTTATCTTGCATTTCGAAGCCTTTTGAGAGGTTTTGAAATGTTGTTTTTGTAGTAATTTGATTATACACATTCTAAGTGCGTCATAGAAGAGGCTCTTTGCTATTTCTGTTGCGTCATTGAGAAAATGAGTGCGTCAAAACCGCAGAAAACGCGCTCTCGTGGAAACACTGACTGTAGTGTATCCGGTGTAGCGATACGTATTTCACGGGTCTTACATTTCTCATGTCACACCGGTCTAACGATAAAAATGCATAGGAAAATAGTTCTATACAGAACAGATACCTTGTTGGTTTAAGTTACAAATTATAAGAAAAACAACAATATAATATTATGCTATTCTGTAATGTTTTGATATTATTTAGATCTGTTACTATATAATTTTTAAAACAGAGGACAGTAATATAGAACTACTTTTCGGTCGTATTCGACAAACATTTGTGTTAAGAGTTCGGCCGTAAGGGTCTGAAGTACTCTGTTAACTTTGGATACGATTGAATAAATTCAATCGATCCAAAAATGATCATTAAAATCACTCGGAAAGACGTTTTTGTTTCTTCTGTTAAGGTTCGTCGACCATCTCTTGTTGTGCGTATACGATACCATGATGACGGTATCATACGAACCAATACACACAAAAACGCAATGGCACAAAATGTGGGTCGATCCGAAATCAGACGACAACGACGACGGAATAGGGTCAAAATTAGACATATCCCATACCGGAAGCGCATTTTGTAAACAAATTATCTTGCATTTCGAAGCGTTTTGAGAGGTTTTGAAATGTTGTTTTTGTAGTAATTTGACCATACACATTTTAATTGTGCCATAGAAGACGCTCTTTGCTATTTCTGTTGCGTCATTGACAAAATGAGTGCGTCAAAACCGCAGAAAACACGCTCTCGTGGAAACACTGAATTTAGTGTATCAGGTCTGACTAGAAAACTGTTGTGATCAAAACCGCATAGGAAAATAGTGCTATACAGAACAGATACCTTGTTGATTTTTAGTTACAAATCATAAGTAATACAACAATATAATATTATGCTATTCTGAAATGTTTTGATATTATTTAGAACTGTTACTATATAATTTTTAAAACAGAAGACAGTATAATTCGTAACAACTGAATATATGGAACTACTTGTTTGTATGTAAGGCGTTCGGCCGTAAGGAAGCTATACTCTGTTAACATTGGATCCGATTGAAAAATCAATTGATCCAAAAATTAATTATTTCAGTGTACTGAAGTGTTTATTACAATCGGAAGGAGACTGTGATTGAGACCTATGTAGTTCTAGAATACATTAATGTCGCCATAAGATAGGCTACATTTCATATTTAAAGCTAAACAACTTTTATTATTTTTTAACATTTTCATAGATTTACTTTTGTTTAGAGATTATTTTGATCATGTGATTCCCCACCGTGGGAGATAGTTTTTACAGGTTTCAACTGTTTTAATGCTTAATTATCTTTAGAGGTTAGTATTTAACATCTGTCCTGATATTGCTTCAGTAAAGAAAGGTAAACAAGTGACAGGAAATTGTCACAAAACCAGGTTTTCATTTTCCAGTCTGCTGGCCGAGCGCAAATGTGTTTTTAAAGTCAGTAGATATACATAATGTGAAAAAGAAACAAAGGTCTTCTTCTATATATTACATGTGTAAAAAAAGCAAAGGGCCATAATTCAGGGAAAATTGATCCAAACACAAAACCCAGACAATATGCCCAAGGGCACTTGATAACAATACTTCTGTGAGAGTTTGGTTGAAATCCCTTGAGAAATGTAAGAGGAGTTGTGCACAGAAGGAATTGTTTACACCGGCCCACCACCGACGTACCTCAATCTAATCACCAGGATTTTGTTTTCAGAAAACCTGGTTAGTAAGTATTTTTTTCCATATCAAGGAAATATAGAGGATAATTGTTTGCTTCTGTGTAATATGGAATACGACGTCACAATGTCATAAACGCCTGGATGTCTTTGACGTTGCATTTGTTGAAATCATTCAATGTACTGACTGGGAACCAAATGTGAAAAAACTGTGGGCACTTGATGACAACAGTTCTGTGAGAGTTTGGTTTAAATATCTTGAGAAATGTAGGAGGAAGTGGGCACGTGACAGTATTCTTCTATATATAACATATGTGGAAAAAAAGCAAAGGGCCATAATTCAGGCAAAAATTATAAAAAAAACAAGAAAGAAATAAAAAAGAAAAAAAAACAAACAAAATTGCTCTGTGTGGGGTTTGAACCGCTGGTCTCATGAGAAATTTTGTCATCTTACTGTAACAGAATACTCCAAAGTATACAGGACTGGTAATCTATTCTAAAAATAGACAGTAATAACAGAGTATTCTCCCTTTTATAATAACAGAGTATTCTCCCTTTTATATATACTTAAATAAGGAGACACAAAATTGCTAACGGACGGACGACCAGGGGCATAACATTATATATTCAAAATTCTTTAGTTCACAATTATAGTTCTGTGAAAGTTTGGTTGAAATCCCTTGAGAAATGTAGGAGTTGCACACAGAAGAGTATTTCTCTTTATATATTACATTATGTGGAAAAAAACAAAGGCCCATAATTCTGTCAAAAATGATCAAATCACAAAACCCTGACAATATGCACCAGGGCACTTGGTGACAATAATTCTGTGAAAGTTTGGTTGAAATCCCTTGAGAAGTGTAGAAGGAGTTGCGCACAGAAGAATTACATATGTGAAAAAAAACAAAGGGCCATAATTCTGTCAAAAATGACCAAATCACAAAACCCCGACAATATGCGCCAGGGCACTTCATGACAATACTTCTGTGAAAGTTTGGTTGAAATCCGTTGAGAAATGTAGGAGGAGTTGCGCACAGAAGAAATTGTTTACGCCCGCCCGCCGACATACCTCAATCTAATAACCAGGATTTTTCCTTCGGAAAACCTGGTTAATAACTGACACCTTATTTTAATATGATACTTGTACACTTAATGTTAGATAATGTGCTAATTGTGTTATAATGTGTAGACAAAAAGGGACTAAGTCAAGTATCACACCAACATATACATGTAATATAGCAACTCTTGATATTGATTATGATATTAAACATTACAGCGTATTCATTTTTATGTTTACACCAGTATGCAAACTGATGTAGGAATATCGGCAATGCGGAACTCAAAATTTCGTGAAATGTCATACAAAATTTTTGCTGATTCTAAAGTATTCGATTATCTCTGCTCGCAAATATAGCAAAAATTAGACATACGTGAAAAAAACCGATATACGGTGTGATTTTTTTTTCAGCATATCTGTGCCACAATTTTCCCAGATAGTGCAGCAGTAGTTTTAGTGTGGAAGAATATAGGCATTGAAAAATAGTTTTCTTGTTGGTATTTCAATAAAGGATTTTACTCTTCCAATTTACTCGTAGTTGAAGGGACGGTCAATTTTAGTTCAAGCCATCGAAGTCTGCCAGTCACAGGTCGTATACAGCAGAAACTTGAAAATAATACACAGTTTAACCCTGGATATATTCAGACTGGTCAAGTCTCTCAGTTAAACAATTCTGAACAATTTCTTCTTGCTGCGAGTGTTTTTCAGTCTGTGTTGTTGTTGCAGATGTTTAATGCCCATTTCAACTGTATTTTGGTCATTTTTAAGTTGGGTAGTTTTCCTAACCATGTTCCTGGGAAGAACCAGTACTAAATCCTGATTGTCTGTAAAAAAACTTTCTCACATAAAGAGACATGGTCTGTAAGAGGGCTCTTACCCATAACCCTCAATCTATGAGACGTTACAGTGATTCTGCAACAGCAACTCTAACCACTGAGCCATGGAGGCGGACAATCACCCCAGCCACTCTCGAGTTATTACTCTTACATTGCCAAATTTGGAACAATTTAGAGTTGACATCTGACGGGCATATTTTGTGACAGATTAGCACTCTTATTCTCAATTGAAGACAACTGATTAAATTTTGTATTACCTCTGTATATTGTAACTCTCTCGTAGATGCAGTCTGGTGTCTTGGTAAGCACACTCTGCTGTATCTTCAGGCTCAGTACCTGGTGTTCCAATTTCTCTATGGTCCAAAGTTTGTACTCGTAACTGAAAACCATAGTTAAACTGCATTCATCAAAAATCACAAAAATATGCCACTGATCATCAAAGTCATCTAATGAGAACAAGTATTGCAATGATACACAAATTGTTAAATACCTGTTAATAGCATTTTTAGGAATTATCTTCCGAATTTCAAAGGTTTTGTTATATAATTTACTTAATGAAAATTTCAAATCAGGTTTTGTTGGGTAAAAATAATGTTTGATTTATATTGTATAACGGTAACTATCACTGAAGGTGATGAATTTCCCCAACGTGGTTAAGACACGGGAATGGAATATGTATGACCTGAAAAATGTAATTAACACAAACGATTTTGTATTTGCAAGATAATATATTACACTAATGCTAGAAGAAACAACAAACACTGATTCTAAACAAGCCATCATTAACTCTGGGAAAAAAAATCTGCCTGGAACTGACTGACAATGCGCACAACAGTTTAGTTACTATACTCATACACTTGTAAAGTTACAATTGGTAGTATGGTTACTGAGAAATAGTGCAGACAAAATTTAGGTATGACAATCCAAAATGGCCAGTCTGCCAAGAATTGATGATACGCATATTACCACTAGATACTCACTATCTGATAGTGAAGCTTCCCATAAAGTTCTGCTAACTAATTCAACAACCAGATATCCAGAAATAGCAAAATTTACAAGAAATCTTTAGTCATCTAAACTCTGAATGTAAGAAATACAAAGCTTTATAGAATTTACTTGCACGTTTACAAAGAAAATAACATTAAATTTAAACAAAAACAGACAAGGAACAAATCTGAACATAATTGAACGAGCAAATCAAACTGTACAGCTTTCTTTTCTCTTCAGATTGTCATATTTTGTTCTAACGCAGTTTTAATCATTGCATTTTAAGGTCCATTACTAAGATCAAATCGAATTTTCTTTTAAATCTGGAAGTGTAAGGGGCGTCTTCTCAGAAGGAAGCTATAACATACTATAATAATAATAATAATAATAATACTGCATTGAATGTGACCATACTGTGTTGAAAATTTGAGTTTAACAAACTAATCAATAAATTATATTTTGCATTTTCAAAAAGAAAGTAGGTTTTGTAGTTTTCAAATATCTTTGTAAATTACCAGAAATCTCACAGAAAGAGGCTGCAAATAGGTTGTATATGAATAAGCATGCCTATTTTTAATTATAGTTGAAAGAATTTCACTTCCAATGATATGCAACATATATTTCTGACTGTTAACAACATGCAATAAAGCGAATGAAGTACAAAAAGACCACCCAGGTCAATCTAAGGAAATTCAAAAACATTCACTCGTTTTTCTGCAGCGGTATTTCAAACAGGGAAATACTCCACGGCTATTGTAAAGTTTTAGAAGCCAGTTTCAAACTGTATTTCCCTGTTACAATTCCAGAAAATTCAATTTGGTCTTAGTAATGGACCTTTAAACACATTATGCTTTAGAAAAGGGTTAACTATATAGTGATCTGCTTGGCTAATATATATAAATAAAGTATATGTTATGTTATGTTATATATACCCCCATTCAAATTACTCCCACGGGCATAACATGCAAACTTAGAGCTCCTCAATGAAAGTTAAGTGTTGAGTTTTCTATTATTCACTGGATTAATCAATATTGATCAGGTAAGTCATTTTTTCTTTCAAAATGGGAGGAGATAGGGGTGTGGGGGGGGAGGGGGGAGGGTAAAAAGGGGTGTACTATAGTACTGTACATGTTTATTTTAGCCCTTCTTGTATTTTTATCTTAAATTCTGAAGTAGAAAATTAAGCAACTTTCGGCATAGAGAATGTAATCTGAAAATAACATTCTGTAATTCAAAGTCACAAGAACATTGCTGTACAAACAGGAACCTATGTACCTATTATTAAAAATAGCATGTTTGATTATTCCATATGTTACATTTTCAGTAGTCCGCTTTGCACCAAGAAATGCACATTCTGAAAATGAAATGCTAAAGGGAGATATATAGTGATTGTCAATGTACCTCAGTATTTTTCACCAACATTACTTAGACTCTGAATGACCTGGTTTTGTTTTTGCAATTTTTGTAACAAATTTTTTTTCTTGAAAATCTACCTGGAACAAATTTAATTGAGAAGATTCTTAAGAAAATTCTGGCAAACTTTTATAAGTTTTGGTTTGGGGTATTCAGATGTGAAGGAAGCTTTGAAAGATCAAACCAGTCTACTTAAAAGTACCATCATTTTCGTGTGAACAAGCAAATTCAGCTAATTTATATTCCCCGCCAAATGAAGCAAATATAGTCAAACTTTGTTCGCTCGAACGGGAAGGGACCGTCATTTTTAGGGATGGTGGTTCGAGCCATCGAAGTCCGCAAGTCACGAGTCGTTAAACTGCAGAAACTTGTATACACATTTTAACTCGGGTTTTATATTTTTTTATATTTCCAAGAATTTGTCCCAGCATGAAAAATAAAGGGGCACTTTGTGCCAGATGAGCTAAAATGCCTGCACACTTTTCCACCAGTATTTCAACAACTACCTGTTCAACTACTACAGGAAAACTGTGTAAGTTCTATCAAAGATACTTTTCAAGTCGCAAGATACTGAAACTCTACTAGATCTAACAGAAACAAGCAAATTTAGTGAATATTTATCCTCTTCCAAATGAAGCAGTAACTGAAAAAGAACAAATGGAAAGTGTATTTGTCTGTTTGTTTCAAATGTTTTTCTTTCTTCAAAATTTCTCCACCCCACTGGGGCCTTGTCTCTGAGGGGATTATTATTTTCTTTAAGTTTGCAACGCTTTTGCATTTGGTAGCGTATTTTTTTTAATTTAGAGATAAACGTGACATGAATTTATACTGGAGCCTTTTTATATTGACCATATATTAAACAAGAGCTGTCCATAAGACAGCAAGCTCGACTATTGTGGGTGTTTGCTAATAAAACAAAACTTTTATCAGTATAATAGCAAAACAAAATTCTGCTAACTATTAAGTATAAACTAGGAAAGTTGAATCATAAAAAAAAGTCAAAATCTATCACTACATATTTAATTTTTGGTAAATTAATTGTTTGATACAAAATGTACCCCTGAACACTATTGCTAAGTTTGATATAACTACCATAAGTGGTTACTGAGATATGTGCATGATAGTACCTTGCATGCAAAACTTTAACCAAATTTTCAAAGTCAAACAAGGGCCATAATTTGCACTAAATTTAAACAAGAGTTATCTGTCTTGACTGTGTGACACCGCTAAGACATTTTCAAAGTTTCAAACACCCACAATAGTCATAAGTGGTTACTGAGATATGTGCATGACAGTACCTAGCAGGCAAAACTTTAACCAAATTTTCAAAGTCAAACAAGGGCCATAATTTGTATCAAATTTATGCAAGAGTTATCTGACTTGACTGTGTGACACCCCTTAAGACATAAACAAAGTTCAAGTCAATATCATTAGTACATGACAGTACCTAGCAGGCAAAACTTTAACCAAATTTTCAAAGTCAAACAAGGGCCATAATTTATACTAAATTTAAACACGTTATCTGACTTGACTGTGTGGCACCCCTTAAGACATTAACAAAGTTCAAGTCAATATCATAAGTGGTTACTGAGATATGTGCATGATAGTACCTAGCAGGCAAAACTTTAACCAAATTTTCAAAGTCAAACAAGGGCCATAATTTGCACTAAATTTATACAAGAGTTATCTGACTTGACTGTGTGACACCCCTAGAGACATTAACGAAGTTTCAAGTCAATATCATAAGTGGTTACTGAGATATGTGCATGATAGTACCTAGCAGGCAAAACTTTAACCAAATTTTCAAAGTCAAACAAGGGCCATAATTTGTACTAAATTTATACAAGAGTTATCTGACTTGATTGTTTGACACCCCTAGAGACATTAACGAAGTTTCAAGTCAATATCGTAAGTGGTTACTGAAATATGTGCATGATAGTACCTAGCAGGCAAAACTTTAACCAAATTTTCAAAGTCAAACAAGGGCCATAATTTGTACTAAATTTATACAAGAGTTATCTGACTTGATTGTATGACACCCCTAAAGACATGAACAAAGTTTCAAGTCAATATCATAAGTGGTTACTGAGATATGTGCATGATAGTACTTAGCAAGCAAAACTTTAACCAAAGAAGCAACGCCGACGCACAAGTCACTGTAATAGCTCTCCATATTCTCCGAATGGTCGAGCTAAAAATACGTCATTTACATACAGTTTGAAGAACTGTTTTTTTACGAAAATCTGAGAGCGAGCAGCTTTAAGGTTCTGTCTAGAATAATTATGTATAAAACGCACTACATCCCTTAAGGGCTTCATTTTCTTTAAAAATCCAGTTTCTAAACTTTTCAAAATTGATTACTTGTGCCAAACCAAGTCAAATTCTGACAAGCCTTTTTTAAAGCAGCATTTTTAAAATTTCACCAGCCCATTGGGGCCTCAGCTCTGAGGGTATTCTTTTTTCTGCATTTTACAGTCATACAGAACCCAGTTGTAAGTTAAATTAAATCAGGGCTATAAGTTTCAGGAAACAAAGTGTCTTAAGTTTCTATATAGAATATTTAAGAAAAATGCTACACTTGCTTTTGGGCCTCATTTCTAAAAATATTCAAGGTCAGGATGTGGAAATTAGAAAGAGTGACCACTAAATTATTTGAGTAAATTACAATTAAATTTTGATACAGTGGAACTTCCGAAAACCGAACACTGACGGGACCTGCAGAAAAGTTCGGTTTTTGGAAGTTTCCGGTATTTGGAAGTGTAGAGTCATTAGGACTGATAAAGGAAGAGATAATCAAAAGATTCTTCATTGTTTGAAAAGTCAAAGGTTTTAATGCATAGAAGCGATTGTAATCCTTGTGTAGCATATTGCAGCACAAAATGGAATATACAGGACACTGTTCTCAAACAAAGTTCGAATTGCGACGTGTTTGGGGAAAATAAGATACATTTGTACTTCAAGAAAGTTTTTTGCTCAATAACATGTTAAATAAATTTCAAAATAAAACGTACACCTCAAGAGTTGGTTTTGCACCACTTCAGACTCACAAATTATTTTAATTCTGTCCTTTAGGGACAGTTAAATTCGACGACGTTTCGGACTTGTCTCGGGCATTTTTTTCAAAATGATACATATTTTCGTCAAAATTAATTTTCTCAATTTTCAATCACCTAACACTAAACCGCCGATCCTTTCTTTATTCGACATCATAATGTCTTATGTTACATTCTTAATCCTTTGATTGACAGGTTGTGATTCTAACACGTGTCAAAATAAACGATAACCGTTAATTGGCCGAACAATGGCAATCATTTCGCCAGAGGCAATTAATTTATGATCCGAGTGTTTCTAGTGTCCGGTTTTTGGAAGACAATTTGTACTGAGATAAGTTAAAATTTATGAAAATATCGTCCGATATTCGGAATTTGGAAGTTCCGGTATTCAGAAGTACGTTTAACATAGAAGATAGAGGAGAAAATTTCGGGACTTAATAAATCGTCCGTTTTTCAGAAGTTTCCGGTATTCGGAAGGTCCGGTTTTCGGAAGTTCCACTGTAACAGGTTTCAGAGAAATAGAATTTTTATGTTTTTATGTTGTATAAAGAAGAAAATAACAATTAAAGGGCAATAACTCTGGTGATACTAAGCTAATCTTGACAAAAGTTGTGTGCGTGCACAGTGGCATTATACTTCTGTATACGTATTTCAAGTTTCATGAAAATCTATCCATTGGTTCATGAGTTATGACTCTGGACAGACGTACAGATGGATGTTCGTTCTAACATAATATCATGGATACTTTTGTGGCTACTCTTTTGTTTCTCTATTGTTCTTTTAGCCACGTAAGAGAAAAAGTAGCCACATAAAAGCTTACAGAATGAATGACAAAGAAACTTTACTGTTACCTATTGTTAACAATAGCCACCTAAGTATCCAAATGTATGCTTGGACTTACAAACGGACAACACCAAAACAATATCCTACCGCCTCAGGCGAAGCATAATAACATGCCAGCAATATACTGTTACAGATTATGGTACTTAAAAAGAATAATTCTGAAGAATTTTTTTTTTGTCTAATGCGCAGAGCAAGAATTTGATAAAAAGTCTTACTTACCTTGATCATGTTGACTATCTTCCTGATATAGTATGCCAGCTATAAGGCTAGATGTAGAAAATGTAGTAAAATCAAGTACTCTGGGCATATATATTGTAGACAGCTGATTCTCTCCAACATCTGAACCTTCTCCAAGCCTTATGTCCGGTCCGTCTATGAAGAACCAGAAATTCTTATAGCCCGAAAGTACATTATCAGTTGTTAAACTCAGGGATTTCTGCAAAAGAAGCTCACAATGAATGAGGCCCGAGTGTATTATGAACTTAAACTGACCAAGCCCTTTTATTATCGCATAAAAAACTCGTAAAATGAAGTTATTTAATTTCATTTGTCAATGGGTATAACACCAAAGTCAATAGTATTTCAGTAATTAACAGGCAACCATCATTCCTTGGAATGAGAAGTCCTAGACTTCTTGCCTCTGTAAAACAAAATGGGTGTTCAGTAGAACACTTGTATAATCTTTAACTACAATTCTAAGTTGAAAAGGGACATTGATCTGTAAAAAAATCCAAACAGAGTTATGGGGATTGTTTCCTCAGGTGTAGATGATGATGGTAAAGGTATATTTTGAGTTCAAGTCAATATCTTTGACAGAATTCAAGGTATTTGACTTTTTATCAAATTCTTTAACCAAAAGTTATAAGTTTAAAAGGGGCATAAATCTGTCAAAAATCAAAACAGAGTTAAGGGGATTATTTCCTCGGGTGTAGATGTTGATGTTAAAGATACATTTTGAGTTTCAAGTCAATACGTTTGATAATATTCAAGATATTTGACTTTATAAAAAACTTTAACCAATGCAGACGCCCATTGGGGGGGGGGGGGGGGGGGGGGGGGGGGGGGGGGGGGGGGGGGGGGGGGGGGGGGGGGGGGGGGGGGGGGGGGGGGGGGGGGGGGGGGGGGGGGGGGGGGGGGGGGGGGGGGGGGGGGGGGGGGGGGGGGGGGGGGGGGGGGGGGGGGGGGGGGGGGGGGGGGGGGGGGGGGGGGGGGGGGGGGGGGGGGGGGGGGGGGGGGGGAACCCGGGCAAGTGCAATATCCTCCTTATTTTTCGAATAGTCGAGCTAAAAATGGGCATTACTCTGTCAATTATGACCTTGACAAACAAAATTTGGCGGCATCATGACTCTTACTGTATAAGTGGTCAAGTTCGCAAATTTCGCAAATTGGCAAAATTCGCGAATATATCTACCAGCGTAAATATCCACACTATCAGATGTATTGTTTAACCTCATCACCGTATAGCAACGAGTAGGTACATGACTGTTTAAAAACTGAAAGAAACAAGTAAAGTGTGCTTTCATGAGCCACTGTGCAAAAGATACAGATTAGTTATCACACCTCTATTGTGATAAAGCATGGCACATTGCTACTGTTTCTTTGTTACCGCATACCGGCTATAAATGAAATTTGTATTGTATTGTACAGAAACAAAGACCTTTATTGTTTCGAACTGCACAAAAATAACTAACCGTTACTTACCTGCCCAATTGAAGCTTGCTTGCACAAGGTGTTCAGCATACAATAAAATAATCATCGCATAATTACTGCATGATTACAGTTTATATTATTTGACCAAATCTTTGTACTGTTAAAACCATAAACGGGCCCCGTTATCCATCAGCTCCATGACAACGCTAATGCGAATTTTACTACATGTAAATACTACACACATTTCTGTCATAAGCAATACCATTGTAAAGCTTAAGAAATGGCAAAGTTATAGACAACGTTGAAGTTTCTGTGAAAGACGGACCAACCGACAGACAAAGCGATACCTATATATGTATCGCCTTTTCTCCGAAAGGGTGACACAAAAACTGCCATATACTTTAATTATAAAGCCATAATGTCACACTGTTACATGTACATGTATATGTAACACGTAAGCAAATGTTAATGACTCAGATCAGAACACACAAATTTACAGATGTACAGGTTGAAAGGGCCTTAAACGTTCCTCAAGCTCAAATATTACTACATGTACAAACTTTTCTTGCAATATTAATCAGAATGCTTATTCTACTTACCGGTACTGTGTTTCCTCCAAAGATTGATGCAGTAAACGATATTGTTAACATTTCATCATTTAACTTCGTAAACGTTGCTTCAGCATAGTCTTGCTTTTCAAAACTTTTGTACGAGTACAGAGAAATATTTACTGGACCAATGCTACAATCCACTTTAAACACCAAGTAACTTGTATTTAAAGGCAACAGATGATGTTGAAATAGGGTCATGTTATTCATGATCTGGCTTGTATCTAAAACACAGAAAAGACAGGTTATACACAGCCTGACTTGTATCTGAAATATAAAACAGCTAGGATATACATGGCCAGGCTTGTGTCTGAAACACCAAAAAGCTAGATTATTCACAGCCTGACTTTGATCTGAAACCAAAACAGCAAGGTTATACACAGCCTGGCTTGTATCTGAAACACCAAGGAAGACAGGTTCAAGGCAAAATATTGGTGCGATAATACCCCTACCTGCTTCTACACATAAAAAATGTTAACATTCCATTCCCATGCACAAAACTTAGCAGAAACAGATTTCTTTTTGATAGTTATAAAAATTGGGAAGTAAGAGCAGCAACCTATAAAGAATAGACTATATCAGCTGAACAGAATGGTTCAACCTTAACATTTCCTCTGTATTTCTATAATGTTCCACATTTCTTTTTATGTATAATGCATGTACAAGATGAACTATGTAATCATGCAAACTCTGGATCGCATCGTAGTTAGCCCAGTTTCTGCCATTAAGAAGTATTTCAAATGAAGTGTTCCAGAGGGTAAAAAATCTGCCCGAAGTGTCACCTTTCTGAAGTGACAACAAATATCCAATAGTCAAGGACACATCAGAAAGAGTGAAAAAACAGTGTGAAGATTATTGCAAGTACAATAGGCATGTTTGTTTAACAATATACAGACAATGGTATTGATCACAGATAACTGGTAGGTAATCAAATAAACAACAAAAAGTAACGAACTTAACATAGACAGCAATTTAATTTTACGGGAATCAAAAGGAAAGTATTTGTATTGATTTTAATACATGTACATCTGTAGAACTAGTAAAACAAGAGGGCCAAGATGGCCCTATATCACTCACCTGGGACTTATGACAATATGAGACCAGATTTCAACTCTAAACTAAATATCATAAACACAAACATTCTGTTTTACCTTGACAATGCAAACCTTTTGACCAATCTACATGATGAATGGGTTGCAAATGTCACCTGTATGGCATACATAAGATTTTTATCTGGGTGACCTAGAATGATAAATGCAAACTCTATTGCATACACATGGTTTTTCTACAATTTTACCATGTGACCTAGTTTTTGACCCTAGATGACCCATTTTTGAACTTTACATAGATTTTCTACAGGCAATCATACTGACCAAGTTTCATGAAGATCCAATGAAAAATGCAACTTCTATTGCATACACAAGCATTTCTATAATTTGACCCCATGACCTAGTTTTTGACTATAGATAACCCATGTTCAAACTCAACTTAAATTTTATCAAGACAATCATACTGACCATGTTTCGTGAAGGTCCAATAAAAAATGCAACCTCTGTAGCATACATAAGTTTTTTCTATGATTTGACCCTGTGGCCTAGTTTTTGACCCTAGATAACCCATGTTCAAATACGACCTAGATTTGATCAAGGAAGTCATACTGACCAAGTTTCATGAAAATCCAATGAAAAATGCAACCTCTACTGCATACACAAGGTTTTTCAATGATTTGACCGGGTGACCTAGTTTTTGACCCTAGATGACCTATATTCGAACTTGACCTACATTTCATTAAAACAATTATACTGATTAAGTTTCATGAAAATCCAATAAAAAATGCAGCCTCTATCGCATACACAAAGTTTTTCTGATTTGACCCTGTGACCTAGTTTTTGACCCCAGATGACCCATATTTGAACTCAACCTAGATTTTAACAAGGAAGTCATACTGAACAAGTTTCATGAAGATCTAGTTAAAAATGCAGCCCCTATTGCATACACAAGTTTAAGTGTGGACGGACGGGCAGACGACAGACAACGGACACCAGGCGATCACAATAGCTCAAAGGTGAGCTAAAAAAACTATGTAATTGTGAGTTTATCCAAGAACAAAATGTCATAAGTTTAAAATTCTCATTCCCTTCTGATATGAATAGCTGTTTAATGCACAAATATACGACAGGTAACCAATACCAGTAATCGGCTTTTAGCGCCACCCAATGAATTTGACCTTTAACCTCTAAGTGTGACCTTGACCTTAAACCTGGTTCTTTGCGTATGACACTCTGTCTCATGATGGTGAACATTTGTGCTAAGTTATTTAAGAATCCCTTGATCCATGTATAAGTTACAGACCTGACAAGCTTAACTCGGACGGACAGACGCACATACACCAAACCACCATTTGGACAATTATATCGAGCTTTTTCGCAGGCGGCTCGACAAAAATCCCCTCAAAATGGTGATAACTAGAGCTATCACTAAATGTGATTAATACCCCCAAAAGGATTGCTTTATAAACTGAAGAAGTTCGTAGTAACATAATACCTTGCAAACAAACTAAAAAGAGATATTGTTCTTAGCAGTTCCTCTCATTGTGCTTGACCATTGTATGAAGTTGTATTGAATTCCAACTGGTAGTTTTCGAAAAATGCTCCAGACAGGGAAAAGTAACAAAGGGCAATAACACTGTAATTAGTCAAGATGGAGTTATGGTTCCTGTGCACTGCACTCCCTCTCACTGTGCTTGACCATTGTATGAAGTTGTATTGAATTCCAACCAGTAGTTTTCAAGTTATGCCGGCAAGGAAAAGTAACAAAGGGCAATAACTCTGTAATTAGTCAAGATGGAGTTATAGTTTTTGTGCACTGCACTTCCTCTCAATGTGCTTGACCATTGTATGAAGTTGTATTGATTTCCAACCAGTAGTTTTCAAGTTATGCTCCGGACAAGTAAAAGTAACAAAGGGCAATAACTCAGTAAATACTCAAGATAGAGTTATAGTTCTTGTACACTGCACTTCCTCTGAGTGTGCTTGATCATTGTATGCAGTTGTATTGAATTCCAACTAGTAGTTTTCAAGTTATGCTCCGGACAAGGAAAAGTAACAAAGGGCAATAACTCTGTAATTAGTCAAGATGGAGTTATGGTTCTTGTGCACTGCACTTCCTCTCAATGTGCTTGACCATTGTATGAAGTTGTATTGAATTCCAACTGGTAGTTTTCAAGTTATGCTCCGGACAAGAAAAAGTAACAAAGGGCAATAACTCTGTAATTAGTGAAGATGGAGTTATAGTTCTTGTGCACTGCACTTCCTCTCAATGTGCTTGACCATTGTATGAAGTTGTATTGAATTCCAACTAGTAGTTTTCAAGTTATGCTCCGGACAAGGAAAATGCAACAGACCGACCGACCGACCGACCGACCAACCGACCGACCGACCAACCACCGGGTGACTCCTATATACCCCCCTAAACTTCGTTTTGGGGGTATAAAAACTTAAAGAGATTTAATTAATGAACTGTAGGCCAAGTTGTTTTACATAAAATATTGCAGGATCATTTCTTGAAATTATTTGATACAATTAACAGTGAACTGAAAATCACCAATCCTTTGTCACCTGTTTTCACGACCCCGATTTTCGTTATTTTTTCAAAGGAAACGGTGTGACAAAACTCATAAAAAATTTATACGATGTTTTCAGTCCCCTGAAATAGAAAAAAAAATGCCCTGTGTAATAGAACCACAAAATCCCTGCTGTGGTATTTTCATTGAGAATCGCCGTTGTCAGTATCCCAGCGTAACATTTTTCTTTTAAATAATTTATTGTTAAAAAAGTATCAAGTTATTTTTTATCAGAATATTAAATAATTATGACTCTCATGCTAATGAAAATTATGTATCACCTTATTTGGTCCATTATTACTAATATTCTCCAATTGTGGTTGCTGTGAAAAATATGGCCTGCCATAAAGGATGACAAAATTATCTCAACTGATTGTACAATTGTTTGCAAATTCAAGCTATGTGTCACTATTAAGTAATAGAACTTCAAAATGATAACTGTAAAGTTTGAGCGAATATGCAGAGTTGCATATAATGTTCATATCTTGAAAGCTGACAGTAGGAGCAGAAGATCCAGTGGTAACAAGCTGGACTAGTAATCCAAGGATCGCAGGTTAGATCCCCCACTAATGGTCTATTGAAATTAGAACTAAAAACCGAGGTCCCATGTATCGGTGCTGTACATTGGGCATGTTAAAGAACCATGGGTGTCTCTGGAATGGAACACTTTAGTATCTTGCACTCCCTCCCCCCCCCCACCCCCACCCCCCTGCCACCCACACCGCAAGGTCAATTTTGACCCCAGGGGCATAATGTGAACAAACTTTGAAGAGGTCTACTAGACAATGCTACATGCCAAATATCTGGTAAACGGACATTATTGCCTTGGCTCATTTTTGCTTAGGAGGACAATATCCCCTTGATGATCTTGCAAAGGAGGACATTAGCCCCTTGCTAAATTTGCGAAGGAGGACATTATCCCCTTGATGATTTTGCAAAGGAGGACATTATCCCCTTCTCCCTAGGACATTAGTCCCTTCTTACATATGTGATATGGTATCAATATTGATACCTTTAACATCCAAAATAAGTGTTGATTTAATGTAAAAACTAAACAAATAGACTTGCTTTTAAGGAAATCTGATACAACAAGAGCTGTCCCTCACAAGTGATGAATGCCCCCAAAAGAGGTGCCTCACAGTCTGTGTCCTCTCCATGTGCTCAATAAATGTGCTATGTAATTTTAAAATCCTTCCATGCATGACAGAGTAACCATGCATACAGTTTTCCATTACTTTAAACACTAAGTGTGACCTTGACCTTTGAGGTAAGGACTTGGGTCTTGCACGCGACACATCCGCTTGATGTGCTAGACATTTGTGCCAAGTTAATTTAAAATCCTTTAAAGCATGATTAAGTTATAGTCCGGACACAAATGTATGCATATATACAGGATTCCATTACCTATAAACTCTAAGTGTGACCTTGACCTTTGTGGTAGGGATGTGGGTCTTGCACGCGACACGTCATCTTGATGTGCTAGACATTTGTGCCAAATTATTTTAAAATCCTTCAATGCATGACAAAGCTACAGTCCGGACACGAATGTGTGCATATATGCATATATAGAGGAATCCATTACCTTCAAACTCTAAGTTTGACCTTGACCTTTGAGCTAGGGACGTGGGTCTTGTACGCGTCACGTCGTCTTGATGTGGTAGACATTTGTGCCAAGTTATTTTAAAATTCTTCAATGCATGACAAAGTTACAGTCCCGACACGAATGTGTGCATATATAGAGGATTCCATAACCTTCATACTCCAAGTGTGACCTTGACCTTTGAGGTAGGGATGTGGGTCTTGGACGCGACACGTCGTCTTGATGTACTAGACATGTGTGCCAAGTTATTTTAAAATCTTTCAATGCATGACAGAGTTACAGTCCCGACACGAATTGTAAGTGGGGACGCACAGAGGGATGGATGGATGCCCATGCGAATGTGTTATTAGGTGGTATTTCCATTGTTCTCGAACAATAGAGTGACCACTTAAGTAACAAAAGAATGACCACTTAAGGGACAAAAGACGGAATGAAGACAATAGATTTCAATTGTCTTAGGCCACACCTCCTACCACCTAAGGTACCCAGCTTGTGTGCGGATGGACGGACGGTGCGATTTTAATATGCCTCTCTTTGGGGGCATAAAAAACAACAAAGCACCAGAAAACCCTTGAGACTCTCTTTGACAAATACAACAAAGGAGAACATTAGAGTCAACTGATTATGAAATATAAGTGATGTGTGCTATGAAAACAGTTTATATTGTGTTGTTTCTCTATTGTTGTGCCAAATAAGAGACATATTATATACTATTAGTTATACGGATTCTTGACGGTGTATACGGACTCGTATAGCCTGTTCGTGCCGATATTAGCTCGAGCTGTCAGGCAAGGGTTTATATCGGCATGAACAGGCTATACGAGTCTGTATACACCGTCAAAAATCTGTATAACTAATTTATAATACTGCAGATTTGTCTGGAAGACAAGAAAACCAGATTTCTACCTTAATTGTTGTCGAAATATTACTGTTATGTTTATAAATGACAACAAGACGATACCCATCGGAGCCCCCAAACCTTTTACCTTTATGTGATTCCGTCCGGCGCTCGTAATCAGCCGATTTTAGTTTTTTCACAGTAATTCAATTGAAAGAAAAATAATCATGTGGCTTACTGTGTTTTCGACCCGAGAGCAAAATATAGTATGGAATTTTGTATTATTTGCAGTCACATTATAATTAATTTCCGTTAAACCGGTCCCATTTCAAATTTATTACATCGTCAGTTCATACATTGTGTTCAATTTCCAATATGATTGTTTCAAAAATGTAGATGCTAGAGTGTAAACAAACTAATTGTGAACAAATGGACGAACGACATACGCCGGACATTCGAAGATCCTAAAATTTCACCAATTCGTGGTCAGGTGCGCTAATAAAAAAACTTTACTTCTGTCATTTAATTACCGTAATTGTGTGTATAAACCACAGTTATTTTACCCATTTTTAAATGTCCATGAAGGGCTGCGTTCTATACACCAAGACATGACCTTGCACCATTTTTCTAGCTTCTTAAAAATGTTGTTAAAACGGCGAAATGTTTATGATTTCACATGTATTTACATTTTCTGACCACCTTCTTTTTGAAGAGTTTTCATTGGATGGTACTAAAAGCCAATTAGCAGTACCGGTTACCTGTTGTATATTTGTGCATTATACAGCTATTCCTAAAGGAAGGGAATGAGACTTTTAAACTTATGACATAAGTTTTTTTTCAATAAACTCACAATTCAATATTGTTTAATTTTTTTGGACTAGGTCTATAGATGTACGTGGTATTAAAATCAATACCAACACTTTCTGTAAGATTCTGCTAAAATTAAATTGCTGTCAACTTCAAGTTTTTAACTTTTTGTTGTGTCTTCAATTACCAACCAATTATCGGTGATCAATACCGCTGCCTGTATAATGTTTAACAAACAAGCCTATTGTACTTGCAATAATCCTCACACCTTTTTCTTTAATGTGTTGATTATTATGATATATTTGTTGTCATGTCAGAAAAGTGTTGACACTTCGGTCAGATATTTTCCCTTCCAGAACACTCCATTTGAAATATCTGTTAAAGGTGCCAACCGGGCTGACTATGATACGATCCGGTGTTTACAGTTTAATGCTATGCAGGATCATTTTCCGTCGAAAAATGACATCATTTTCAGATATTTGCCGTGCGTATTATACATCAAAATAAACATTTTTCCTGAGATTTTCATGCAAGATCAGGGGTTCGTGTTATACTCCCATGCGTTCTATACACACACAATTACGGTACTCAATAAAAAAGCAGTCAATGAATTTTCACTGAAATCAAGTCATTGGTTCCTGAAAAAATCAGCAAAAGGAGACCAAAACCCAAGACCTAGAACACTAGAACCCCTACTTTGCAAAGTCGTTCCCTCATCTACATAGGCTCTGTAGTTGATCACTGCACACAGTTTCCCACGATTCACTTGCGTAGAGACTTTACAGGAATATTGGATTGTAACCAACTCCTGGACTGAGGAGACTTCTACTTTAGTTGCAAACTTTCTATCCCGGCAGGCATGAAGT